>PYAF01000320.1:1336995-1353294 GCA_007407185.1 Glycine tomentella
ATCATGGACCCTCCCGCATGACACGCCGCCCAACGGCGCGCACCGTAACCCCGGCGCACGTTATGACAACCCCTTAATTCCTCTAGGTGTCCTTTTTTTTTTTTTTTTCTAGCTGTCCTTTAATTTTTTTTTCCTAGCTGTCGTTAGTTGAAGTGTGGAACATATGTCCTTAAAATATTTCCTTTTCTATTTTTTTTATTTCTCAAACGCAAATAATAAAATAAAATTCACCCCTGAAACAAAAAGAAAATTCAAGGTAAAAAAGAAAAAACATAAGAAAGAGAGAAGAAACACACACACAACACAAACACAAACAGAAACACACAACACTCGGTTTCGGTTCATGCTCGAAGAGGTCCTCTCGATTCAGATCATCCACAACACAACAGAAACTTCCTCTGGCAAATCCACCATAACCCACGTCCAATCCTCACGAATCTCACCGACCCATTCCCTATTATCATCCATCTCCTCCGATCGCTACCATTACCAACAGCAGCTCCATCCATTCTCCACGCACGCTTCTTCCTTTTCCTTTTCACACCGCGCGTTCGTATTCTTAATGCAGACCCTGATTGCAACGAAATAGACGTAAATTTGGGAGGTGCAGGCGCGGTGACAGCATAGCATAGCATGCAGCAGCAGCAGCAGGGAGTGAGCGTGCCAGGAGGGAAGGAGGAGCAGCAGCATGTCGAATCAGGTGGTGAAAGTGCGAAGGGACACGATTGCAGCATGCATGACTTGCCCACTATGCGGCAAGCTCTTCAGAGAAGCCACAACCATATCCGAATGTCTCCACACGTGTGAGCCCCTCCTCCTCCTCCTCCTCCTCCTCCTCCTCTCTCTCTCTCGCTCTTTTCCCGTGTGAAATTTCTCAATTTTTTCTCCTTTGGCTTCTTCCTTCACTGTTTGGGGGAGCATCTGGACTTTGCGTAACCGGAGAGAGATATGGGTATTTCGTAATTTGACGTGTTTAATAAAAGTTTTGTTTTGTTTTTTTTTTTTTTTCCTTTTGGTTCTTCTCTCTCTCTAACTAATCCTGTCGAGGAGGACGTGAATGCTGGTCAGAAACATTGTGGTTTGATTGGCCGCGTATTCAGCGGGTTCTGTTGTTGCGAACTTGTGGAATGTGTTTTAACTTTTTGCTACACCCACCACTGTTCATTTAGTATAACAGCTTCAATCCTCGTCTTACTGCATGCTCATTGCACAACACAATTTGTCGTGCATATTAGTATTATTACTGTGCCGCTTCTTGCATTTGTAGAATAATAATAGTTCTCTCGGTGTTTGTTATTTGTCATTTAAAGTCAATTTCTGGTCTAATTTGATATTTTTGCATGCACTTTTTTTTTTTTAGTACAAGGCAGGTTGTGTGCCAACTAAACTAATAGATTTTCTTTTGAAAATTTTTTTCTGGACTATATTCAGTTTGCAGGAAGTGCATTTATGATAAAATTACGGATGAGGAGACAGAATGTTGTCCAATATGCAACATTGATTTGGGTTGTGTTCCACTCGAGAAACTGAGGTCAGTTCCTCCCTGCCTTCAATCGATGTCCTAGTTACCCTTATATATAATTATACTCTTGTATTTCTTTCTTTTAAAAAGAAAAATAAATAAAACAGCTCTCTGTTATACTACATTAAATATGCGTGAAAGGTGTTTGCTTTAACGTGGTATGCTGAGCAATAAGAGTCTATCTTTTTGCAACCCACACCTTAATTATTGTTACAACTTACAAGGTTGCTAAAATGGAGATATAGCTTTACAAGATGGAAGCTTTCATTTTTTGAAAATGAATAATGTTGTTGATCAGTTGAGACATGTGCTATAAGGATGCTGAGTACTGTTGATCTTTCAAAATCTGTTGAAACACCGTCGTGGCTGAGGAAAAAAGAAACAAATAGCTGTCATAGACCATACTGTTACCTGATCTTCTTCTTAGGTGGTATTATGCTCTTGCAACAGTCTGCAAGAATGAGCAGTGTTCATGCTTTGATGTTGCTATCGATACAATGTTATATTAATTTGTTACTTTGTGAAAACTAACACAAGAAGGATCCACTCCTATCATGAGAAAGTTGTCAGGTTAATACATTCAGGTGAACTGTAGTATACAGGGAAATAATAAAATGTTCCCAGTTTGACATCTTTCAATAATTTAGTTGATGATTTATATATAGTAATGCTGGTAATTTATTTTAAATAGTTTTCCTTATATGTCTAATAGTATACAGCATTATAAATGTAAAGTGTTTAATTCAAGTGAAGTAAAAAATTGAAGTAACGGTAAATTGCATGTTTTTTTATCTTTTACTGTCAGCTAGTGGCATTTAATAAATTTTCATCTGAAGTTCTAGTTGGAAACAAAGTTAGGAGGAATTGGGTAAAAATGATCATTGTACAATTAATTGATGAAATGACTGAGATAATTGACACCAATAAGGTGGGGAGTTAGCATCTGTTTTACTTGAGAATATTTAAATTTAAATTTTTCTAATTTCCTTTATTGTCAAAAAAGAAATTGTATGATTCTATTCCAAGTGATGATTCTATTGTTGTTCATAAAAGGACAGCAAAATATTGTGGGACTTTAAAAATAGATAGTGTTGAACTTGGATCAAATTATAATCATTGCATTGCTGAGTTTTCCAGATAGGGAAAAAAAAGAGAGTAATCTAAATTATCTGAAAAGAAGTGGGTCACGAAGACTGATAAAAGAGGCGATTTTTTTTTTTTTGGAATGAATTACCTACACTACCATTTCATATATCTGGCTTTGGTAATGAAGCACATATAAAACCTTTTTTTCAAAAAAATACAATCAAACAAAACTGCATCGATGATGATATTGATATTCTCTTTTGGGTTGCTGCATGCTAAGTTACTAACTTTGGTTTCTGATTACCAGGCCAGACCACAGTTTGCAAGATGTAAGGGCCAAGGTTTTCCCCTTAAAGGGAAGAAAGGTGAAGGCACCTGAAGTTGTCACCTCAGTACCATTACCAGGTAGGAGAAAGGAGAGATCTCTTTCATCTTTGGTGGTCAGCACACCAAGGGTATCTACACAGGCAACCGTGACAGGAAGAAGAACAAAACCTACAAGAAAGGCTAGTGGTCTGCGGTCCACTAGTTTTTCCATTGAAAAGACCATTAAAAAAGAGGAAGATTTACTAGAAGATCGTCCTGATAGTTCAAGCTCACCTGACACTTCACATAAGTTTGCTCATAATTCTGGACAGGTAGTAGGAGAGACTATCTGGCTTGTCTCTTTGAGTTTGTTGTATATTGTTCTAACTTTTTTTTTTTAACATTCCTGATCCTGATTCATTGACTTCATTTGATTTCCTGGATTATAGTAGCATTAGTTTACTAATATTATTATGCTTAAGTTTTTTTTTTTTTTCCCTGGTGCAGAGTATGTCCCCTTGCGAGGGTAGTCAGTCCATACCAAATAAAGGATCAGAGAATGGTGCCGAACCATGGGATGCAAAATTGGATCTTTGGAAACCCTTGAATTGTTTAGTAGAAGTCGCAAGTAGGAGTAAATCTTTCAAGTCTAATATGCAAGGGTCTGATGCTAAATTAGAAACCAATAAAGTAAATGAGAGCAATTCTCAAGTTCAGAAAATCAAAAATAAGGAAAATAAACGTAAGGCAAAAATTGAGGATGAAAAGAGTAGCCCTTATCCTGTCTCTTCAGATACAGCAAAACCAAATAAGTTGCGCAGAATACGCAAGAAAAAGGAGCCTGCTTCTGGAGAATCTGGCATATCACCCCAAGCTGTGCTGGATTCTGCCAGCAATAGACTCTCAAGGACTGGTCCAATTTGGTTCTCCTTAGTGGCTTCTGAAAATCAGTGAGATATCAAATCTTTGAAACTAAATAACTTATAATGCGGAATATTTTGCATATTAAATATGTTCTACACATCCTTTTTTGGATATCTTTCTAAGCACTAATATTAGACTTATGTTTCAGGGAAGGAGATGATCCCTTGCCCCAAATTCCTGCAAGTTATTTGAGAATAAAGTAAGTTCCTATGGGCTACCTATGCCTTTATTGACACTGTTTAGTACTTTAGTTTTGATTTATTGCATTGCATGCTTTTAACAGAGGAATGTCATTCTTGGAGCAATGTATAACTCATGTTACTGGCTACTATATATGTGAATCTCTATACAAATATTCATGAATATTTATCTTAGTTTAGCTTATCTCCCTATAGTGAGTTTCAACTTTCAGGCAACATATTAAATGACCAAAAAAAGAAGTCAATCATTTTGACCTTCCATTAAATTATGCTTCAGCATTATGAAATTCTTATGAAGGAAAATATTTTTTGGACATCTTATTAACTTGTATAATAATCAGCAAATGCTTAAAAATGTAAAAAAGTACTTTTTTAGAAAAAAAGAAAAATTACATCTAACAAACTCTAAATTACATCTAGCAAATATTTTTCAGCTTTTTATAGCCAGGGAATTGGAAGAACATCTATTTGTGTGTAGATTATCCATCTATATTTCAGATTTCATATGAACTCTGCCAAGTACAAACCTTTAATAAAGAAGATATTACTCCTCTATTCCACTTTTAGTCATTACTCGTTACATTTACCCAAAAATCAAAATGACTAATGAAGTAATTTTCAATTTTTTACATTATATCTCAACTGTGTTGGTCATGGACATGAGAGCATTAGTGTAAATCAAACTTCTTTGAATAAGGATATGTGTGCATGAGATATATTGATTGTATAATGCATCTTCACCATGTCTATGGGCTTTGTGTGTCTAGTTTAAATGGTTTCAGCCAGCTATTACATGACAGAAACATGCCAGAGAAACTATTGCCCCTCTATCTATGCTGCTAGAGTTTCTTAAGATGTAGAAATCTAACTGAACTAGAAAATAATATAATGTATTTTCTGTTTGCCACAGGGATGGTAGTGTACCAGTCTCTTTCATCCAAAAATACCTAATGAAGAAACTGGATTTGACCAGTGAAACAGAGGTAACTCTTTCCGTTAGTAATACATCCAAAAAACATCAACTGGACCTGAATGATTTTATTGTCTTGTTCTTCTTTTATTGAAGCATATTTTTTTTTAAAACTCTTGTGTATTTGTGCGGGCCAAGCTATTGTTGTCTGCTATACCAAAGCATCAACAATTTGATTGTCCTGAAGCTCTTGTCATACTTGCATGGTTCGATGATATAATAAGCAATTCCCTTTTGTTGCAACTTTAACTGCACTGCACTAACTTGTACTCTATAAGCAAATCTTAACTAATTTTACCCTATTTAATGAAACCAGCTCCAAAATACCCTTACTTGAATTGAGATTTTTCCAGTGACTTATTTTTATTCTTGATATTAAGTTCTAATATGAAGGGCATTTTTGGGAAAAAAGTTTATCTTTTAAGAGAAAACAAATACACTAGCCGTATAAAATAATTTTACATTATCCAATAATAAACCATCATGCATGGTAGATTTATTGACTCATTTTTAGATAGGGTTAGTAAAATTAAATGACAGTTAACTAATTTTTTTAATTAGTATGAATTACTTTTTGTTTGTATTTGAGACCAGATGGAGTATTTTATACTAATAACCTTGCAAGTTGAATTACATTACTCTTTTCTTGATTTTTTGTGTGAGCAGATTTTGCCTGTTTATATATTTCCTCATTCTTGAGTTAATTGATTTTGCAGGTTGAGATTAAATGTATGGGACAACCGGTGCTCCCTACATTGCAGCTATATAATTTGGTTGAGTTGTGGCTGGATACGTCGTCCACGTCACAGAGAATTCCAGCAACTATTGGGTCCTCGGCAAAGGATTTTGTCATGGTCCTGGCTTATGCTCGGAAGGTTCCACACCCTTGATCATGTTTTCCCATTCATACTTTTAATGCACCTTTGAAAATCTTCTTCATATCATACTCACTTACCATCACCAATATGGAGGATAGGATAAGATAGGTCAAATAAATTATAAATAAATTCTCTCCATAAAAACATACCCTGTTATTAATCTAGGCATCCTGTTCTGGTAGTCGTTGTAAATGTAATGCTCATTACATCCTGATTTTTCATGACCATCTTTTTTATTTATTTTTAAATTCGCATATTCCAATACTTTGGAGTGCACATGTGACTTAGATATAAGAAGCTATGGGTTACCATGCCTGGCTAGAAATTTGTTGATAATTTGACATTTGAATCTAGCGGATTCTTTGTTATTTTACCCTTTATTCTGTTTGTTTGTTTTCCAATAGCCAGCAAATGCAAACAATGAGCCGAAACTACCCTGTGTCTCCTTCCATTCTAAAGATTATTTCCTCGTTGATAAACTAGATCTGTTTGTTTCCAATTTCCACCGGAGCAGAATAGTCATGTGACTCTATATTAATTAAGTATTTTATTTTATATTATTTTTAAAAAAATATTTTACTTTAAACGGATACTCCTTTGTTCTAGAGTCCGGGACTATTTAAATCAACCAATTAAGAAAGGAGATCATCCGGTTAGAAATGATAACAAAACTGACAACAAAATACATAAGTTGCTGTTATATGGAGATTAATTAACATATACAAACAGTATATCATTTAATTACCTTATTTCCTTTATGGAAAAATAAGAAAATTAGGGAACCTTCAACTATTACCAAAATTACAACTGTTCTAAGGAAAATAAGTCGTGAATTAAATTTGAATTTTAAATTTTAATAGGTCTTATTAAATCAATAAAAAAAACATTTCTTAACTAAAACAATTTATTCGATTTGTTTCAAAATCAAAATTTATTTTTATTTTGTTTTATTCCAATCTAATAAATTCTATTATTAATTATTTCTATTGATAGTAAAAGCATTGTTGCACTATTTTTATTTTTAAAAAAATGTAATTTTGTTATTATTTAATAATGGTTATTTCATTTCTATATAATTTTTATTTATTAAAATATGTAATTGCATTATTATGTATTAATAATTTTTTTTATTTTCTCTCAAATTAAACATTTTAAAAGTTCATTCTATTTCTCATATTTTCGTCCACTATATTTTCATTCAAATTAAACACTTCAAAAGTTGACTTTCTTTTAATAGCATAAAGTAGGTTTAAGCACTATCAAGCATGAGGGCCATGATCTCGTTCACAATAGTTTTGACTTCAGGAAATATTTACTTCAAGGTATAATACTTACATTTTCAAAAATATTATGTCTAAAAAATATGAACATGTTTAGTTGACACTTAGTAATTTCAGGAAAAATATATAATCATTGAATATATATATTAAAGAATATATTATTATAATTTCTCACGAACAAATCATTAGATAACATAGTGACAATGATTATCAAACTTTCATGGTCTAGCTAGTAGCCATAGTATTAAAAAAATTATGGTTATGATTCATTTCTCACAACATGGAGTGACCAGATTCATTTTTCTATGTAAATATCCAAGAATCAAGATATTTGAGATATCAAGATTTACATGTTCCAAAATCTCCTTAGGGATCACTAGAGACTACTGGAAAACATTGGCTTTCCGTGGTTCTGTTTTGCCGTTGTTCAATTATTTGGCCCTTGCAAGATTCCACTCACACTCACATGCTTCCTCGGAGAATAACACATGCGAGTCATATCAACAAATCACATCTCCAAACAAAAGTAGCCGGACCACCCCCAGAGACACCGGTCAAAGTGTCACGAAAAAAAAAAAAGTCAAAATGTCATGGACTAAAAATAAATTGTCAAAGTGTTATACCATCTAATTCGTTGGTCACCTCAGTGAATTCAGTGGATTGACGTGACGTCACATGAGTGGAAGATCAAATTCACTGGAGAGAGAAGCGAATAGGTATGACACGTGACAGATTTTTAAAATTGCGTAGAAACTTTGGAAGACCATAACTTTTGACTGGGATGTCTGATTGAGGCGAAACCGATGGCCACGCGCTCGAAATTGAGAGGAGAAAGGGGACTTGGTCAAATTTTTTCCCAAAAGAAGCCTCTAAGTGCCTCAAAATTACGATTTAATCTTTAAACATCCAAAAAATTCATTTTTGTCTACTTTTTAATTATTTAATTACTTAATTTAATGTTATTTTTTATTTTTTCAATTACTTCTCTGAATTTCGATCTTTTTGACATATCACATGCCTCAATCGAACATCCCAATAAAAAATTATGACCTTTCAAAGTTTCTACGCAATTTTGAAAACTTGTCACATGTCATATCTATTTCGCTTCTCTCTCTAACGAATTTGGTCTTCCACTAATGTGACTCCACATCAGCCCACTAAATTCGCTGAGGTGGCCAGCGAATTAGATGGTGTGACACTTTGGCAATTTATTTTCAGTTCATGACATTTTGGTATTTTTTTTTTCTTCATGACACTTTGGCCAATGTCTCACCACCCCAAAAGCCACACGCTTTTCCTCCAAAGCGAACTCAAAATAATGCCATTAGGAACCCATGTTCTTAATTGGCCAGATCTTGGAGCAACCAGCCAAGAATTATCCTAGTAAACCTTTTTAGTCGTTGAAAGATGCATCTATTATTAATTGGGTTTCTTATAGATTAACTTTTATTAGTTTAATACCACAAATTCAAATTCCCTAAGACTTTCTCTATCCATTTCATTTCCGACTTTGTATCATCTATTATTAAAGGTGAGGAATCGATTTTGCCAAAGCAAGAAACTATCCGCTAGAGTCTACCCATTTAACGTATTTGCAGAACGAGCAGACAAATAGGCACGAAATCTTTCTCACAAACTCAGCCTATCACGAACTGCATCTTCTACTAGGCAATGCCATTGATGGTCTAGCAACACTTCCTACTATTTCACTCAGAAAAGAAAGAAAGAAAAATATCCTAATCTCATTTTCAAAATTAACCAACTATCAATATTCAAAAGTATGATGTTATACCTAGTTTCATGTTAAACGCAAAAGAATTAAATTCGGTGAGGCTGAATTGACAAAATTAAATTCGGATGTAAAATGAAAATAGACATCTTCATAAATAACGGGAGACTAATTACAAACTGAAATGCATCTAGCCTTTAATAATGGAAACTAAAAAGCTACTTACATTTTTCACTTTATGGAAGAAAAAAAATCAAATCTTACCCAAAACGAATGACCTATTACAAAGCAAGAGCATATCAAAATCAAACTAGCAAACAATAGACCTAAATTGGAACTCAAAATACACAATTGGAACCTTTCAATTAATCCGAAAATTTACATACCCAATCAAAAACCCCATCCCAGTAAAACATATTGTGGAAAAAAAAAAAAAGAGAGAAAAGTTGTATACATGAGAAGACAGAATAAATAGCGAGTAACCTTTTTTCCCTACTCGTCCTATTAAGCATGCATGAACATTTATTCCATTCCCCTGTTCCCTAATGTAAAAAAATCCTGATATATTAGGGTATTGGTTAATAAAAAAAAAACAGTATTTATCCTATAAATTATAAATAAACATAAAAAAATAATCATAAATAACATAATTTTTATCTTTCAATAAAAAGATTTTTAAGATTTCTTAACCAATATCTTGAACTTTGAGCACTGATTAGTGTTGGCGATTAATATTTCATAAAATAAATGTAATGTAGTAATAATATAACAGTATGACACAAATGAGTGACCTATTATATTAGTGTGTACCCTCCCGTTCGTTTCGTAGGGGAGCCCCCAACGAACGAAAGCAACCCTCCATCGTGCTCATCCACGTACAAATCCTCCGTGCTCCTAAACGCAGCGTGCAACACCACAACCCCAACACCAACGATCCCCGAACCCACCACGTTCACCCACACGCCGGTGAGCACCAATCCCACGACGGTCGCCGCCGCAAGAACCACCGCCACCACCCTATCATCCACCACGGTGCCGAACACCACCACGGGCTCGTCGCGGAAGAAGTAGAGGAAGAACCACGCCACGAGCGCCACCAAGTACACGATGATCGAGACCGGGTGCCAGAGGAGGCTCAGGAACAAAACGAACAGCACCATCATGAAGTAGTTAACGCGGAAGTGGTCGAGGTTGCGCCTCACGCGCATCGTCGCTTCCCCGATCGAGTAAGGGCGCGTGAAGGAGTAGAGCGCGAACACCTCTTCCCATGGTCGGCGCGTGGCGAAAGAAGAGCGCGTGGATGTTGCGGTTTGTGTGACGAAGTAGGTAGTGGAGTTAGATGATGAGGGCGAGGGGAGAGAACTGTAATGAGGCACTGGAGAAGACGCTGACGACATCGCATCTAGAGAGATTCAAATTCAAATCTGAAACTTCGAAAGTTTAAGGTTAGAAAATGGATCGAATTTGATGAGACTGTAGATCCTGTAATGGAAGATGAAGGAGAAGGAGAAGAAGAAGAAGAAGAAGATTCAGGGGAAAGTTTTGTACTTTGTGTCGTGGAATCAACGGTGTCGTTTAGGTGTTGTGTTGTAAAAAAGAAAAAAAAGGAGAAAGGAAGTGTTTCTGTGTTTCGTTGTCGTTTAGTTCATTATCAACGATGCCAGCGAGTCCATGAAATCCCGTGGGGGCACTCGAGTGTGTTGGGGTCTCACTGAGCAGCAACACGACAAGTTTACAACTAACTACCGGGTGTTGTCTACGCATAATTGTGATTCTTTTTTTTTTCGGACCTTTGACTTAATTATATTGTAAAAAATTATTTTTTTAAGATGTATTAGGTAAAGATTCAACATAGATTTTTTTTCCACAAATTCAGCATAACTTATTAGCTAAGTTACCCCATTAAGTACATATTTGTAATTATAATTATTTCTTATTATTAATTAAAAATTGTGAATGGATCAAGTAAGAAAATGAGCATTATTGATTGTTTGGCATTTTGGGCTTTTTCTACGTGTTAGTTCAGGTTGTGAAAAGAAGTTCAAAACAAGAAACTACAACGCAGAATATGAAGATTGACTATTGTTTTGTTTTTCCGGATGTGAAGACTTTTCAAGAGGGTGGTGGAGTTTGGAATTATTTCATTTCACGTATCACAGTATAGTCTCATGAGTGACCCGTGACTTGGAAAATGATGAATAGCAAATAGGCTGCATGTATGTATGAGAAATGAATAGAACTAAGCCGGGAAAAACCTATATCTGACTCATTGGAGAATAGTCCATTCCGAAATTTGCAGTTTCTCTTGCTGTACTCTGCAAATATTAGGAAACATAGCCACAGGAGGGAGAAGAGAAAAATATTAGTATACTCAAACTAGAAGTGTATTAGAACGACTAAAAGTAAAACTATAACAAGTATCATGGGTTTATATAGTCAACTAATTTCCTACATTTCTAATATATAGCAAAGGAATAGATTGTTGATGAGCCTTTTTTAAAAAAATAAAAAAAATCTAACTGAACCACATATATGAAAAGGCAGATAACTTTGGATTCAGAACCTAAACATTACCATACTAGGACCTAAAGAAAACGCGACGATACGACAATCAATAAGTACATGTTTATATTATGAAAGCATTGCATTTGCATCTTCAAATGAAAAGACAATAGCCCCAACTGAATTTAAGGACTCATAAGCAGAGCTTCGTTATAAAATGTAACTTGCTAATTTAATGCAAGATGTTTGAAACAACAAAGCTAAGGTCCGATTTGTCTAGGCCAGTTCGGGAACAATAGTTTTAAGTATTAAAAAAAAATTAAGATTAAAGTTAATTTTTTGGTTTCATGGTATATATTATTCTCAAGTTAATTTTTTCAGTCTTTAATTCTCTCGATTCACCCTGTAAAAAAAATCCCTCAATTAACATACACTAAATTTGTCGAAAAATATTTAAGTTACATTTTGTTGACAGTTTTTTGCTAACCAACTAGAGTCACACCAAATATCATTCAGAAAAAGAAAGATATTAGAAAACAATGAGGAGACTAAACCAAAATCCATAGACAAATCATGAAAACTTATAAGAAGTAAGAACAATTCTATCGCGGAAGGATTCGCCACTAACGAAACAAGGATTAGAACTCCAACAAAAAAAATTATAGGTTAATCAATGAACCATGTATTTTTTTTTTATTACAGAAAAGTCAGTTTTATTTTCAACGTTTGCAGCTGGATATAAAGTAAAATAAATTTATTTTTATAATAAAATTGTTTTAGCTATTGTAGACACTTTTTTCATAGTAAAATTCACCAAGAAAACAAGTGTGTATTTCCCTTCCCCTACCCTACTAATTATATAGCCTTTTTTCCGAATATTTTCTGTTAATTAGGAGCCCACACACCTCCTCCGCATGAACACGTCCCTGGCGCTGCTTAAGACAAAATAGAGATAGTACAGGATTTTCAGACCCATCTCTCAAATTAATTTAATGATCTGTTTTCATAATTTTTCTTAATGGATTTAAAAAAACGTTATCCTAATCCTAACTTATTATTTAATAAAGTAATCACACTGTCAAAAATATAATCAGGTTAATTATATGCTCCTACAAATAGCCTAGCTTTTTTTTTTCGAATAAAAAGAGACATTATTCACAATTAATTTTAGACATCATATTAGATTAAATGCTTGTAAAATATTCATTCATATTAGACATTATTTATTAATTTAATTTTAGAGACATAAAATTGGCACCTTCAAGCAAACTATTGCCCTAGAACTAACGAAAGTAAAAATGGGTGTGCTTTTAAACGGAATTGATTTGCTGTATTCGTCCCTTACATGACTCATTAATTTATGATCAAAACCTGGCCCAGGAGTTTTTGAACGACTACTCTTTTTCTGCAAATAACATAATTAAAAATCACTAGGCCTTTCTAGGAGATCTTTACTGCGTGAGATTGTGGATAATGCCCTCATCGTCGAAATTTCTTCTTTTTTTTTTTTTTTATTAAAAGTGATATTGCTTTTAATTTCTTGCGTCTCAAATTCAACCTTTAATTCTTTTCTTTCATTTAGTAAAGGTTGACAAAGCTTTATTTGTTTAACATGTCTAACAAGAAGGTGGAGGGCATCCTTAATTAAAAGGCTAAGATTCATTTCTCAAATATTCGGTACGTGGAGTTAATACAAAACATGAAACACACGCTTCGGCCGAATTCATAAAGGCCATGTCCATTCCAATTCCACTGATAGCAATTGACAGAGTTGCAGAAGGAATGTTACCCTATTCGAGCTGGGTGATGGGCTCCAGAGAGATAGAGGAAGATTGAACATAATTTTCTTAACTTTTCTTTCTACCTTTCCCATGCATTTCATCATGCAATATAACCACTACAGCAATTAGAAATTACACGGATCCACTTACCGATTGCATAATCCTAACAAGAGAAAATAACAGAAAGATACTACAATATAAAGTAATCATCTAAAATCCTAACATACGCAGCAACAACAATAAGAAATATTCACACATAATCCTTCAGTCAACTTGGGGATTTTTGTCATTCTTTTGGTCCTTTCCTTCGCAGACTCTTCATTCTGCACTGGCCCAATAACTCTAACAGGGACCCCACGGCCCCAAACAAGACATTTAGTTGCATTCTCATGATAATCATTAATCCCCCGCTCTAAGAGTCAAGGGTCAACTTTTTTGGATACAAAGGCTTATATATATCACCTCATAAATGAAGAAAGCTTGTGCAGGAAAACCCACATATTAAGATTGTCATTAGGTATTTAACATATAATTTTTATATTAAATATATATTTTTAGTTATTTAACATATAATTTTTATATTAAATATTTGTTCTTTTAGTTGCTTAACCTAATTAACAAGATCCTTATTTCTCAAAAAAATTAGTAGCATATTTATAAAATCAGTGAAATTTGTGTTGGTTTTAGAAACAATGGGAGTTTTTGTGTAATAAATGCAAAAATTCATGCTTTCAAGGGGATATAGGTTAGAAATTTGATGGATATGTTTTCGGGAGGAAAAGAATTTCTCCCAAAAGTGGTGTTTAATTGATTGATGATTTTGATCACTAAGTTGTGTCTGAATATTAACTGCATCTTAGGAAATATCTGTGTTCACAAGTTCCTGTTTGATAATTAAATAAAAACATCCTGTAAGATTAAGACTAAATGCTAGTATGTGTTTATACACGTATGGTAATCAACGTTGCTAAAATATGTAGTCTTCTCGGCTGCAAACTTTAGCAGGTTGCTTTTCTTGCCTATTCTTTGGTGCTTCATCTCATGATCCTTGTCTTAAAGTCGAAGGTTGAAGAATTTCATCTGTTCTCCATGGTGACGTTATTATATTTCATGCTTTCAATTTTTTGGATCGAATACTTGAGCTCCTGTTGGATGTTCAACCTTGAAGGAGATAATACAATGTCTTTCCATACTGATCCAGCTTCACAAGCTGGGTTGGGGTGCTTGTAAAGTTCATAAATGGAGTTGGCATCCTCATTCAACTTGGCTAGCCTCTTCATACAGTCGAATTCTTCTGGATCAACAAGCAGTGTCTTGTCTCTATCTTTCCATCCTATCAACTTTACCACAGTTATCAGGTCAGTAATAGATGTTGAAGGCACACCAAATTAGCAGCCATTATAGAGACAACATTTATAGTACAATGCATCAAAGTTTTACTGAGTGTGTATCATCGAAATTAAAATGCGGTATTGTATTAGACAGTTCCACCAGGAGAAAAATAAACACACAAGAGAGATGAGTGCCTTATTATTTTTTTATCTTTTAACTCTTGTTGACTGTTGTCTCATTCATGACAGTAAATTGCTGATAGGAAAATGGTGGGATCCAAGTTTTATTATGGACTATCACTTGCCTCAATTCATTTGTGGAGTTGTCTAACTTATTCCAAGAAAAAAAATGAGGTTAGACAATCTCATTGTAAACTACTCGTATAATTTTTTATGTACTTTAAGATAGTTGATACTTTAAGAAAATTGAACATATAAGACAATATCATTTTTTTTCATCTGTCACTGTTAATTGTGAGTGAGAGGGATTCAAACTCACGACCTCCTCCTCCTTCCTTCTTTCTTCAACCACCAAGCCAACCTTATAACTCCATATTATATAAGATTGTTTAACTCCATTATTACTTATGCTAAGTTAGACAACCCATCATTTGTATATACCAAAGACAAATTTTGACACTATCTCCACAGAAAACCTGTGCATTGTAAGGTTTGCGCGGAGTGTGAGGAAGATAGAGGGAAATGTGTACCTTAGCTGGGCCTTCTAATGCGTTTGTGAAGTATTGCCGTGCATTATCTACTAGTTGACAGTAAGTCATAAATGCCTTCTGTTGCGAACTCGGCAAGTATACCGGTCGTACGAGTAATAGAGTGATAAGAAAGGGATTTGTCGTTCCCAACGAGGATTGTTTGACCAAATAAACTATAATTTTGATCGATAAGTTGGATACCAAAATAAATAAGAATAATGTTTGTGTGTTGTGGTGTGTGTAGCAATTAAATTAAAAGTAAAATGTAAACAAGTAAATTAATATCAACAAGTAATTGGAGGGATAATGATATACGAAGAGATGTAGCTAGGGCAACCCACACATGATGTTTCTTTCAATGGAAATGTATTGTTCACTATCTTCACTTATCTAAGCTATTTAGCTAATGCGTTTTCTAAAGTTGACTAAGCCTTGATTCCTCATGTCGACCTGTGGCGCCCTTGGCGCCAGCCTGGCGCTCCTGGCGCCAGATTACAGAGAATGCGGCGCCCTTGGCGTGGAAACGGCGCTCTTGGAGCGGGATTGGCGCTCTTGGCGCCACCTTGCAGAGGTTGTGGCGCTTCAGGTGCGGCGCTGGCGCCTTTGGCGCCAGTTTCCAGAACCCGTGGCGCTGTTAGCGCCACTCCTGGCGCTGAGGGCGCCAGATGCTGCTTCAGGGTTGGCTCTTTCTCCTCTGATTTGGCCTTGTTCCTTGGTATTTTGGTCGATTTCCTGTCAATACATCGAGATAGCTTAATACACGCATAAAGAGGGCAATAATGAATGCTCAATGCTTAAATCTTGGTCTAAAAGCTTGGAAAATCCTTATATGCTGGGCGCATATCACCTTCGCAAATCTCCAGTGGGATTTCAACTGTGACTTTATTCTCACTGCTCTTCTGCACATGATAGCTCTCCTGTTCACATTCAAATTTAGTGGTTAATCTCCAAGTGGAGTCCAATGTCATCGGAATTGAAGAATTTTAGTTTGGTAACACTGTCAAATTGAAATGTTGAATATGACCTTATGCCTCTGACAACTGCAAGATAAGCATCACATACTACTCCAACCAGCTCTAC
>PYAF01000320.1:1353394-1397702 GCA_007407185.1 Glycine tomentella
CTTCTCCCATGCGGTAACGGCGACGGTGAACATTCCTAGCCATTGTTATTGTCTGCACAACAAATGGCACCCAGGAGAGTGTGCCATCCATAATAACATCTCGTCCCTCGTTTAATGCTGTTACTAGGAGGGATGAGGCTGCATCTGTGGATGATTGATGTACCTGTTTAGAACAAATCAAGCAATGCAATATAACTATGAATGTGTGCCAGATTCGATCAATTTGGACTCAAAATATTCACCATATAAAAAAGAATTGGGATTGAATGCGACTCTAACATGTACTAATTCCTACTTATTACAAAGACAAGAGTGGAAAATTGAAGAGTCTCAACCAGTTAGGCTGTTTGAATCATGTCATGGTGACCTCTTGAGCTAAGGGCCTTATAGATGACATCTGATTCTTTGAAGGCATCTGCCTCAATGATTACAGCATTTGCGGCTGCTCCTGCCCAGAAAGGTCTGTTCAAATTTCATTTAGAAAAAACATCATTAGGCTATTGCTGTTTATTCATAGTGAGACTGCATGAGTTAAAAGGTATAGGTAGCATAAATGATGGTTGAAACAAGGAAACAACATTTATGAACTTCCTTTTTTAAAAACTAACATAGATATCATCTGTATATGTAAGCATACCATGTAGCCATATTTATGGACTTAGGCTTAGACTGTTGACCTTTTAACTTTTCCAGCCTTAATGTAAACATATGAATGCACTGAAGGTCACAGGAGTGAATTTTCTTCAATATAAAAACTTTACCCTGTGTTTGGAATTTTAGATGAAGCATTTAAAGAGGATAATGTATTTTTTTAGGGTATTTTAATTGCTGTCAATTAAAATGTTACGTTTGGATGTTTAATTTGAAGAATTCTCCAAATTTTTTTATACTTTGTTAAGATCAGGAATTTGAAATTCCCCCAAAATAGGTGGGATTTCAAAAATTCCTCACTCTCCATCTTCATTTGATGTAACATAGATTTGTCGTCCCCACCTCATCTTCACCACTTTACCCCTTCCATTTTTTCAGTGACTTAGTGGCTGGTTGATGTGACGGAGATAGCAGTGGCAGAAGAAAAGCAAGTTCGCGCAATGGTTGACAAGGCTGAGTCATTCAAGTTTGAGTTTCACCGTTGTGACTCCACTCTACGAAAGATCCTTTCACTGTCTAGCCATCAACACTGTGAAGAACCTTTGTTGCATCGTCACCATTGTCAATGCCACCAATTTCTGCAAGGTCCTTGACCATGTGAACACCTCCATTGATGACTAGAAGTGGCTGTGAATGAAACTTGCTTCCTTATCATAAGATAACTTGAAATCTGTTGAAGTTTTCAAGATTCAATTTCCATGACTAGATTTGTGTTGCAATGCTGTGATTGATGATTGAAAGTGTGATAGAGACACAGAGGATGCAAGGAGAGAGAAGAAAATCGCTCGAAACATTTGTTCTGAAAATTTAATTATTTGCAAAATTTTATAATCCAAACAAGTTATTTTGTAATTGATTGGAATTTAATTGCTTTCAATTAAATTACTATGCATTTAAAATTCTCAGCCATTTGGAAATTCCTCATCCAAAACACAGGCTAAAAGCTTGTTCAATTCCCTTCTCACGTTTTGTTTTAAAAATTGTTTTCTAAAACAATATTACACAACTGCAAACTATCAACTTTTCATCAAACATCTATTAAGTTTGGAAAATTATTTTCAAAATAAGTTTTAAAATCCAGAAAACAAAAACAGTGGGAAGATGTTTTCTTTAAATACTCTGTTCATGAACATACTTTTGAAAAACAGAACTGTGCTCAATATACAAACACTTTCAAATGTGTTTAGGGAACAAAAAATGTTAAAAACATAAAACTGTTTTTAAAAACACTAACCAAACAACGTCTTACTCTTTGAGGATATCTTTGAGCACGGTGCTCTTGCCAGCACCCATACCTCCACCCATTAAGAGAAGCACTGGACTCCTATCGCTATGAGCCACTGGGGCCATCACCTCTGTGCATCGAGAGTCATCACTTGTACCTACTCCCATTGCTTTCATCTCCTCTACTAATGTATTAAAAACTCTAGCTACCTTCAGGTTCTTGGCAAGTCTCTCGAACCTTTGTTCCCTGTGCAATGAATAGTATTTACCTCAGAAGAAATAGATATTGAACGAACCCTTTCAAACATAATTGTTGCTTCTCTGAGAACATTGATAAATTGTAAATAATTTAACTACCCATTAGTATAATTCCAACTATGGAACCATTTGCATAGCGGCACCATTTAAGGGGATAGAGAATAACATCTTATTGTTATTGCTTCATTCTTATGTATCATTAACTTTTTGTAGAATTTCATCATGCTAATAATTTGAACAAAAAGCATTTGAAGAGCGGTTTTGAAGATTTCTTCTTTGGGAAAAATAAAAACTAATATAGGAAGACATGCATATAAGTCAAATTTGGATTAGATTCTAGCTTATGAAAACTTGAATGGTAAAATCTTTATATACAATAACTTTTTAAGATATTTAAGAATAATGAATCAAGGTGCTTATGGAAGCTATTGATGTAGAAAAGCGAGGTCACAAGAGAATGGCAGGTTAATTGACAATTTCTCTTATCACCTATTATGTCCTCCTGTTCCTGTTACAAAACACTTCTCTCAGTCAAGTTTCCAAAGATGGTTTATCTTTTTGCATGTTTGGAAATCAGGTGGAAAAATATGTTTGAGGCAAAAATACTTTTGCAAAAGGATAATGATCATTGTTTTTATCCATTGGATTAAGTTGCAACAGGCGACTCTGTAAAGCAAACATGCACTTAGTATTCTTAGAGAACAATATATAGAAATACACACCTAATTGCTGCCATAACTATGTTCTTGAGCTTCTTTTTTGGCTCATTTTCCGAGGTCAACACCTGCAAAGCCAAAAGAACATAGTTTTACCTAGTATTAATGTATACACAAGCCATTTTACATTAATTATTATATGACTATAACACCCCAATACCTGACTCATAATTACATCACCGTAGTTCCAATAGAATCCTAAGTAACTAAGAATGCATCTCCCAAACTCCTCTACGAGCTTCACATAAAGTGAATCAGCATCTGGTTCATTCTCAAAGAAGACGTATATATCATCTTCAAATCCCTCGTATTTCCTTATGTATTCAGAAGCCAATCTACATAGATGAGGACAACTTCTCCTACCTTTGAACCCCATTTGCCTAGCTGCAACAAATAAGATAACTTTGCATTAGGAAAATGCTGAATAGTAAGAAACTATGCATATTTTATTCAAGCCAATTCAATTGATATTGTTTCAAAAAGAGCACACCATTTGCATCTTAATTTTCCAAATGATGCATTTTTTATATTTGTCGCCGTATGTTGATCCATGCGTTTAATTGAAAGAAAAAAAAATAAAAATTGAAAAGAATATGTTATTACCTACGGAATGGGAAAACCTTTCAAGCTTTGGGACGTGACCTGCGCGTGACAATCTTATACGTGGGATGATCTTTTGATCTCTAGTCTGTTTCAGTCCAAAATGGAAGACCACGACAAATATCAACCCAATGAAAGTGGCTACGATGATCTGAGTAAAACTGAATTTGGCATCATCATCTGAACAAGATTGAGCTATGTTAGGGGTGAAAGTCATCGTAATTTTATTCACATTGCATAAATAAATAGAGATAATGTATATCAAAAGTTAACAAAGTAACTAGAAGATGCGCATGAGACTTGAATTATTTTCTGAGTGTTACCATTCTGCATATCTTCCATAAATCAAAGATACAGAGACCACAGGATCCTGTAATGAAGGAGAAATTTTGTGTCTTTTGATTTTGTCTTTTCGAATATATGATTCTGTAGTTGTTTGACGAAGTTCTTCATTCCTCTGTCCTTTGTCATTAGACATTAATAGTTATACAAAACACATTTTTTTAACACACATATTTTCATTTTTTATAATTAGTTAAAATTTATTAAAACTCATGGAATTATTCAAATTTCACTTTTTTATAAATTAACAAGTTTTAATAAATTTTAGTTAATAATAAAAATGTGTTAAAAAAACTATTATCCTTCTTCATAATTAAAATTTGATTGGATTAGTTCATAAAACTGATACGTGAATGCACTGTTTTGCATGATACCATTTGTCTATGGGTCACACCCATATGAAAAAGAAAAATATTTGCTCCATTGTTGGACTAATATACAAATTATCAAATTATTTTTTTAATCAATACATAATTTTTTTTTGGGTTAATTCTATATATGTTGAAATCAAAACTCTACCGAACAAAAAGAAGAAAGATAATTAGAACTTGTACTTACTTAATGTTAATGGAAATATGTATTTTGCTATGCTCATTTCTTTTGGGCAATTGTACTTATTGATGGAAGTATGGATTTTGTTGGTCTTTAACCTTTTTTTCAGTTAAGGACAACATTATTTAACCCATTTAATTTTCATAAGTTGTTAAAATTTGTGTTTATGTAATACTTTACACATTTGATAATGTAACATCATTTTTATTATTTTAATTGCAAAAGTTATTAGTATTTTTGTGATTAAAAGATATTTTTGATTGATAATTATTCTCAGTAAGACTACCAATTATGCAACAAAATCGCTCATGTCCGAAATTCAATAATTTTTTTATTCCAACACACTAACCCTAAACATTTTCTTAAATAAATTCACATTTTTTTTTTGACTTATGCGAAGCTCGGAATATAATTTTTATTTGGTTTAAAGAAAACATTAAAATCCATCAGAAGATGAAATTATTATTAACAAGGTATGATATAGTTGACAAATAATTTGATCTTTTCAAACACTTAATCAGGAGGAATTCATGAACATGAAGAATGAATCCTTTCTCTCTTCGAAAAAAAATACTCCGGATTCAACAAAAAGGATGGAATTAGTATTTGTAGCAACCGTTGCTCTAATTTACGAATAAAGCTGCTTAATAATGTAAACAATTTGGGAAAGCAGGACTGCCTGTTGCCGTTACATGATGTGCTGCAGCTAAGGTCTGGCTTTTGAAAGTGTGATGCAATGGCTTTCCCAAGATGTCGATTGAGAAATTTATAACAGCTTAAAAATGATAAGATCATAATACATAAGTTTGTATTATGTTTTTTTTTATATAAAAAAAGCTTAAATAACGAAAATAAATATTCCGTAACATGAATGCCCTTGTGTATTTTGAATTCACACCAATCTAGTTTTTATTGTGTTAATTTCTTTAAAAAATTAAGGTCCCGTTTGGGATGATTTCTCATTTCTCATTTTGAAATTTTTAAAAATCAAAATTATATTTAATTTTAAGTTTTAAGTTTCAATTTATTCTTTATTTTTAATTTTTGAAAAGATGTTAAAAATTAAAGTTAAATAAAATGAGTCAACCATTTTATCTTATCTTGTTTTTATTATGAAATAATGACGATGATATAAATAGCAGGATAGGAGTTATAACGGTGATGGTGGTAGCAATAATGATGATGTCGATGATAATGACAACAGTGGTGGGGATGGAATAGGGCAACGACGATGGTGGCGGTGATGATGAAATGGTGATTGTGACGGTAGTAACAGTTGAATGGTGATACTTGTGTTTTAAACCTAGTCCGACCTGACTGGTCAGATCGTTTTAACCATGACCTTAAGGTCTGGCCGAGTCGATTTATTTATTGGATTGACCATGTATTGAACTCGATACAACTCGCTTGGGTTTGCATTTAAACTAGTGACCCATTGATCCAAGCTTGATCACGTCCAAAGGAGGAAACACGTAGGGTCATACGAGTCAATTAAGGTTAAGTATAAAAGTTTAATTTATTTTTTAATAAAGATTGGATCATGCGGGTCAATTAGTGACCAACTGCTTCGACCATTGATCCAGTGACGCAATTCTTGACAGAGACAACCATTGATTTGATTTTTTAAATTATGGGTAGTGGTGGGGTGAAAATAATGACAACAATGATGATGGAGATAGCAGAATAGTGGCAATAGTAATGATGGAATAGTGGTGGTGACAACGACGACGCTAGCAATGGTGGAGACAATAATGGTAGTGGTGATGGTAGTGGTAGTGGCGACGGTGTAGTGGTGGTAAAGGTATCAACGATGCGGTGTGGTGGTGGTGGTGGCCATGGTGGAATGGTGATGGTGGTGGTGTAATAGTGGTGGTATGGTGATGATGGTTATAAGGTGTTTTTTAAAACTAAAAGTTAAATTCGCATAACCTTTTTTGTTGGTTTTGACAATGAATGCAAAAACTATTTGAAAATTGAGTTAAAAATCAATTCAGCTTCATTTTTGTCGAATGCATTTTATTTTAAAAATTGCATTTGAAAATCGAAGATCAAAAACTCACAACATACAAAAAGATATTGTTGTCGTTTCATTTTGATTGAGGGGTTTAAATAACAATGAGTATAATAGCGATACCCACGATATTTTTAAGTACATTGGAGAGAGAACCCACAAAGAAAAAAGACACATCTTATGTGATTAAACATATATTAGGGGTTTAGATAAAAAAATTCACTAAGGGGCTTTTTATTCTGAAAATTAGTTTTTGATTTTTTATATTTCAAAAGGTGATTTATAGAATATAAAAAATAAGGAATACGCAAAATAAATAAATAAGTAATGTGTTAAGAAGAAAAGAGTGCAAAAAGTGAAGCTCCTTCCACTCGTCACCCTCTCTATCTGCTTACTTCAGTACCCGAGGCATTTTCCCTTACATGCTACAAAAAACCCTCTCTTATGATATTTCTAAAGAAATTTATCCAAAAAAAAACTACAACCAAAACGACTTACTTTATTTATAGTTTTGCCTGTCAAGATGAGGAAGACTCGCCCCCAAGTCGTTAGTGCTTTCTTCACCATAATAAGGAAAAAATTAGAAACTTTCAATGTATCTAAAACCTCATAATCAACTGGTAGTTCAACCTTGGATGAATTATAAATCTAAAAAATAATAGATATAAATATCATAAATAGAGCCATTGCAACACCCATCAAAGGAGTATTTCTCCATCTAAGAGCTACTTTACCAAATTTTAAATTTAATGGTTTTAATAAATTCTCTACAACAATTTATCTTAGACCAGATCTAGAATTATCCTCAATGGTTTGCATAGCCATAAATATTATTTTTTATTCATTTAGATATGTTGATTTTGTATACCATTTCAATGTAAATATATGGATTTTTTCTTATAGATCTATTATGATCTTGAGACTTTAGAATTAATGTTTCTATAGATTTGATTGTGAGTATAATTAATGTTTCTATAGATTTGATTGTGAGTATAAATTAACTTTTATACTGGGACTCATTTCCCAACAAATGAAAAAAAAAGAATAATTATAATGATTGAAATAAAAATTTATCTAGTTTTCTATGTGGAAAAAAAATTATGAAAAAGTTGAAACAAAACAAAAGAATGCTATATTATCTATCATTTTGTAGTTGAATCTCTTTTTGGAATGAAACTTAACAAGTTCTCAAAAACTTTATCTCGTCCTCTTGAGATTGTAAGGTATGTGATTGATCCCTGCAACTTAAACCTATGAAGATCATCAAAATTCCCTTATCCAATAAATAGTCTTTTAAAATTAAAAGGCTTTTATATTCTTTTCATTTTTAAAAAATTATACCCAATTATGTAAAAAAAATATGAATAAAAGCAATCTTATTTTTAAAAAAGTAAAGAATCCAATTTTACAATACAAAGGTTAAAATTTATTAATTTACATTTTACATTTTATGACTTAATTTTTTTTTGTCGTCTTACCATTTAAAATAATCTTTATGAATAACTATTTTAAATAAGTGTATTTTTATAATTTTATGAGCCTTTTTCAATGAAAGTGTCTTTTTTAGAGTTTTTATTCAACGAGAGAATTTTTATGAAACTTTTTTACTAATTTTTAAAACACATTATGAATAATTAAACATAAACTTGTATCACAATATAATTATTTATCATAAATCTAAAATATAATTTAATATTTTAAATATTTATTTATTATAAAATTAAGTTATATAAAATAAACATTTAAAATCTCTCTCTATATTATATATTATATGACACAAACTAAAACATTAGTAGCTAATAAAGTTTCAATTACACATTTTATTCACATAAAATTAGGATTTAATAAGTTATTTAAAAATCCAAATGAGAAAGAAAGAAAAAAAAACGTAAGAAAGCGCCAAACTTGAATAGCAACACGTGTGACTCGGAACGAAATTATCGAATATAAATCCATCTTGTTTCCGGGCCTCTATTTCTCTTCTCATCCCATTCTTGCAAAACCTAAATTCTGCGCGGCTCCATATCCGTCACTTATCTCACCAACCATGTAAGTTTGTTTAAATCACTACTCTTAACTACTTACAACCCTAATTTTTCATATTACTCTCTCTGCCTCATCTCTCACACTATCATTTCTAGGGCTTTTATGTAATTCTGCACGTTCTCATTCACGAGCACACCAGTTTGAAGTTTGTTTTTGAAATTTCGAAAATTTGGGATTTTCCAAGTGTTAACATTGTGTTTTCATGTCCAATCCGAAAGGCAATTTTCTGGTTTTTTTATTTTTTTTTGTTATTTCCCGATTTTCAATTTTTGTCCAAAATGGTGTTATTTTTGCAGAAAATATACTCATGGCCGAGCACGGTTTTGGTGGACATGATGTAGGATATGTGCCTGAGGACCCTAATTTTCCTCAGAATCATTCTGATGAACATGATGTAGGGACTGTGATTGATAGCTCTGGATTTCCTCACCTGCTACCTGATGAAGATGATGCTGGCAACTTGGTGGAGGACGCCAATTTTCCTGAAAATAATTTTGTTGAACATGAACATGATGTTGGAGGTTTGGCTGGGGACGCGGATTCTCCACAGGAGGAGCATGTTGAGGAAGGTCATGGTGCTGGAGATGTGCCTGAGGATTTTGATTCTCTGCCGAAACAGGGATCCGAGATTGATTCGAAGGGAAATGAAATAAAAAAGTGGCCGGGATGGCCTGGAGAGAATGTCTTCAGGATGTTGGTTCCAGTGCAAAAGGTTGGCAGTATTATTGGCCGAAAGGGCGAGTTTATAAAGAAAATCACAGAAGAGACTAAGGCGCGAATTAAAATTCTTGACGGTCCACCTGGAATCTCAGAAAGAGCAGTGAGTTTCGATTTCTCTGTTATTTTATGTATTGAAGGATGACCTTGGATATACATCAGTGTCTGTTTGAAGAATATGATGCTTATTTATTATGTTTATCTCCTTGGTGCTTTGAATACGACTAAGCATACCTTTACTTCCATCATGTTTACTTAGGACTAATAGAGCTATATATTTTTGGGAATCATGTAATGCCTAGTGATTCGATATCGAAGACTTTTACTTGGTCAAACAAACTTCTTATATAATTAATCATGTGCTATGATAAAACATGTAAGATATTTAGGAACACTAGTGGAGTAATTTTATATTAAAAAAAATACAGTTGTCAAGGGAGTGAAACAATAAATGTTTAAAACGAAACAAAATACAATAATAAATTATCAAACTGATTAAATATACACAAAAAAAGGAGATGTCTTTTGTCTCGGTAACCTAATGGATATGTGCAGGTTGTCAAGCAAATATGAATGACCAAAGTGGCTTCAAATTGAAGTGCCAAAGTTCAAGTTGCAGGGAAACAGCTCCAAGTGCTGAAATGTTGTGTGTGTTAACAATCAGAAATAGTTTGTGCAGACTTTGATGGCAAGAGGCTTTCACTGTACCTGGTAACTTCAGAACTCAGGTCGATTGGTGTCTTGCCACACTCCCTGAAACTATTTCCTTGAAGAACTCCTAAACTCAATAAAATGATAAAAACAAGAAAAAAGACCGCAGAAACTATTAGATGAAGTTAGGACACAGGAGATAATGTCATTGACACTTGTAAACCTGAAATTTATCTTGATCCATCTATCGAATTAGTTGGGTGGCAGCTGCCTAGAATTGGAATTAGTTGCTAATCCATTGAAACAGACATTCACAGGGTCCAAGTAATTGAAATGAAATTAAAACACAATGATTTTTCTTTGCTAGTGCCACAATTCTGATGAACAAGTATGTTTTTTGAACATTGAGATGGATCAATTAATTGTTTGCTTTAAAATCTGAAATATGAACAAGTATGCTGTTGGTATTTTATGATCTCATGAGTTTGTATTTGGTGTTTCTGAATTCTCTTTATTTGATGCTTTTGAAAGGTAATGGTTTCTGCAAAAGAAGAGCCGGATCGTCCCATACCACCTGCTGTTGATGGTTTGTTAAGGGTTCATAAGCAAGTTATCAATGTTGATCGTGACCTTGCAGATAGTGCATTGGCTGCTGGGCGATCAGTTGTTACCAGGCTTCTAGTGGCGGATACTCAAGCAGGAAGCTTGATTGGGAAGCAGGGATCAACCATAAAATCCATTCAAGATGGCTCTGGTTGCACTATACGTGTTCTTGGATCAGGTTTGCTCACTGATGTTGTATATTATTTTTGGGTATTGTTTCTTGTGTTGGCAACCAATTATCAATAAATATTCTTTTAATCACATTTTTCTGGAGGTCTTTTATTTGGGTCTTTTTAGGCATATTCTATGTTACAGTCAATCATTGTTATTGCATATCTGTCACTAGATCTACCCGTTCCAGTTTCCCTAGTTTTCACTTTTCATACCTGCTATTCTTACTTATTTGAAGAGTTACTGTCAAATGCTGCACTTTTTTATTAGCTTGTACTTGATGAACAATTATACAAGAAAAACGATTTACCCTATTTTGAATTAAAACTAGTGGACTGTTTTTGTAAAATTTTTTATTGTGCCTGAATAATGTATTATTTATGTTTAAACAGAAAACCTGCCAATATTTGCTTTGCGAGATGATAGTATTGTTGAAATACAAGGGGAATCTGCTGGTGTTCACAAGGCAGTTGAACTTATTGCAGTTCATTTACGCAAGTTCTTGGTTGACCGCAGCATAGTAGGAGTTTTTGAAACACAGGCAAGCCCCCTCTTTTTTATAAAAAAAAAAAAAAAAAATTCTTTTTTCAAAGTTAAAAGATTTAAATTCATATGGGGTTTCAAGGTTTCTTTCAAGTGTCTTGGCTTTTTTTGTCAATATTGTTTGTGTTTCAGCAATGTTTTAGTGTTCTTTTTTATATAAGTTTTTTTGCTTACAATTCTCTGGGTGATTTTTTTCCTTCCTTCTTCCAAACTTTAGATGCAAATGCCAGATGTTAGAGTTAACCAGAATGTGCCACCACATCAAAATTGGGGTCCTCCTCCTCAAGGGTTTCCTGCTCCTGCTGGTGGTGGTGGTGGAGGACCTGCTTTTGCACCTAATCATCAATATATGCCACCTTCACATCACTATGATAGTTATTATCCACCTACTGAGTTGCCTCCGATGGACAAACACCTTCATCAAGGTCCACCACCTGCCTATGCAAGGGATGCTTCTATGGGAATTCATTCATCAAGTGCACAACCACAACAATCTGTTGTATCTAAGGTGTCGTCTTTTGCCCAACTTGAGAATGCTTGTAGAGACTCTTATTCACTTTCAAAGCCTTTTGTTTTATCACAAATTCATGTAATTTTCTCTATACTGTGTAGGTCACACAGCACATGCAAATTCCTCTTACATATGCAGATGCTGTTATAGGAGCATCGGGCACAAATATCAGCTATATACGTCGTGCTAGTGGAGCAAGTATTACAATTCAGGAAACAAGGGGTGTACCAGGGGAGATGACTGTTGAGATAAGTGGGACTTCTTCTCAAATACAGGCAGCCCAGCAGCTGGTTCAGGTATTTGATTTTAAAGTTAAAAGCACATCTTTTATTGTTACCTGTATCGTTGTTGGCAAAGTGTTAAGAGTCTATGGTGCAGTCATTGATTTTGTCGGTGCTGGTGCACCGCATGACACGAGCGGTTGATTTAAATTTGACTAATTGAATGATTATATGATTTATACATGGAGATTTTAATCCTGTCAAACATACTACACCCTAAAACCACATTAGCCTCACTTCTCTTGGTGCCGACAATGTTTATGATTGGTAGTTCATCCACTCCACTCGCTGCTACAATCCATATTCCTGCTGTTGAAACTCCTTTTTAGTTGTGATGCTTTTTGGATCTAAGACAATGAATTGACAAATTTTGGTAAGGAAACAATGATCTAATAGGTATCTGTGTTGAGAGACAGTGACTTTGTTGATAAATCCATCTCCATAAAGACTCCTGGCTTTATTGGACACAATTCCTGCTATAAAACATTAATTTATAGAATTGCTGAAGTCATTTGTTTCTCCAATCTCTTGCATATATCTATATGTGCTTCATACCCATTAATTTCTAACACAATTACACCAGAAATGACTGTAATTATCATTCATTTTTATGTCCGTTCTTGCTATATTTTTTCCTTTCCTTGTAATGGTAGTATTGATGACATATGACATACAAATAATTTGAGCATATGCTAGGAAGGTACAGAATATGGTATTGAAACTAGCAGTTGTTGGAAAGGTGCTTTTTGTTGGTTTAGTTTATCTATCTGAAATGACCACAATCTATTTGATGCAGAATTTCATGGCTGAAGCTGCAAGTGTGACACAGGATCCTATGGGGGGATCAGTCAGCCAAGGTTACAGTGCCTATCCAACAACTGCTCCAGTTTATGCCCCTCCACCAACTAGCGCTGGTGGTCATACAGGCCAAGCGCCTTCTGCAGATTATGGCCCCGTATATGGTACCAATTATGGGTATTAAGATGCTTGATTTAATTTTGTCAAGGAGCTATGTGTAAACTATACACTGTAAACTTTGCGTTTAGTTATAGTATTTCTTTTTTCATTTTTATTTTTGGCTAGTAGGTTATCATACTGTTGGACTTGGTCTTCCTGTTTTGACTTCATCATTTATCAAACGATTCGATTTTTCTAACCTATGCCCAGAGCGTAAATCCACTATGTACGAGTCTAACTATATATTTCTAAATCAGTTTCCTCGTATGGAGATATATTTTATATTTTTATCTGCACTCTATTCCAGCTATATTAAATTCATTAGATGCTTCAGTGTCATTTCAACAGACACGGCCCCATAGGCTCTCCTTCAGTACTTCCTATTCTTCTCGTCGCCATCATTAAATATTAATCTAACTAATATAGATTTTAAACTTTAAATAATTAATATTAGAAAAAAAGACTACAAACAACTACAATGCACTCTCTTCATGGAACAAGTACAGAGCACAAGTCTAACATAGTAGCATCTAAATATTTAAAAAATCGTTCGTAGAATGACTGGAATAATAAAATATGATTGGTTTCAACATGAAGCTTCCCTGTCGATGATCTTGACGGGGAGTCCACCTTCCATCTGGGAGGTCAAGAAGGAAAAGTAGTGAGGCTCCACCCCTTTAGCCACCGCCGGAACCACCGTGAAGCGCCTCAGAATCCCAGCCACCAACCTCTGCATCTGCAAAAATGCCATTTCCTTCCCCAAACAAATCCTGGGACCCGCTTGAAACACCGGATAAGTGAACGAATCCCTTCCCACAAACTTCCACTTTCCCGTTTCAACCTTCTCCAACCATCTTTCTGGCTTAAACTCCGCCCAATCATCACCCCAAATACTCTCCATCCTCCCCATCGCATACACGTGATACGTCACCAACGTCCCTTTCTTCACCACCGTCCCATCCGGCAAAACGTCGTCGTCCACTGCTTCCTTCGAGTCCGTCGACACCGGAGGGTACAACCTCATACTCTCACACAACGCTGCATGGATGTAAACCATGTGCTTCACTTCATCGTACACCGGAGTCTCTGATTTCTCCATTATCTCCTTCAAAACCTCCTTCTCCACGCGCGGGTTTTTCCATAGCAGCCAGAAAAACCATGTCAGCGCAGCTGACGTGGTATCCTTCCCCGCCAATATGAAGCTTATAACTATGTCAGTCACGAAGTCCTCGTCGGAGTGCCCTGAACTTAAGAACCGCGAAAGCATGTCAACAGGTTCAAGAGATTCCTTCTCCTTCAGTTCTTTTTTCTTCTCTCTCACTATCTTCTTCGCGAACTCGTGCACTTCTTTCACCGCTATTCTTAGTCGCTTTTCCGAACCTATGTTAAGCAATCTCTTGATTTTCCACACTAACGGTAACGGCTCGCGGAACCGTTTGCTGCTGATCTCCGTCGCTTCTTCGTACGCTACTGCGAACTTACTTCGTTCAGTTGACGGCTTCAGGTACTCGGCGTCATACCCAAACGCGATTTTGCAGATGTTGTCGAACGCGAAACGTTGGAGGATGTCTTGGAAATCGAGGGTTTGGTCTTGTTGTGCTGCTGAAGCGAGGACGGGGACGAGACGGTCGGAGAGTTCGACATCAACCACGTGTTCGACGAATTTGCGGAGAGACTTAGTGTTGAATTCGTGGCTGGCGACTTGCCTCTGAAACTTCCACGTGTTGCCGTCGGCGTTGAAGATTCCGGTGCCCAGGAAATCAGAGAGGGTATTAATAAAGCTGGAGCCCTTTATATAGTTGGAGAAACGGGTCTTGAGAATGTGCTCTACGGTGGCGGGGTTGCCGGTGATGACTTGGCGGCGGCCCAAGGGGCGGTGGAAGGTGAAGGTGGCGGCCGGTGAGATTTTGACGATATCGGATAGCCACTGGATACGGCGGTTACCGACGCCTTTGAGGTCTAAGTAGTGACCAATAATTGGGTATGGCTTTGGGATGGTGGGTATGCTTCTTTTTGTAGGACCTTCTGCCTCTTTCTTTTTCGAACCTGAGGACGAGAAAAAGAAGAACAGAAGCACTGGGAAGATGAATAAGAGGAAGAAAGGTGCTAACAGCTGCAAATTCAGAAGTATCTTCTCAATCATTTTCCTAACTTCTGATTGAGAATTGGGAATTATTTATATTGTGGAGATCTTGATCTTCAGTTGTGATTTGTAGGATGTGATGTAATAATGTTAAGGAAATTCTCTTTATATATAGTCCAACGTTCGAACGAATCCTTAGAGACCAAGTACTTGTATTGGTTAAAATTGATTAGTAAATGGGAAGTTCAATTTTGCCACGATGCATAATGTTTACACTTTGGGTGATGTATGTATTTTGGCGGCTTCTGGATTATCTGGTTGCATTAACTACGCTAAACCTATTCTCAGCATATTTGGTTTTGAATAGGGGATAAATTAATCCACTTTTATTAGAATACGCTTTTTTTTACCTTGTTTCCTCTCTCTTTCTCTGTTTTTTATTCTTCTAGATTCCCAAGAAAGGCCAAAGTCAACCCAGAATACGCATTTCCTTGCGTAAGCAAAATCATCACCTTTTATTCTTCCTTTTCTTTTCCCTGTGATTTATGTTTGGTGATTTATAGATATGGGAGCGGTACCGAATTCATAGGAAGCTAGTTGAATTCGTTCTGATTTTAAAAATTGAATTTTTGGGTTTGAATTTGGATTTTTTTTGGTAGTCAAAAGTGGGGACTGGGACGGGTATGAGATTACTGATACCTGTCTTCGCTTCCGTTCCCGTCCCGTAATAAATATATTAAAAAATAATAAAATAAAAAATATATTATTTTTAATCTTTTTAATTGAATTGATTGATTTTATTTTGTAATTTTTAAATTATGATCCATATTTTAAATGTGGGTTTGTTATTATTATTTTTTGTTACGTAATTAACTTTGTTGTCCATTTTTTAATAAAAAAAGTTATATTATTTTTTTATTTTTTAAATTTTAATCAAATAGCAGAGACAGGACGGACTGGAAAAAACTTGACCCCCATCAGGAGCGGGAACGGACAATGCAATACTTGTCTCTGTCCCGCCTAGTCTTCACAGTTAACTAAAACAACCTAAAATTCCTAAATATTTGTGTTATTTTTAACCTCAAGAAATTTAAATTAAAAATTTAAAAATATGCTTAAATTTAAATTCATCAAAACTTAGTTTCAGATAAAAAATTATACATTTTAATTATGTGAAGATAAAAAATAGATATTTGTTTTTACAAAAATTAAATACGAACTTAGAATATTTTAATAGGACAAAAAATATATTTTAATTTTTTATTTAATTCAGGTGTTAGTTTTAATAATTTTTCTTTATTTATGATATTAAGTTATAATAAATAATAAATTAAAAATATTTTTTTAATTAAAATTAACATAATTAAATGTGTTTAATTAATTTTTTATTTTTATATTTGAGTCTGATGATACGGACAACACTGACAATAGTAATCTGTATATCCATATGACCCTCTTCTGTTCAAAAGCATGGCACATGCTTTAATTATTCAAAGGGAACATCGAACTCTGATCAAGATGCACGTGTGTGCAAGGTTTCTAATACAATGACACAAGGATAATGCATGCATAAACCTAGTCCCCATAATCACTCATCTTATACCCTTAACTTTTGTTTGAGAGATGGATTTTAAAGAGGAAGAGAGGAAATGAAAAGGTTTAGGTGATGATATCTTTTTATTTAAGAGTTTTAATTTTTGAGGAAAAGTATTTGAGGATTTTTAAAACACTTCTGACATTCTTAAAGCCTAAAAATTGTTATTCCCCAATTTGAGAGTTTTTAAAAGGAAAAATATTTAAAATTACTATTTTACCCCAACTACAAATTTAAAAATATATTAAAATATATTTTTAATATATTTTTATATTTAAATTATATAATTTTCACATTTAATATTTTATTAACTCTCAATTTTTCTCTTTTAATATATTTTTAACTCCCAAACAAAGAGGAAGAAACTTTTCTTATTTTCCTTCCTTTCCTTCCCCTTGAATCTCTTTCCTTCTCTTTCTCTCTTAACTCCCAAACAAAACCTTAAGATTTACCAACAATTAACCTTCATTATCTTTTCCACACTTGTCAAACAATAAAATGTATGTTCATCACCAATGACTCGACACATGCACATGTATGCATGAGAACAATAATGTACACACATACAAATCATTTTTCTTTCTTTCACACGGAGATCGACTAAAAGCAACCCGTAATTGGACTCTACAATGCCAAAACATAGTATTTAGATCACTATGGGTCCCAAAGGCCAAAGGTATCGCCACTTACATGTGGCTCAAAGTCCAGCCTTCTCAGACCCTTTAATTAGAGTCTTAACAAGTATTATTACGTTTTATTCTTAAATTTTCGATCTATAAGTATTTAAGAGGTGTTTGCAGTGCATTTCGATTTAATTTTTGACTTAAAAATTATTCTAACAAAACCTAAAAGAATACGTGTGATTCGATTCAGTTTGAATGTAATATCAAATTTAAATCAGTCAATCCAATCTTTATGATTTAATTTGAATTGATTTTGGCGATATTAAAAATTTGTTGATAAAAATTGACAAAATGTTGTAACAAATTAGCTAATAAGAATTTCATGGAACCAAATTATCGTAGACCTTACTACACATTATACTATTCTTCAAACTAATTATACAGAAACCATTTCTATTAAAATATAAAAGAAACAAAACTTATAGTTATTTTTTGGAGTTTGTATTCGAGGTCTGTTGAGGTTATAGGCTGATCCGGATGGTGCATGGCCTCATTGAGATGTTTTCCTCCATGGGGCTTCTGATTAATAGCATATGTTGGCATGCAGGCAACATCCCTTTGATATTGACTAGGGTCTAGGGGTGTAAAACTATTTCAGATAAAATAAATAAATTGATTTGATTTTAATCTGTTTAAACTGATTTGATTTTATATTTAAATACTTAAACTGGTTTAAAAATGAATTTAAAATTGAAATAGTTTTAAAAAATTGATCTTGAACCAAATTAATTTTAATCAATTTTAAATTGGTTTCAAGAGTCAAACCAATTTTGAATTTATTTTATTTTTATTTTTTTCAAATAAAAAAATTTAAGTGAAAATCAGTTCAATTAATCAAATTGGTTTTATAGAAATAATTTAATTAATCAAATTAGTTTTATAAAATAGTGTACTCTTTTTTTTTAACTAGTTTAAAAAAATTTAATTTAATTTAGATTTAATTATAATCCAATTCAATTCGAACTGGTTTGTTTAACACCCCTAAAATTAACCAATGGTATTATTACCTTTGAAAATTGGTCCACTCTATTTGATGTCTTTTCCTGAGCCGTTGTGCATTAATGATCCCATCCAATGCTGCAATTCTCATCCCTGATTTCTTTTGTAATTAATAGGATCATTTATTTCCGTTGGTGGGTGGGTATAGGAATTTTCTACAGATGGCAATATTATGCCTGATTTGTGTCCTCTTTCATTGGGGTGATACTTTATGGTTGGCTGGTTATACATTATTTTTGGTCCCTGGATGTCAAAAAATAATCACTAACCAGTTCAAGTACAACTTGGTGGGACTAGGAGATACACTATTCTCTTGGATCTGTTACCTTGTAACTGCAGTAGCCAGATATTAATACAATATATATATATATATATATATATATATATATATATATGTATGTATGTATATTTTGCAGACCAAAAAGAATAATTAGTTTTTAAAAATAATTTCAGCAAACTTAAATATTTGCATAAAGACTATGTTTAGCAAAATAGCAGAAAAGTTACTTTAAAGTTGAAATTTTAACTGAAAACCGAAGAGTTAGTTAAAAGTTAAAAAATTATCTTATTAAATCCTAAGTAATTGATAAAATTATTTATTAAAATAACTGAGAATATAAGATTACATAAGTTGACATATTTATATAATGATTTTATACAAATTTTTAAATTGGTTTTCTTGATAAAAATATGTTTTGTACTATTTATAATTTGTATTGGGTAGTTGTGTAACTTTTCTTAATTAATTATAAATCATTACCCTTCCCAACTTGCCAATAATACACCTAAAACATGCCTTCACGTGATAGTTGTGTAATTTTAATTTTTAATCTTGTTTTAGTATTATAAAATTAGTTGAAGTGGCACACAGTGACCTTGTGAGTTGTGACGCCATATAAACTAGCGCAAAACACATAACAAAAAGTTATTTAAAATTGATAGATAATATTTATATTATTTTGATAAATAATTTGTAAAGTTATACTGTATTTATTTCGTAAAACCAAAATAGAAAGCTCTTTTGAATTTACTACATTTGTAACGTGACTTAAAAAAAAAAAACTTAAATAATATTTTTCTTTTAGGTAAGTTAGCACTTTTTATTATTTATGAGTTTATGTTTTTTTTAATTTATTTATGTAAAATATTTTGCTTATTTTTAATTTATATAAGTTTACATATTTTTATAATTTTAGTCATTGTAAGCTTAAATATATGAAAACGATCAATAAAAAATTAGAATCTTACAAAAATCAGAATAAAAAAAATACATACTCACAAAAATTAAAAATAAACAAGATATCTTACAAAACTTAAAATTAAAAAACAGACTAAAACTTAAAAAGAAAAAAACTACATTTATAAAGTGACGACTTTGCTTATGTAAGCAAATAAGGAGTATTCACTATTCAGTTAGTTCACAAGTAGGAAGCATCGTTACCTCATGCGTTATGGCACACAACACATGCACGTTGGACTATTTATATATAAACTTTCTGGACCGTTTGAAAACTCACAAATATAATAACAAAATTGCACATCTGCAAGTCCAGTGAACTTAGGAAAAGTGACTGAGATGTTTCTGAATCTGCAAGCGTTGCTTCTTTCTTCTTCTTCTTCATCCTTCCCCTTCTCTTCTTCTTGTTCTTCCTCTGGCACTCTTCTGCAGGTTGTTCTAGAAGAAGCATCACTCTGCCAAAAACATACCCAATAATTGGTTCCTACCTAGCCATCAAAGCCTTAGGGAACCGCCGTATTCAGTGGTTGTCCGATATGGCTCACCCACCTTCACCTTCACCTTCCACCGCCCCCTGGGCCGCCGGCACGTCTTCACCGGCAATCCCGCCACCGTAGACTACATTCTCAGGACCCGCTTCTCCAATTACCAAAAGGGCAGCACCGCTACACTCATTCTCTCTGATTTCCTGGGCACCGGAATCTTCAACGCCGACGGCAACACGTGGAAGTTTCAGAGGCAAGTCGCCAGCCACGAATTCAACACTAAGTCTCTCCGCAAATTCGTCGAACACGTGGTTGATGTCGAACTCTCCGACCGTCTCGTCCCCATCCTCGCTTCAGCAGCACAACAAGACCAAACCCTCGATTTCCAAGACATCCTCCAACGTTTCGCGTTCGACAACATCTGCAAAATCGCGTTTGGGTATGACGCCGAGTACCTGACGCCGTCAACTGAACGGAGTAAGTTCGCAGTAGCGTACGAAGAAGCGACGGAGATCAGCAGCAAACGGTTCCGCGAGCCGTTACCGTTAGTGTGGAAAATCAAGAGATTGCTTAACATAGGTTCGGAAAAGAGACTAAGAATAGCGGTGAAGGAAGTGCACGAGTTCGCGAAGAAGATAGTGAGAGAGAAGAAAAAGGAGCTGAAGAAGAAACAATCTCTTGAATCATTTGACATGCTTTCGCGGTTCTTGAGTTCGGGGCACTCTGATGAGGACTTTGTGACTGACATAGTTATAAGCTTCATATTGGCGGGGAAGGATACCACGTCAGCTGCGCTGACATGGTTTTTCTGGCTGCTATGGAAGAACCCGCGCGTGGAGAAGGAGATTTTGAAGGAGATAAGGGAGAAATCAGAGACTCCGGTGTACGATGAAGTGAAGGACATGGTTTACACGCATGCAGCATTGTGTGAGAGCATGAGGCTGTACCCGCCGGTGCCGTTAGACACGAAGGAAACAGTGGACGACGACGTTTTGCCGGATGGGACGGTGGTGAAGAAGGGAATGTTTGTGACGTATCACGTGTATGCGATGGGGAGGATGGAGAGTATTTGGGGTGAGGATTGGGCGGAGTTTAAGCCAGAAAGATGGTTGGAGAAGGTTGAAACGGGAAAGTGGAAGTTTGTGGGAAGGGATTCGTTCACTTATCCGGTGTTTCAGGCTGGTCCCAGGGTTTGTTTGGGGAAAGAAATGGCATTTATGCAGATGAAGAGGTTGTGGCGGGGATTCTGAGGCGCTTCACGGTGGTTCCGGCGGTGGCTAAAGGGGTGGAGCCTCACTACTTTGCCTTCTTGACCTCCCAGATGGAAGGTGGATTCCCCGTTAAGATCAGCTAAAGGGTTTACTCAGATTGAAACCAAACCTATTCTACTTCAACCACATCCCAACTTCACTCTCTCAAACCATTTTGTTAAATTTGTTGTCCATAGCAATGCTGAATATTGTCCTTTCTTTTCTTTCTTCTAATTAATAAAAAAAAATGCCTCTTTTTGTATGCATAATTTTTTTTATTACAGTAGTGGAGCAATTAAATAAGGAGTAAACTTGGTAAGTACTCACTCGTGTTACTTAACTTCTTTTTTTTAATTTGAATAAATAGAACTGTACGTTAAAAAAAAAAAAAAAAGAGAACTGTACAGCTGGGTTAGTGAATGAATATTCTTATACATATTTGAATAAGATGTCGAGATCTATGTTAGTGATATTAATTTCTTGTCTCTTTAGTGCTAACCTCAGTAACCTGAGGAATAGAAGAGGAAATTGTAAAGAGATCAACCCAACCAAGGGCTAGCAAAACGACAAGTTTGTTTCGACTTCACGTTTATCCATTGTTTTGGCTACTATTTTTACCGTCTTTCTCATACCTTGAATGTGGAGAAGGTATGGTGCTGTTGATAATTTTGTTAAACTATAATAATTTGTCAAAAAAAAAAAACAAACTATATATATATATATATATATATATATATATATATATATATATATCAATAGCAAGTGCTCGTCAAGCCAAACTATGGATATAGGACTCGTTTGTTATAGTTATTTTTTTTAGTTTTTCATGTTTTCAAAACAATATGAAGTGTAATTAGAATTAGAAACTAATAGAATACTTTCTCATATAATCAATTATTTATTTAATTTATTTATATTTGTAGATAAAATTAAATTTATCAGGGATTAAAGAAGTGTAAAGGACTAAAAATAAAATTTTTATTTTATCAAAAAATAAAAATAAAAAATTATTAAAAGGTAAACATAAAATTCATACATTTATTAAGAATCATAAAAATATTTTAACCAATAATTAAAGAGAAACTTCAGGAGTAGAGATGATAAGATAAGTGTACCCTACACATTAGTATTGTTGACCTAAGTTTGAATATCATATCCTAGAGAACATTTCTAAAATAGTCAAAATTATTAAACTAAATTATCGAGATAATTAAAAGAAGATTGAAGTATTTTTGTGATTTTTGGTTTAAGAGAAAATAAATCAACAATCGCAAAAGAGAGATTTAAGTGATATTAAAAACGACTAGAGATTATAATTCACTATTACCAATTTTCTCCTAATATCAGTTCTCATAAAATTCCTTTTAGAGTTAATTATTTATTCCCAAAGTCAACCAAAGCTTATGATCAAGGTCTAATGATGCTCTATGCCTTAAATCAATACTACAATGATCATAAATATATTAATTTAAGTCAAGGAATATAATCAAATCTAAGGATGATCAATTAAGTATTAATTAGTCTTTCAGAGATTACTAAAACAATTTGATCATATAATTTGATGTAAAGCATCCTCTACTTAGGTTTACCAAACATACGCATATGATCATCACAAAACATTCGATTAAGCATAAAAATGATTAGTTCCCAAATAAACAATAAAATAAGGAAAATAGTTAATTAACATAAAGCACTGAGAAATTTCATTAAGAACAGAGAAAAAGATACAAATGAAAAATTACATCATAATCTTTGGACTAGGGTGACTAGCCACTCATGATCAAAGTACAACTAGAAATCTTATATGGAATTGACATAGACATACCAACAAGGGAAGAAAGATGATCACAACCCATCCTCACAGTGTTGTTTACGCTTCACAACTCAAAACCCTCAAAAGTGTTATCTAATTCATAAAAATGTAAAAAAAAAAAAAATCCACCCAGTTATAGACAGAAACACCCTATTTATTAGCTTCCTAAGGATAATTACTCATATTAGGTGCACTATGATCATGATGAAATCTACCAAGGCTATAGTCGAAAACTCATACACTGAAGCTTTAAGACATTTTAGAACGACTACCACCATCATAATGCGGACTACGACCACAATAAATTTACCACCGCTGTTGTTAGAATGTTGACCCTATTTAGAAGGACAGTCATCATATTACTATGGTCATACTAAATGTAACATGATCGTGATCAAGTAATATACTCTTCAAATCTTTAGGAAAAAAAAATACAAATTTCAACTCTTTTCATTCAATTCAGCTATTATAGTTATACAAGACAAAATTAACATCCAAATATGAATTTTGCCATTACATGAAAATGATAAAAAAAAATCATACAAAATATCGCTAAAAAATGATTTATCAATGGAAATATATACATATATAAGAGGGATTTGTGGTGTTACCTTGGCCGTATTTGATGGAAAATTGCAAAGTGCCAAGTACACGAATAAAAAAAATCTAAGTTTGGACAATTACATATCCATCACTTTGTTTTTTATTTTTTCTTTCTTTCCTATTTCTCAATTTTATCGATTCCATTTAGGGGTGCGATGGTTGTCATAATCATTCCACAAATTAAAGATAGGATGGCTACAACTTTATATTAAACTTATATTTAAGAGGAACCAATTTGCTAATACAAGACTATGAAACCTTTCAGAACTTACCAGCCAAAGAAAATCAACATATATACGTTACCACCAACTGAATCTAAATACACACTTTTATCACAGAATACCACAAATTAATTTGACGTATTTTATTTTTTATTTTTAAAAAATTATGAATTTTATCATTCCTCATTTATTTATTAATAAAAATAAAAGTTGTGGTCCTTGTGGATGAAATTTGCCAAAAATATTACTATGAGTTTGTGGATATTCCTTGCCCTATGCTTACAAAAGCAAGTAAGGATATATGATCCTTAACTTCCCTTTATACAGTCTACCCTTTTGCTAAACGCTAATTTACTTGATTGGATATATTAATGTAGTAAGGGTGCACATGACGGAGGAAAACAATTTTTTTTATGAAAAAAAATCCAAAACACAAATAAAAAAAGGGACTCATTTGTGGTTACAAAAGACCTAAACGAACATGCTGTTGATCAAATACGTACACCCTAATTGTGTACGTTAAGATCACCCAAACACAAACCATCGTGCATTTTCATTTGAAAGAGTTGATTGTTCCAAGAAAACGTCCAATTTATTGTTTTTCTTCTAGAAAACAAAAAAAAAAAAATCAAACTATCTTAAGACTCAAGTTATCTTGCTTTACAAGACACTGCCGTGCTTAAGAAGAATCTGAGCAGCCTAATTAACCTCCCAAAATCTTGCCCAAGCTGCGAAGTAAGAGCACCAATTCTTTTCCAGTAAGTCGCACCAGAAAAAGGGTTATTTCTTTTGTGTGTTTTAGGCATGTCATCTCAATGCTTTTATAACACCCCAGCGCCGAGCGCCCTGTGTCAGGTCCGCAGCCCAATGCACCCAAACCCCTCTCCACGCACTGCTGTGTCGATGGCGGGTTTTTGTCCCAGTTCGCACTCGAACCGCGGACCTTTAACACAAAGGCGTTTTCGGCGCCAGTGTGTCACCACTTGTGCAGCACAAGTGGTGACACATTAGGGCCGAAAACCCTCTTGTGTTAAAGGTCCCGAGTTCGAGGTCGGACTGCTTGTAACGCCCGGCCACTTGCAGGATCAACGACTGTCCCTACATACCAACACAAGACTTTTCAGTGTGCTTTGTCCTCACTCACACACTTCCTGAGAAACTTCCCAGGAGGTCACCCATCCCAAGATTGCTCCAAGTCAAGCACGCTTAACTGTGGAGTTCTTATGTTATGGGCTACCGAAAAGTAGATGCACCTTGTTGGTATAGGTAGTACCTATTAAATCCTTTTAAGTTATCCTCAACTGTACAGTCCCATACCTGCACAGCCTCTGGATCCCTCTCGTTCGGGTGTGTATTCGATTCATTCATGTACCCCTCCCGCTGGAAGCCTGCCAGGAGCCGCTCCTTGTCCGTGCCTCACTACACCGGCGATCACTCCCCGCCCTCGTCAGCGCCCGGGATGTTACAGCTTTTGCTTAGGGGATAAATATAATCCAGATTTCAGAACTTAAACAAAAGTTGGATATTCAGCCATTCTTTGAAAAATAGGCATTCATTTTATTTTTTTACATGCGACAAAATAAATTCTCTCCTTTTTATTTAATTTTTTTAATAATACGAGAATTGAAGAATGAGAACAATCAATTTACAATATAACAGTACTTCATATAGAAAACTTAAATAGGAGAATATGTAATTTTTATTGGTTAAATTATTGTTTTAGTCCTTCAATTTGGGGTATGCTTTTTTTAGTCCTTGAAAATTGATATTTTGTGGCCAGTTTTTAGAACTTTGATGTAGTTTTTAAATGCAAATTCAAGTGTTTAAAAATAAAAATTAATTTAAGATAATTAAAAATCATCGTAAAATATCAATTTATTATGTCAGAGATTAAAAAAATGTAATTTTCAAAATTTAAGGACTAAAAAAAGCATTTTTAAATTTTAGGGATTAAAAAAATACATATCCCAAATTTAGAGAATAAAATAATAATTAATTTTTTTTATATTCAAACAAAAAAAAATCAAACTCTTACAACAACTTTAAAAGTATAAAGTTACAATGCATCAATAACAATGGAAAGGTAACATAGAAAAAAAAAGAAGTGTACACTAAAATTCAATATCCCATTCATAGTTCATATATTGAAAAATATATTTTGGGGCATGAACCCTTTACAAGTGTCTAGCTTTCTGATGCAGCTACTATATTTTTTTGTAACAGCATGCACAGTTTGTGGACACACATATAGGTTTTATGGTGTTTCCGTTAATTTGAGGAATTTTTTTGATATTATTATTTTTTCAACTAATAGTAATCAAAATATATTATTATCTCATTATTTTGATTTTTAATGATGATTTTATTATGTATTTTATAATTTAGTCCGTGTATAATTAAAAATTGAAAATATTTTTTAAAAATTGAACGTTTTAATCTCACATAATGAAACATCTTCATTCGCAATAAACATATCCATATTCCAGTTCAAACCAAAAACCTCAACAACAAACATACACACATTTTGGGTTTCAATTCGAGTATGAGTTGGATCGTTGAGTGAAGAATACGTACTATTCGTAGCTATTGGACCAGTGATTGTCGAAGTAGAAGGTGATGGTCATGAAAAAGAAAGAGGAGATCTTGAGTGAGGGATGTTTGAAGAAAATAGTTGAACATTGGAAATTTTGTGTTTGAATTCATGGATCCAAGAATGAAGGGTGTGAGTCAAAATGTTTCCTTTCAATACAATGCTTCACCAATTGCCACTTCTTAGATGAACAATAAGTGCAATGACAATGTGTGATATTTGTATTGCAACTAATTACAAACTTTTATTTGTGTGGGGAAACAACATATTAAAAGGCATTTCTTATGAAAATTGATAATTGAACGCACTTTAAATGTTTAGACCTTAAGAAAGATACACGAAAAGAAAATATATATATTTTTAAATATTTTAATTATACAAGAATTAAATTGAAATATATAATAAAATCATCATTAAATAACGTAACTTAATTACTATTAATTAAAAAATCAACAATATCAAAACCTTCCAAATTAATGGAAGCACAATAGAAACTCGGTTAACATAATACATATTTTTCTGTTCAATAAAAAAATTGAAAAATATATTTTATGCGAGCGTAAAAATCTTATTCATTTAATTTTCATATAATGTTTGTCTAAGATTTTTTATATTTTCAAACTAATAAATATCATCCAACTTTTAAAATAATTATTTTAAAAAATAATCTTCTTATTATGTTCTGCATTAAATATCATTAAATTATTCAAATAGTCTTCCTCTTTTAAACTTTATTCTCTTCCTTCCAGACTCTCCTTTGAGCGTAAAAATATATTCTCTCTTTCGTAGCAACAACACATTAATTCTCCCTCTATTCCATCAAATTCCCTCCTCTATTTTGCTCCCTTCGATCTCTTGCTCTAATCTCCCATTAGTTATCTCTGGCTCGATCTCTAATTTTAGTATTATAATTTTTTATCCTCCAAACTTCAATGCATTATGTTTACACTCCCAATTAATTTCCTTCCTTGTTTTATTTTTCTTCACCAAGTTAACATTATTAATGTCTTTCATTTTATATATGCAACAATGTACCATTAGATCTTAAATTTGTTCAAGTTGTTATAGCGGAGTGCCTCTTAGTTGTTCAGATTAAATAACCAATATCAATTAATGTTTTTGCCACTTTTATTGCTTCATTATTGTAAAACTATCTGAAATATTATTTTGTGTTCCAAAAAAATACTTTCCAAAATGTTAAGAGAATAAAATTGTTCCAAAAAGTACTTTTCTCGGAGCACGATGTAAAGAGAATGTTAAAAATAAAATTGTGTTTTGAAAAGTATTTTATGAAATGTTAAAAACAAATAATTATTCCAAATAAACTAATAATTATGTGTAAGTGTTATGAGTGTAAAGGGTATATATGATAATAATATTAGAAAAAAATAAATAGGAATATACTTAGCAAAAAAGAAAAGTGGATACAGCAAAAGCCGAGAGACTATTTGCAAACAAAAGCGGGCCATCAGATCCAAGCCTACTTGTGGAATAAGGAATGGCCTTTCCGGATTCCGGTCAAAAAATGAAGTTATGTACTACTAAATACTAATCTTGTTCGGTAAATATATTTTTATTTCTTAAAAGTAATTTCCAAAAAAAAATTGGTACAACTATAGTTACATCTTAAGAAAACGGCTACACACCGGCAGTATAAATAATTTGTTATCTTTTATAAAAAATATCTTAAAAGTCATACAAATAATAATTTGTGATTCAATAATAACATAAAATTATTTCACAAACTCTTTGATTTTTTTAAAGCTAACTAAATTTACAATTTTGTAGTGATTCTATTTTATGTGAGAAATAAATTTTTTATCTTCTAAAATATTGTTTTCTGATGGAAATTAACATTGTTTTTTAATAAAATAATTATTTTAATATTAATTTTAAAAAATAATTCCACAAAATTATAGATGAACCCAACTCTCAATTATTATATTTGAATTTCTTTATTAATAAACACAAGTAATATTGTTTTGTATCTATTAGTTCAGAATTCAAATTCTAATTAATTATTGAGTATGAAATAAATTTTGTTAAGAGGACAATATCCACCTTACGCATAATCTCATAGAAAAATTTATATTTAACAAGAGATAATTTTTAATTCCTTTTCTATTTTTCTTCCCGACTTTTCAAACACACTCCAGAGTTCATGTACGTTAATATCACCCAAATATACATTTATCATTTTTTGTACTAAAAAATTTAGGGTCGTGCTGTGTTGAAGTCCAATGTAGACAAAATTTTCAAACTCAAAATACTTATAATTAATAAAGACTTATATTTACCTAATCAGAAGAAGGCAAATGAGAATTTTGCGGTTACTCTTCCGCCACATTTGAACATTTTAAAAAAGAGAATATTGGTGTTTTTAATTTCTGAAAATTTTCTAAATTTTAATTTTACTTTATAATTTTAAAATTATTATTAGGTATATTTTTTTTTAAAAAAAATACCTAAAGTTTGGTCTCTATATAAAAAATGCTTTGGAGATTACATTTTCAATATTTGATAAAATATAGAAACAAAAATTATTGAATTAAAAGTCTAGAATAATAACTGAAATTTAGAATTTTCTTTAAGAACTAAAAACACTAAATCTTCCAAATCCATTTTATTATCTTTTTCATTCCTTATCTTCTAGAAGAACCAAAATTGATAGCTGATAGCTAGCTATACACTATCATCTTATTATCTTGTCCTAAGTTTTTAATTTTTAATCCCTAAAATTTTTAGAAATTCAATTTTTAATCTTTAAATTTTTGTTTGATTTGTCAAGATTTTTCAACTTTTTTTTTCATTAAAAGTTTTAGTTTTTAAACTTTTGTTTGATTGCTTAAGGTCCCTCAAATTTTTTCATTAAGATTTTTAGTCCCTAATGTTTTGATTTTTTTTATTCTTAAAATATCATTAAATAAATGAAAATAATGAATTCGAGCTTTTGTATATGGGACTAAATGAATTTTTTAAAAGTTTAGGAATCTTGATTAGTTAAATAAAAATTTCAAAAAGACTAAAACTTTAATGAAAAAAGTTAAAATATGTTGACTAATTAAAAAAAATTAAGAATTAAAAATCAAATTTTAAAAAAATTTAGAAACTAAAAACTTAATTCACCCTCTTATCTTCTTTGACAAAGTCAATCTACGTTTGTAGATCTCCTTTTGCTTGTTCGTAGGTGCAGCAGAGGACTTGTATCAGCTCAGCTTCTCAGAAGCTGCTTAATATATGAAAGTATCAATTCTTTCCCAGTATTTCTCTTATGTGTGATTTAGGGCGTGCTAATTGTTTTGCACGCCAAATGCGAACAATCCACGTATATATTTTATTATCTTATTTTTTTATATATAAAACTGGATATATAATATATAGCTATTATTTATCTATATAGGAATTCATTTTTGTTTTTTGGGTCTTATATATATGGGCGAGGTCTTACTATATGTAAAATAGGTTGTGCATGATAGGTTATGCTTACGTCAAAATGGAAAATAGTTTCAACCACAAAAGACTTTAAGTAATATATTAACTTCCTACAAGCAAATATAAAGATAGATAGACATAGTTTTTGAAGATAAATACTGTTTAACATTTTACGTAATAAATTATTCTTGATAAATACTGTTTATAGATAAATTACATGTAGTGAACTCGCACGAATTTTTTTTTTTTTTTTTTACACAAGTATCAAAATGATATATAAATATAATAATAAATTAGCGAATTTATCTATATATTTTTTAATTGTGAATTTAATTTTTTATATATTAAAGCAATGTCTTCATGAAAGTATTTTATTATTGTTTTCAATTAAAATTTTTAGTAAAAATGTAGAATTTTTTTAAATTACTAAAATAATTGTCCTCCAAACAAGAATGTACAAAATTAACAAATCTAAAATATCTAATTTAAAAAATTAATCAAAGAAAAGAATATGTCTGACCAAAAATAAAAAAAAAAGTTTTAAAAATAACACTACATGTAAATCTCAGCGTAGCTGCAGAAAGGGCATGCATCTTGGGTTTGGATTTGAAATGATAAAATTGTGTAGAGGACAGAGGCTTATAGTTAGTACATCTGTTGGAACATGACAAATCATAAGAGCCTTAGAAATCACTTTGTTACGAACAAAAATGAATGTCCAATCCATATGTTTGGTATAAGAGTGCAAAACCAAATTGTGAGACAAGGATATGACACTGATGAGATTTTTGTCACAGTAAATAGTAGATGTAGTACGTGAAGGGAATCCCACGTTTAGTGAGAAGAGATTGAATGCATGGTAATTCTATAACACTGAGTTATATATACTACAGTACTCATCCATAACGAGAGGTTGCATCTTAGAACACTATGAAGCAAGATTAGAACCAAAAAAGACACAATATTAATAGCCTGAAGTGGATTGAAAATCATCAAGATTAATGACCTAGTTTGCATCACTCTAAGCTTATAGAATGAATATTGGTTGAAGAAGTAATTCACAGGAAAAAGTAATCCATCATGTTGAGTGTGTGGTAGAGGGCATTCAAAATCAAAGTTTTTATCTCAGTAAAAGCGGTTAATCACATAATGGTGTCTTTTATCCTTCTAAAATTGATGATCTTTAGTTTTTATCTCTCACTTTTAAAACACCTTTTTAAAAAAAAACTTTTAAAACACCATTGATATTATTCGTACTTGCATTTTTAAATAGCTGAACTTTCACCCCCTCAATCTAATTCTTTTGAGAGGATCAAAGTTTGGCATATATATTAGGAAATCGTTTTAAACCCTAAAATAAAATATAGAAAAATAGCACTTAGGATCGATGTGATATTGAAGTTGAACGTATAATATTCATTTCGTCATACAAAAATAGTGTCATATGTATTTTCTCTTTTACGTTTCTGTCGATGTCGTCATACAAAAACCATGTCACATACATATATTTTCTCTTCCACGTTTCAGTTCATTTTTCTTTCTTCGTTCCATCAATTAATGGTGACTTTTAAAATCTTATTTATTGGATCAGCCGTCCAATTCACTTATATTAAATAAATAAATAAAATATATATTTTGGTCCCTCTAAAATTTTAAAAGGTTGTTTTTAGTCCATCTAAAATGTTTCGTTCGTTTTTCGTACCTTTTTGTCCTAAAAATGGATAACGTACAACTAAACTAATTATTTATTGTGTGATTTTATTAATTTAATTGTTAGAGCGGAATTCCTATATCATATCCAATTTGTGACATTCTGTATTTATTAATAACTAATTTCTCTTAAAAAAATAATATTATATTGTTAATATATATATATATATATATATATATATAAAGCTTCCTTAAAAGAGAATAACATCCATAGAGTTGTAATAGATTTTGTTAGGCCAAGTATATTTAATGAATTATTCTTCTTTTGTAATGTACCACCTTCTTTTACCCTTAATGTATACTTTGAATAAAAAGTCCCTTTGGATGAGTCCTTGGATCAAAGCAAAAGAAGAATATATATGTGTATATATATATATATATATATATATATATATATATATAGATTCGCGAAGGAGAATGGTCATGTACGACTCCAAGACCGTGAAGAAGAAAAGATCGATGTGTCTTTAATTGATAATCTAGTTTCCATTGTTTTGTAAACCATGTTGTCAAATTCTCCCCTTTGAATGACCTGTATTGCCGTTCTACTCACGTGTACCTCTTTGATACGTACTGAGTTATAAACCCCATTAGATCCTGAAATAATAAATGGGCCGGGCCTAATTAAGACACAATTTTCTTTGCATAATTTCTAAGTTTTAGAAAAAATCTATACATATTTATGTGTTGCGTACAATGTTTGTTAGTATTACTCATCCACTTATCATGTTAGGTTGTTCAAAAGCATACAATCCACGTAGAAATTCTAATATTCAAAAGAAAATTCTTTAACACTAATTTTGGGTCATAAAAATGATTCGAATTGAATTCTAAATTGACTTATATATCATTTTGGGTTAAAAAACACTATTGTCTTTAACATTCTCTCCCATCGTCCAAGTCCACTTTTATCCAATTGTCCTTGGCTGAAATGACATATTTATATTTTTTTCAACATTAATTTTAACAAATTTTAAGAATACATGAAATGTAATAAAATGTAAGGAATATTTAAACTCAATAGTCTTCTTCTATAGTTTTAGTCGTCTTCCTTTTCAAACCCAGGTAGCGCGTCTTAGGTGTTTGGAGACCAAGCTATGCATTCCGTTTCCAAATTATCAACCTTCAAACCGTTCACAGTCAAAGCAAAAGCTACAGCAAACCCAACTCCAACATCTATATATAAACATTGAATGTCTCCATTCCTCACATTATATAGTTAATTAAAGCATTGTATAAACAAGCATTTTCTTTCTGTTTCTTCATATACTTACATTAAAGAGCATACATATACATATACATGGCTTTCTCTTCCAGGAAGATCCTCTTCACAATTGTGCAGCTTTTTCTGATGATCCTCTTCATTTTTGTTGCTTCTTCAGAATCAGGAGTAGCTTGCAGGCCATTATTATTGCATATGCATCCTCAGTGGTCGAGAGAATATTATGAGCTTGTTTTGCAGTTGCTTCCAAACGCTCCTGCACCACCCTCAGTTCCAGATCCCATTCACGGTTAAGAAGTTTCATATGGGTGTAGAACGAGTAGTATAGGGTGTGTTTACTTTTAAGAAGAAGAAAAACAATTTTTTATAAATTATTACAAAAACAATATTATTATTATTATCATCATTATTATTTTACTTGCTTTATATATGTTTTTAAGAATTTGCAAGCGAAATAGTGATGGCAAATTTTTAAAAACGTGAAATGTGTGAAAAATAGTATAGTATTTTTGTAATGATTGATTGAAATGCAAATAAAAATAAAAATATTTTCTCAAATTAAAGGTATAATTAAATTATTTCTTTTCAGAATATGTATTCACAGTATTGTCGATTCCATCTTGTATTCACATCCATGTAATAAATTCTTTTACGTTACCTCCATTCCTGTCCTCACAGAATATATGATCACAATCAACGGTCAACGACACCATCAAAGAGTGTATGTTATTAATTCTCTTGTAAAAGATGTAATAAATCTTGTTGGGTTATATTTAGTAATGAAAATCAAAACAATCTACATATATATACAGTTATATATAAATCTATTAATTAATTAGTTAATTTAATTACCTTAAAAATAGTTAATTTAATTAAGTTTGCGCATTATCATCTGTGACATTAATGCCGTTAATTAACATGGATCCTCTCTAATGTCTCCATCAATATTTTCTCTCAAGCTAAATATCAAATAGTGCGTACGGAGATTTGGCAGAAAATTGGCTGCACGATTAGTTATTTGGCGAGAGTGATCTCAATTCGACATTAAAACGGATGATAACTATATTATATACCTAAAAATATTCATAGTAGGATGAAAAGAGTACGCGAGTCTAAATCAGTGTGTAAATTTATCTTAAAAAAAGTGAGTCTGAATACTTTAATATTCAATCATTCATATTCTGAAAAATCCAACTCTCATATCGATTAAAATTAAAATAGAATATATAAGTAAGGACAATTTCATCTTATGAATTAACTTTTAAGGTTAAATTAGGTCCAAGCTCATTCTAATGGATTTGGACTTAACCCCAAAAGCTAAGGGGTGAGGGTTGCCTCTCACTTTAGCTTTATCTTTAGTCATTGTAGAATTTGAGTTTTTTCCAATACATCCCCTCATGTCCAACACTTTTGGACTTGGTGCATAAATAACAATGGTGATTGATCCTTTGAATGAATTTTAGATATGTTCTGATACCATCTTAGATTCTTAGAATATGAGTTTGGATCTAACTCAATCCCAAAAGCTAGCTTAAGGGGTGAGAGTTGTCCCTCATTTATATACTCTATTTTAACTTTAACAGATCTTGAATAGATTGTTTAGAGTGTTTGTATGGTATTCTTAACAATTTGTTGAATTTTGGTATTGTTAATTTTTTAATTAATTAAATTATATGTTATTTTCTTATTAATTATTTTTTCATTTTTTAAAATTAGTCAATTGATTATTATTTTTTAAAATTTAGAAGTCTGGATCCTAAAATATTTATAGTTACTTTCAACATTTTTTATTATTGTTTCTTAAATATAGGTTTTATAAAAAAAAGTGTTGAAAGTAATTACAAAGAAGTTAGAGTTCATATTTCTAAAATTATCTTTAATCATATGTTTTATTTTAAAAAAGTTGTAATTTTAAAATTTTGAAAATGACTAATTTGAAGAAGAAAAAAATTAATAAGAAGATGACATGTAATTTGATTGGTTAAAAAATTAACAATATCAAAACTCTCTAAATTATGGGGACATCATAGAAATTCTCTATTGTTTAATGCATTAAAATTGAAATAAAAAATAAATCATATTATATTTATACAATAATAATATAAATGAATTGACAAGAGTGTCACAAATTTATGACTTGGTTGTTTAACTTGCTTCATAAGTTTGTTTAGTAATTAGTAGTATCAAAACATTATTTTTCGTAATTAATAATGTATACTATGTTAAATTTGAATTTATCTAAATTGTTTTCTTTTATAACTAAGATATCAATTTTTTTAAAAAAATGGACGGGTTTTTAATTAAATTAATTAGATGTTGTTTTTTATATGTTTGTCAAATTTTTATTGTTTATTTTAGTATTTTGTCGTCAATTGTCACTATCATCGATATCGTTGATGTCAATGATGATGGTGCAAATAATAACAATCACGACAATCATAGTGGTGAAGATAGTGACAACCATGGTAATGTGTTGACAATGAGTTAACGATAGTTGAAATATTTTAAGATATTATTTGTTTTATATATATATATATATATATATATATATAATACAACTCTTATGAAAACACTTTCTTATATAAGAACATGAAAATAATTAATGACAATAATCAGATCAATATTAAAAAATTGAACGGTTAAGATTAAGATATCTAAAAATTCAAATTAAAATATAATATAACAATCAAATTTCTAAAAGATTCATCAAAAAGTCATTTCCTAAAATATTTAAACTATCGATAACTATAACTCATCACGTTGGCGATGATAGTGATGACAATATCAACGATGATTATGGTGGTGGAAACGACAATCATGATGGTGGTTGCAACAATAGTCATGGTGGTTGCAACAATGATGACGAAGGTCATGATGGTTGATGAGTGATGACGATGGTGGTGGCGACAACGACGATCATGATGGTGGTATGACAATCATGATGATGGATTAATTAAGATATTTTAAGAAATGATAATTGATATCTTTATAAATTTATTTGTTGTTTAATTAACCTTTTAGATATTTGATTTTGATGATATTTTAGATTTTAATTTAAAAATTTAAATATTTAATCTCAACCATCTATTATTTTTAATCTTATCCAATGATTGTTATTAGTTTTAATGAAGGGCATCAGAAATAACCAAACAATAACAAAGAAAAACTCTTACTAATAACATTTGATACAAGTAATAATAATTTATGTTCTTTAATAAAATAATTCAAGAATTCATTACTAATCCTTAAATATAAAATAAATTATATTAAAAAAATAATGTCTGCCTTAGATACATTCAGACGAAGATTAATCACTAGTCACAACTCACATCACCAGCATCCCTGCACACTACAAGCCCACACTACCCATAATGCCAAACCAGCTCAGTACTGTTAAATAGCACCTCACCAAATCACTCACCCGCAACATGCCTCTGACCAACAATCAATATTGCATCTCTACCACCAACAAAAGATCATCCTAGCACTATTACATAGCATCAAACTTATCCGGCAATACAAGCTTGCGGGCTTCGTATACGATTGAGCATGTTCCACCTAAACGTTGTACTTAGAAAGGATTTGGTGCTCCATATGATGAATTAGATTGTAATTATCTTGTAGCCATAGGACCTCCTTAATATCAGAAAAAGAAAAATAGTTTTTCTTAACTTTGGAAGAGAGGGGGAAAGGGACTATAAATATAAGAATGAATATTATATAATATCCAATTAATCTCAATCTGTCTATTTTCATCCATAGCGTATATTGTTTAATGTTTACACAAGTTTCTTTATTAAAATTCTTAACATGCTCAAGACATCATTTTATTACCCTATGTGAAAATCATTGATAATATATAACATACAACCAACTTAACAGAATCCATTAATTTGGAACTTTATTTATTTTTCATTATATCAGTCTACTGTTAAAGTCTTATTATAAAGTTAAAAAATATTTTGTAAAATAATTAAGCAAATTAAATCATGATATATGTAATTCGGCTTTTTCAGTTTTTATATATATTTTTTGGGGTGGGGGGATGCAATAAAATATATAACCATAACTAGTTTTATATTATTAGTTATAATTAGTTATCATTTTTAAAATATAGATATATAACCAATTATTAATAAACTAGTTATATAACCAGTTATTTTAAAATCAATTATATAATCGGTTATGAATGAATAAAAAAAAATATTTAAAATAATCATTTCTATGAAATTAGTTATATTTTTATAATTTCTTTTATATAATTCGTTATATAAAACTAATTGTAGTTGTATTTATTTTTAAAAATTATTTTTTTAGCAGTGCTGCATACTAATCGGGTGAGAGTTTAAGATTCTAAATTTCTAATAGCTTGACTAAATTGGATGTACTTCGGGCTATCAAAGTGGGCCAGAGCGACCTTGGCCCATCACTTGTTACAAACATCAGACGGTTGCTAGTTGTACTTCTTTACTACTCTTCACACTATACAATTTTTATCACATTTTATAAATTATCTAAACTGCCCTCAGTTTTTCACACTCCATCTTTTACTCTTCTTAATTGTACACTTATTCAATGTTCACACCCATAAAATCTTGTCACTTCTCCCTTTTTTGATATCCAGACACCCCCCTAACCTGGCTTTGCTCTTCCTTGTTCTCCAGTTTTGACATGTATCTTCTCTAACACGTTTCATCCCCCCCCCCCCCCATTCACTAATGTGATGGAAACTAATTTTCATTGAATCAACACTAAAGATCAACATCAACATCAACAACACTTTTAACCCAAGTTATTTGGGGTCGCTACTAGATGAACCTAATGATAGATACGAGGAGGTTGTTGAAAAAAATAGTAGAAGGGGAAGGGGAAGGGAAATGAAACATAAGATAAAAGAAAAAATGAGAAAAAAAAGAAGGGGGGAGATGAAGAGGAAAATGACTAAAAAGTATCCATCTGGAATATAGAGATAACAACGGGTCCAACCCTCCATCAAACTTATAGTTTTTCTTCATTCTGTCCTAAGACATACTGTTCTGCAATCTATATCTCACTTTATTAAGTCTTGTTTAATTACATTTTTTTCAGGTAAATGGTAACAAATTTTTGTTCTTATGGGAGCATCCAATGATTGTCTCATTATGTATCCAAATCACTTCAATCTACATTCTCTCCTCTTTTCACTCACTGATACTACTGCTACCTTTTGTCGAATATCTTCATTTCTTATCTTATCCATCTTCATATAACCACACATCCACCTTAACATCCTCATTTTTGCTACTCCTATTTTATGCTTATATTGTCTATGTGCTGGTCAACACTCAGCTCCATATAACATTGCAGATCTTACAGTTCTATATAATTTTCCTTTTAGCTTAAGAGGAATTTTGCGGTGTCACATAAATCCATATGCATCCCGCTATTTCATCTACCATGCACTAAACAAAAATTGGACACAATTCTCAAATAGTAGAAATCAATATTACACTGATTGTAGTCCTGATTCTATGATTTACATACTTATTAATCTTTTTGCAAAATTGATCCCAAATATCTAAAAATATCTTTTTTGAATACCTCTTGATTAAGTAAATGCATAAAATCTTAATCATCATCTCTTACCAACAAAAACTCATACTTCATATATTCAATCTTACTCAAATTTAATTATCATAAATCCTTTAGGCTCTAAAATACTTTTTCACAGTTCAAGTCTCTATTAACAGAACATAGGCCACTTCTAGTTTTCCTAATTCATAGCATTTCCTATAACTGACATCAATCACATTGCATGATTGGAGATGCTCCTTTCTTCGGTGCTAACTTTTTCTTTCCAATATGCACAACGAATTTTTTATTATTATGTCTCTTTTCAAGACTTTATATATTATCAATTAATTACTTATTTAGTTAACTTTTATTTATGTAAGTAATGTTAATACGTTAACAAATTATAACTAAAAAAATATTTTAAAATGTATTAATGTAGCAACTTGTTAATGCGTTTATATTAAAAAATAAGAGTCTTTATATTAACAAATTATATATATATATATATATATATATATATATATATATATATATGCATGGATGTTTGGCGTTTAATTCGAGAAGTTGAGAGCCAAGAAAATTAAAAAAATATTTTCTCAAAATATGAAAGCTAGTAATCCCGTGAACGGTGAAGTAGTCATGTATGACTTCCTGACCGCGAAGATGGCGCCAAGTTTTTTTTTTTTTTTTTTTCTTTGGTCGCTTAGTCGCTTTAGATCGGGTCGTCTTCAATATTCAATTTTTTCCTATGTTGTTTCCTTATGTTTTGAATTAATCAAACAGTTAGTTTTTCCCGTCACTTGGATTTGAATTCATCGAAAGTAATGCATGATACGATAAGATTTGCTCGAGCCACGTGTCTCTTCCTGCACTTCATGTTTTTCTGTACTGTTCAGTGTTCACGTTCTGAAAAATTAAAGAAGAAAATAATTTTTTGAACATTAACACAAAATGAAAGAATGAAAGAAGAGTATAAATGTAAGCCTTTCGTTGTTTTGATGGAGTGAAAAATGTAAATATGTTTGTTTTAATTCTATCCTTTACGGTTTTAGATATATATGTATATATATTCCCCAAGGGACCTCCAGTTTTAGATATTTATTAGTGTTATTTGAATACTGTCATGATTTATTTCATTGGTGTAAAATTGTCATTTTTATTTTCTTTTTTCATTCACTCAAATAAGTAGAAAGAAATTCATCTATTTCTAATATTAATTTTTTGCTATCTATAACATTTTTTTTTCATTCTATTTTATATTATTTATATTTCTTTTCTTTCTATTTCACTCTAAATTCAATCACAAAAAATTGTCATAATGTATGCAATTAGAATACATTATAATTCTCTATGCTAATGAATGACATCATAAATGTGATAATAAGCCCCAATGAAAGGATCTCTTAGGAGATTAATTTGACAGAAACTCCGTAGTAAATTATTTGGTTAGTTACTTATAAACACCATAAAAAAGATATGTTAATTAATATTTAAACAACTTAGACACATACGTACGTTCTTTACACTTTCTATTTATTGACAAAGTCATATTTATTTTTTAATGCGATACTGGGTAGCGCGTATAAGGGTGTTTGGAGTCCAAGCTAGGTATGCTGTTTCCCATTTTTCAACCTTCAAACATTCGTAGTCAAATCAAAACTTAAAAAATTTATAACCTAACCACTATATAAACGTTGTATGCCTGCCTCCCGTTCCACTTAATTTCATATTCTAGCTCAAATAAACTTCTCTATTCTACATTTCAACCGGTGAATTTAACTCCTAATTTGAAGTGCAAAAGGAGCACTTTCTCTTCGTTTCTTCATTTACCTAGAGAGGATATTCATAATTATCAATGGCTTTATCACACAGAAGGATCCTCTTCACAGTTCTTCAGATTATTTTGTTCACCCTCATCATTTTTGTTGCTTCTCCAGAATCTGGGGTAGCTTGCAGGCCATTATTCTTGCACTATCAATGGTCATGGGATTATGGGCTTCTCATGCAATCGCTTCCAAACGCACCTGCGCCACCGTCAACGGGAGATCCAACTCATCCCTAAGCCGGTTTGAATTGGTCCAACGGATTAATTCACATATTATAGCTAAGGAAATATAGAAGCTGTCAACGAAACACCAACCTTAATTTGTCCATACGTGATAATGGTGATATGTGTGATTCGAGTAATTACATTCTCGTTGCACGTTTGACGAGGTTGTAGATTATTTCCATTCTTAACATTATTATTTTTAGCGTGGTTTGCATGATTTCACATGCAAATGCCTTTCAAATATATATATATATATATTCTGAATTTTCAAATATATACTAGTTCGTTGTATTCTTGTGTTCACATTCAATTAATTGTAACAATTCACAGAATATATATTTACTTATCTGAAAAAATATTTAATATATTCTTTTAGGTTAATTTTTATTGTTTGTTAATCTTTAGTAATAAAGAAAATAAAAAATAACCTATTTAAATTATTTATTGAGCTCACTTTATTCTTTAACGTGAAGCACGATTCTTATTTATCTCAACAACTCCGGCCGGTATCTACATGCGTATGAATCTTCTATTAGTTATAGGTAAATATATTCTTGCATGTAAATTCAGGAGTATATGAGAATTATATACGACCCTTCTTATTAAAATCAGTTGCACATCAAGGTCGAGGTAGTCTTAGTAAGTTAGTAGTTTTATCAGTGGATAATTGAGGTAGTCTTAGTAAGTTATATATGTATTTATTATATATAAGTATATAAATAATATTATTTGAATAAAAGTTTTTTTACTCTAAAATTTAAAATAATAATTGATAATAATTTAAAATTTGTAAAAAAAATATGAAATAAATTGTGAACCCGAATGGGTCAAATTGGTATCTAACTAATCGGATTTGACCAAGTCAACAACATAATCAATTCAATAACAGAATCGGTCTGATTAGACTATCGAATCTTGATAAGACCGATTTTAATGGCTCTACTTTGACTCTCTGGCCAATAACAGGGGCCGTGCCAGAATTTTAAATTAAGGATGCTAAGAATAAAACAATATGACATATGTAAAAAAAATAAAAATGCAACTAATATTTTTATACGAAAAAAAAGATTATATAAATTACTTTTTAATATGTTTTAGGAGGGCAACAAAATTATTTTTGTAGTAATTTAACTCCTTTAAAAAAAAATGAGATGACCGCAGACACCATGTCACCCAGTTGGCTGCGTACGTTTTAAGTTGAAAAACAAATGGTTATACCGAAATTTAATTTGCTCCAAGCCTAATTTTCTATCTAATTTTCTTTAACTAACTACGTCAACATTAACAATATCTTTAATTCAAGTTAATTAAGATTAATAATAGATAAACTCAATGATAGATATGAAGAAGTTAAAGAAAAAAAGAGGAAGATAAAAAGGAGAAATAATACAAAAGAAAAGAAAATAAGATAAAAAAAAAAGGTGTAAGAAGCAGGAGAAAAATAAGAGGAAAAGAATTAAAAATGGAATGTTTGGAATATAGAGATAATAACGTGTCTAATCATTTATTAAATTTATAATTTTTCTTCATTCCCTAAGACACACCTCCCATCAATCTATATCTCACTTCATTAAGTCTTATTTAATTACGACCTTTCCTCAAGTAAGTTTTGGTCTACCTCTACTTCTCTTTGTGTCGAGTTCTTGGTAACAAATTATTGTTCTTACGGGAGCATCCAATGGTCGTCTCATTTCGTGCCAAAACCACCTCAATCTATGTTCCATCATTTTTTCATTCACCCGTACTACTACAGCTGCTAGCTTTCGTCAGATATCTTCATTTCTTATCTTATTCATCTTCGTATAACTATACATCCACCTTAATATCCTCATTTATGCTACCCCTATTTTATGCTCATGTTGTCTATGTGCTGACCAATATTCAACTTCATATAACATTGCATGCCTTACAACTGTTCTATAGAATTTTTCTTTTAGCTAAAAGAAATTTTACGGTCACATAAAAACTCAGATGCACTCTTTTCTTTTTATTCACTCTGCTCTAATTCTATGATTTACATCATCATCAATCTTTCAACCTTTTTGTAAAATTGATCTCAAGTATCTACATACATCTTTTTTAGGCACTTCTTGACCAAGTAGATACACAAAGTCTTGATCGTTATCTCTTACCAACAAAAACTGACACTTCATATACTTAGTCTTGCTCTGACTTATCATAAATCTTTTAAACTTCAAAATATTTCTCTATAATTCAAGTTTTTTATTAACAACATTTTTAATCTCATTAATAAATATAATATCATATACAAATATCATACACCAGAACATTTTCTCTTCCATTATATTTTGATAGTTACTCTTGATATCTTCAACTCTGTCTACTACACTTATTTCACGCACATGACTGCCACCAAATGGTGACTTAGACGCAGTTAATGGCCTATCTGGTAAGTTGAATTGACCATTAAATCTTGTACTCTTTCAGTCGGCGATTCCAATAGTTGCCATTAGAGCATGGCAGCGGTGTGATCTTGACAGTTTAAAACACAAAAGAATTTCGCTAAAAAAAATTCTAAATATAAAACTAGAGGCTAAATAGCTTCTGCTGGTTCAATGCACAAGTCAAATTTCAAACAAATGGATCAGTCATATTTTGATAAATTCTTAGCATACCCTTAATTTAAACTTAGCAGTCAAAACAAACCCCTAAAACCATATATTTCTTTCTGAAATAACGAAACTTTTAGTAAGTCAAAATTTTACGAGTGAAATGCAAGAAATACTTTTAAACCCTTAAACAAATAGTCACATTAGATATACATTACACTTTGATTTATACGTGGCAAAGGAGTCATACACCAATCTAAAGTCGAGAATGAACCCACCAATTCATTCATTCTGAAATAAAAGATTATTTTTAATTGAAAAACATATCCATTAAATATAAACATAGATGAGACAATCCGATAAACCCAATTAACCTAAGTTAATTATTAATCCTGGATTGGGAGTGGAAGGATATATGGAAATGGGAGGAGTAATCAAAATTCGAAAGAAAATAATTAAAGGAAGAAAGAAGACGCACGGGAGAAGTAATTAGCTAGCTAGCTAATGCGGTTGATATGGGTGTATATTTGAGAGGAATATGCTTGGAGAGTTGGAGGTGGTGAATTAGATAGGAGAAGGTTCTTTTTTTGGGAGAGCAATTATAATCTGAAGTATGGTGTAATTTGATAAGTTTGATTAAGCTTTCTAAAGGTTATCAAGATATAAATGGATGTGATTGTATCATAAATATATATGTGACGTCATGTCAAATTATAAGTCAATGAGTTACTAGAGATTAAAACAAAAGAAAAAAAAAACTAAATTAAAACATAAATTTTTTAAGGACTAAAATCAAAAAGCCAAAAAGACCAAAAGGTTATTTATAAGTCATATAAAATATATTAAAATTCATAATTAATATCTTTAAATATAAAAATAGAGAAAATAGATTATACATTCATAGTCATAGTGTAAAATAATTTTATACATTGGTATGATAATTATCTTAAATATCATATTAAGGATGATTTATGATTGAATATCACCGTAAAATTGTTTCACGCACATTATCAACGCATGACCACTAAACTCTAAAAATTATATAATACACCTACGCATAATATTTTATTGCATTCGCACATGAAAAAATAATTTATTTAATGTAATAACCTATATTCCTTTTGTATGCAATATAAGTCCAAGAATAAAACAATTAAAGTTCATGAAACTTTAGATCCATTAATAGAATATTATTTACTATTATTTTTTATAAAAAAAATTCACATATGTTGAAAAAAAAGTCACATATATTAAAAATGTTTAGTATATAACTCTTTCATTTAGAGTAAACAAAATTATCTTAGGCCTCATTCTTTTTAATAAAATTACTTGTAAAAAAACGATATTCACTAAAAAAAGTAATGTTAATCATTAGTGTT
>PYAF01000320.1:1399793-1423713 GCA_007407185.1 Glycine tomentella
TAAAATAAAATTAATAAATATATTTTAAAAAAGTAACGTATTAATTTAAAATTTGAAATATTTATCTTCTTAATGATCAATTTATGGAATTTTTGTAAATTAAGAGTCCATATAGGAATAAGAGTTCCGATTTCTCTCATATACATATGCTTCATTGGAATACTTTTTTATACATTTGTTAAAATTTAAATTATATAATTAATAATATATTAAAAATTTAAAATAATACAAATTACTCTTATAAATTATAAATATGAATTTAATTACCATGCAAAATATGAGTCACTTAGCTAGTTTTCATATATGATACAGACGAGAGAAATTTTTTGGTGCATTTATAGAATTATATATATATATATATATATAATTTTTATTTTCAATAATAATAATAATAATTATAAAAAGCACTGCCTTATTTGTATTTTATTTTAAAATATTATTTTTGTATATGTGTATTTAAATAGTGGCATATTTTCACAATTTAATTTAATTTTATCCATTTTAGGTTTTTCTTTAAATAATTAAACTAGTAAGTGATTAATTATAATTTTAGAATAAAAAACCATAGGTAATGTATAATTTCTTTATGCAAGTATACATACACAGTTGATATATTTTTTAAATTATATCAACTGTTTGCGTGTGTATTTAAATATTTAAACAATGGAAATATTTTGACAATTTAATTTTATCCACTTTATTTTGTTATATAAATAATTTTATTAGTAAGTGACTAGTAATGATTTTAGACGACACACACAAGGCTTTCACTTTTCCTTCTTTACCAAGGATTAATTTTAACTTTTCCTTCTCCACCAACCTACTATAGTCTAACTTTTGTATATAAGAAAGAAAGAAAGAAAACCTCCTTTTTTTACCAAATTAAAATTAAAATTTAAAATTAAGCATTTATGTCTCATTCAAATTCTGTCAATTTGTTTAATTGCAATTGATTCTTCCAAATTTCATAAAAAAATGATTTTTCCTAAAAAATTTATATAAGTTTTTGGAAGAATATTTTTTTACTAATTTTGGAAGAATCAATTGCAGCCAAACAAATTACATAATTAATAATTGAAATATAAAGTTAAATTGAAATATAAAGTGTGACACAAATTAAGTAAATTAATTTTGGAAGAATCATTTTTTACCGAATTCTGGAAGAATCAATTACAATCAAACAAATTGACAGAATTAAAATTAATTGAAATGATACAGTTTGACACAAATTAAGTAAATTAATTTTGAAAGAATCAATTGCAATCAAACAAATTGACAGAATTTGAATGAGACATAAATGCTTTATTTTGAATTTGAATTTGATTTGCAACTCAACCAATTTACTCGAGCACCAAATGATAGCCGTATCATTCCATTCTTGAGAAGTAACCATAACTTGTCATATGTATATATTTATGTATATAGTTTCTTAAATTTCAGTTCTAAGATTCTTAAATTTTTATATATATAGATTTTGCATTTTGAAAAAAGGGACCCAGTTTTGCTTTTCAGAGCACGGGCATACCAATCTAGTATAAGAAAGGAAGAAAAAAAAGCAAGCAATAAAGGAAACAAAAAATTAAAGAAATTCATCTATAAAAATGCCATTTGATTTGTGTTAGTTTAAATAGAATGCATACATTTTTACCCTAATTGTATTTTTTTTATCTGATTGCTGTTTATTTTTGCTGGTGTTTTCAACCATAAATGATATTTTCCTATCAATTTGATTTTTTTTTTTTGCTTTGTGACATTGTTTTAAAAATAAGATATAGTTTTTTAAAAATAAGATATAATTTTTTAAAAATTGCTTAAAATTAACAAGTGTTTGAATAATAGCAAAATTATGTGTTACACATAAGGCGAATGAAATATATTTAATAGGAAATGTCCTCAATATTTAAGACTAGGAAAGATTTCTATCACTAGAATAACACCCAATTACCTTGTGTGTCTTGGCTAATAAAAAAAAAAAAGCTACAAGGACGTTACAGTATATATGGGAACTACAAATTACTTTTTAAGATTAATGACCATACATAATTTTTCATCCCTTAAATATTAATATCTACAAGGAATTGAAAAAGACCCGTGGATAAATGACAATCTTAATGAGTTGGAGTGTTTTGACCATTTATTTAATTGTCTCTTACTTTAAGGGTGTTCATTTGCTTCAGTTTGATTCAACATATTCGACCATTTGAACTAAATCGATCGGACATTGGATTTATTTATGTGTTGTAAACTGCAATGAGGGTTTTTATGAGATGGTCGAAAACAACCAGAAAATTTTATTCATGGATAAAATTGAGAGATCTATAGAAATAAGGAGGATATATACCATGCTAGGAAATTAAAATGAATTTGGCTCTTGGAAAAAGGAGGTAAGTTTAGAGAACTTAAATCCGTGTCTATCATCAATCGCTCAATATGGTGGAGGGCTATTTGGAGGCTTAATAAGGCATCTATCCTTGTGCTTCTCTTAATTATATCCTCTCTTTTTTTCTCATTTTTCAACAAAATGGAACTGTACTTTATTTTGGGATAATAACTGAATTGGTGGATAGTCAGTATTAATGGATTCGAGGACTGTTTTCACTTTTCAGTTTCAGCTCAGAAGAACGAATTAGCAGGAAAAATGGGCAAGTGGAATGTGTCAGGAGGATGAACTTGGAATCTACAATGTAGAATGACTCTGTTTAATTTCTCTGGGAAAAAGAGATACAAGAAACAAGAAAGACTCATTTCTGTTTTATATATATGTTTTGGGCAGGGCAAATTGAAGAAGGTATATGGATATGTACAGGTGGCGAATGAGTAAAATATTCTGTCAAGAAAGCGTATCAGGTTCTAGCTCATGTGATTAGAATTATGGATCACTTGTTTACACCTACAATAATTGGTACATGTGAATTTAGATGAGTATGTATATACACGGACTTTTGACCTTTTCTATTATGCTTCTTAATTTCCTCATTATAATATATTAGCTTTTTTTATTCAATTCATTATAATATTAGTTTAGCTATAATGAATAAATATTTTATAAAAAAATGTTATAGCGTAAATATTCTAATAATTAAGGGATGATCATAACTTTGTGATTGATATCACACTTTTACCTGTTCAAAAGCATAGAATAATTAATCTATTAACATCGATTTTTGTTTGGCTAACTAATTATCTTTGCCATATTAATATATTGATCAATCTAGTGTACTTTTCTTAACAATGCTAATAATTTATCCGACAAAGTTTATATTGTATGTTAATAAAATTGAAATCATAAAAGAATTATATTTTTAAGTTCTCTAGTTTATGTAAACCATGTGTCTTTAATTTAATTGAAACAAATAGTTTATTATATTCATGTAGGTTGGATGTGTCTCCTTATATAGCAAGGATTGAAATGCTTTAATTGATAATTAAAGAATTTTCTTTACAAGTGACGTTTATGTAGATTATATGTCTATAATTTATTCCCTTAAAAAATGTATTTAATTTATTTGAAAAAAATAGTTATGATTCATGTAACTTGTTGTGTATGTATCACGCTATTTTGGAACATAATATTCTCTTTTCCTAAACCATCAAGTGAATTTTCTTAAGAAAATAATCACCGCTCTTATATATACAATTAAGACGTACTCGGTCAATATCGTTTAAAAATCATATAACAGTAGCGTTGTTAAACAACACCAAGTCATTATAAATAAAATATAGTATATATACATCTACTATCTAAAAGGTAAAAGTTCAATTTATGGATTAATCACTTTCAAGGCAACACGGTGTTTTAGTGTCCGACAAAAGGGTATTTTGGCGTAGGATTTACTTTTCTTATATTTTATTCGCCAATGTTGTTTTAGCTAGTTTTCAATTTTCAAACCATACCCAGTCAAGCTAAACTATTCATCAACCATAAGAAGCACTGGCCAATTCAACATTTCAAATAGCACCCTCCCTATCTCTATATATATTTATATTTGTGTGTCTGGGGCTACCTACCACCTACCTTTCACCATCCATACCATACAAACCTCTCATTATATTCCAACATTTCGTCATCCAAAACCTTCAAATATTTTATACCATTGATAAGTTAGTTACTGTCACAGCTAGAGATGGCATTGTCTTACAAGATGACCCTCTTCATAATGCTACTAATAATCTTCACCATTTTGGTGGCTTTTCCTCAATTTGGAGCAGCTGGCAGAGCATTGCAAGAAGATGAGTGGTTGAGAGAATACAATGGGCTTTTGTTGCAGTCTTTTCAACGGGGCACTCCGGTCGTATCCAGTCCAGATCCAATTCGTCCATAACAAACCTTCAAACTTACCTGCATGTGCTAACTGAAACAAACACATTCTTTCTCAAATTTCATAACTATTCTTTTTGCTTCTGCTTGCTGAGAAACCCAGCATCCGTGGGTTCCCATGCAAGAGTATAGTTGGATGTGTATTATATTCTTTTCATGCATAATTCTATTGTAATTGTAGTCTAATACAATTCTTTAATTGAAACTAATAAGACTTGGTGATAATATAATCCCTAGCTAGCTATATCGATATATCTATCTATATTGCCTATAAATTTAAGCAATTTATATAATGTTTTATCGTTCACAATAATAATATATATAATTGAAACAAAAACACCTGTGTGTGACCGGCATTCTCCAACCATGGCAGATGATAAAAAAAATGAGTATAACTTCAATCAGAGTTGTATGTATATTTAGTTAAACAAATCCGAAACTCATAAACATGCATGTTTAACACCCTCGCTCTAGCTTTCAACGTTAAGAGAGATCATGACAACATATATGTAATTAATAACACATAATTAAAAACCAATACTATTTTTAAAAGTCTTTGCGTAATTTAGGCCATTTAGGAAACCTTGCTCTAATAGGTCAAACTTTTAAGTAAATAATAATAATGATAATTTTCTAATTTTTTTATAGTTGTGATTTAATGACAATGTGACATGCATCTAGTCATGGCATGGCATGCTAACAAATCTTGGTTAACATGCGACGTGATGTTGGGAGTGAACTTGGTGTTATTAATTGCAACCAATGAATGAAGTGGATATCCCAATACTAGCAAGTGTTAGTATCACGATGGTTAATTTTAATGACATAAGAAAATGGTCTCCAGTTGAAATTCCAAGGGAAAGATATACACGTAGGTAAAGTGTCAGGGGTGCCACTACATGCTTGGTCAGAAATTTCTTTAGGCTTATGATGGAAGAAGTATAAACATGCTGAATGAAGGTAAAGATAAATGAGGAGATTTTTTGCTGTGAGAATGATAGAGGAACCAATTGTGGATGGATCGTGGTTGGGTTCTAAATATTCCGATTCGTATAAATTTGGGATGGAGGAAGAATTAGACGAAAATGAAGGATTGGTTGATGATGAATAAGGAAAGGACTAGCAAATAGTATTAATGATGATAGAGGGTTGATGAATACATCTCAATCTTTGGGATCATCATGCATATGCAGGCTGAGAAAGGAATAGAGGAAGGTTTTGTTGGGTTTTCATATTTTAAATATTAATATCGATTTGGTAAAAAATAAAATAAAATGGCCCAATTGTGAAGGAAGGGCTGGGCATTTTATATTCAAAAGCTCCGTCCAATTGTGAATAGTTTTATTGGGTGAAGTGAGTCCTACTCCTACCTATTGTGATAGCATATGCCAATGGTCCAAATGTATAAATAAGTTCTCTTTTGTATGTTGGGCCTCATAAATTCAAAGGGGATATTTTTATTCGCACATCCTTTTTGCTAAGTACACCTGGTTATAACAATGTCCATTCGAAGGCTCTAGCATGAACTTCCATGAATGATAACATAAGTGGACCAATAGATGGAGATGACCTACGAACAAAATAAGAACACCAGAAAATGAATCCACATCATTGTAGGGAGATAATTGTTCAAGCATCGTGTTGGTGCACTAGCGACAAAAAAACATTATAAGAGTCTGTGTAATGTCTTTCAAAAAACGTGGTCGATGTACATGTCTCGTTTATATTTATTCTTGGGACTTTTTTTTTTATCTGATGATGGAAGCTAACGTACAAATTAATCATCTACAATAATATCTTAAATTAAAATAAATAAATATAGTAATTAGATATCCTATACGTGTTTTGCTTATCATGCTATGTGGCTCAGACGAGTGAGTTTCTGTATTATATAAGCAAAAAAATTAGATGAGGAAAATAGAAACACATACAGTGATACAGGTATTAAGTTGTGGGGAAAACCAAATTTTTTTTAATGGCATTAAACCATCTAAAGGACTGTTTAATTAGAGGAATGTTATGTGTGTGGAACCTGGTACTTTAAAAAAAAGTCAATGTTTAGCATAAGCTAAAAGTTAATGCTATGTACTTACTTGTTTACGATCCTCGATCTGTTAATGAAAATTAACATTGATTAAAAAAAATTACTTGAAACTAACAATAATGGTGCAAAACTTTCATGGGAATGGCTCTTCTTCAAGGATCTTCTGCTGATTAATTCTTTTCAGATGCAAGAATCTGATGGTTTTATGTCGTTAATTTGTTCGGTTATTCTTTTATATGCAATATGGGTGAGTAGAACTTGAGCACTCAGTAAGTAAGCTAATAAGAGTGCTTGGTGTTGATTTTAAAAAGGTTAAATAACTTATTTGATTATTTATCTTATATTTATAATTCAGTTTAATTTTAAATTTTTTAAAAATTTAATTTGACTATTTATCTTTTGTTTAGTTCAGTTCTTAATCAATTAAAAAAATTATTTTGATCCATTTAGAATTAAAGTTGTTAATTATTTATGAATTATTTTTTTTGTTAAAAATAAAATTAAGGGGAAAATAAAAAATAATATAAAAGATTAGATTAAACAAAAAAATAAGATAAATGATCAAATAATTTTTTTAAAAAAATAAAGAATTAAATTGAATAAAAAATAAAATAAATGATTAAATTAAACTTTTTAAAAGATAAAAAATTAAACTAAAAAAATAAAAATAAAAGATAAAAAAGAATCATTTAACATTTAAAAAAAAAATCCTGTTGTGAAAACGGGAAATAACTATTTGACAATTCGACATGCTCGCATGCAACGCGGGCGTTTATTTTGCTTCATTGTTCTTTAAATGTTGGAGAAATAACAACCAATTAAACAGAGTGTTAAGAGACTTTGACATCTGCTTAATTTCTTTTTTGGGGTATTCACGGGCTATAGACCTTTTCTAACACGCTTCTAAATTTCCCTGTTATAATATTATAATATTAGTTTGGCTAATAAAATAAAATTTTCATAATTAAATCAGTTATTCATTAAAATGGTGAAGAGAAAATTCACAGCTTAATGGTATATCGTTAAATTAAGGGATAATCATAAAACTTAGTGATTGATATTTCACATTTTTGTCTGTTGAAAAACTAATTAGAATAATTTATTAACGTCTATTTTTCATTTGGCTTATCCTATTAACTTGATCAGATCGATTGGCCAATGCTAGTAATCCCTCTTAACAATTTTTTTTCCTATTAGCTTTAAAATTGAAATCATAAAGAATTTTGTTTGTATGTTAAGAGGAAAATTCAACCCATAAGTCTAGTCATTAGGTGAAAGAACTTCATGGCTTAAATATCACATCAAATATATTATTTTATTCAATGAGAAACTTTAAACATTGTCATGTTCTTTGAGGATGATCGTCCACAATAATTTTCACTCTATCAATATTGATCCGGTGGTAATCCTTTTCCTTTTGACAGCTTGACTCATTTATTAATATTCGGTTTGTACCTTAATCTAAATTATAGGTAATTTTTTTCGTAAACCAACTCCCAATTAAAACATCAATTATTAGGAATTAAGCATAGGTGAGAGAATCCCAAAGATTTAAGTATCACATCAAACAGGTTATTTTACTCAATATAAAACTCTTAAAAGTATATATCACATCTTTAATTTAATTGAAGAGAAAATAGTTGAGATTTATGTAAGTTGTTTTAAGCACGTATCACCTTAATTAGTAAAGGTTTAGTGAACTCAATAAAATTTGAAGTGCTTTACTTGAATTCTTATATCATTCGATTTTTTCTATAGTCAAATAAATTCATTTTTTTAGCATTACTATAATAGTATGTATAGAATCAAGCTTCTATAAAAATAATAATAACTTAAAAAATCCCCAATGTTTTATTACTTTTTTATGCAAAATGCTAATTTAAATATGCAATTTAATTTACATGAATGCTTGTATATCATGTTTTACGTTTGGAACACATAATGATATTCTTTTACATTAACCAACTGCGAATTAAAAAAAAATCCACAGGTAACAGAAAAAGGGGGTCTTTCTAATATATGACTTAGTCAACATATAGAAAATCTTATAACAGAAGTGTCGTTAAAGAAAACCGAGTCATTTGTATCATATTCATGTATCGATATTAATTCATCAAAAGGTAAAAGCTAGTTTCAATAAATATATATATATATATATATATATATATATATATATATAGGTTAAGCACTTTCTAGAGGCAACAGGGTGTTTTGGTGTCTGAATTAGTTTTCTTTAATTCGTCAATGTTGTTTAAGCTAGCTAGAATTCAATATTCAAACAATACCCAGTCAAGCTAAATTAAACAATTCATCAACCACAACGGTCAATTCAAATAGCTCGCTCCCTAGCTTATGTGTATATATATGTTTGGGGGCTACCACGTACCTTTCACCATATATCCATACAAACTCTCATTTAATTTTACTCCGATCCGTTATCCAAACTCAGCGGAAAGGACAACTTAAAATTTAAAGTTCTAAAGAAGAGCATCTAATTTTTTGTTACATTGATCAGTTTACAGTTACTATCACACAGTTAGAGATGGCATTGTCTTACAGGATGATCCTCTTTATAATGCTACTAATAGTCTTCACCATTTTGCTCGTTTTTCCTCAATTTGGAACTTGCAGAGCATTACAAGATGATCAGTGGTTGAGAGAATACAATGGGCTTTTGTTGCAGTCTCTTCAACGGGGCACTCCGGTGGTATCTAGTCCCGATCCAATTCGTCCATGACAAACCTTCAAACCTGCATGTGCTAACTGAAACAAACACATTAATTCTTTCTCAAATTTCATGACTATTCTTTTTTATTGTGCTTGCTGAGAAACCACAGCATCCGTGGGTTCATATGCAAGAATATAATTTGTGTGTAACTCATATTTTGTCATTCTTTTTTGTATTTGTAATGTTCTTTAATTAATTGAAACTAATTGATAAGGCTTCGAGATATTATCACTAGCTATACATCTATCGATAATCTATAACATTAAAATATTTATAAATTATAATTAAATAATGTTTTCTCGCTAAACACTCTCTTTCTCGAGCTTATAACATTAAGAGATCATGGTCACATTTAACTAATTATAACTTGAGGTGGCAAAGGTTGAGCTTAAATTTTTTACGCCAAATAAAATGTAAGACTTTGAGCTTAAATTTTTAACCCAAATGAACCTGTTCGAAAAAATATAAGACTTGGACGTAAATTTTTTAATTCAAATTAAATATGAATTTTTTTAATCCGATCTAATCATGACTCAAATGCGGGTTAAATCTATAAAAATCGATTAAAAATCAACAAAGTTAGACTTTTACAAGGCCTAAGTACATTTTTAGGCACAAATTGAATCTAAAATTTCTTGACTTGACCTATTATAACTTGCAACTCGTCTCAGCCTAGTCCGCATTGGACCGGATAATCCATTTTATCACCTATAATTTTAACACATGAGAATGGATCATATCATTCTAGGAGTAACTCAATAAAATTACTTCATTTTGTATATATACATGTTGAATTTTATTAATTCAACTACTAAATTGAAAGTTTTTAATTGAGTAGATCAAGTCTACTTTTTTTTAAAAAGAAATTTTTCAAAAATATTTGGTATTTTATCAAATAAATTTACTTTAACATATAATATACCTTTTAAAAATATGAGTACTATATGATTACATAACTATAAATTTCCAATCACCACAAGAAAAGCACAATTGAACTTCAGTTTCTTAGCGTTAGTTGCATTTAAATCGTTAATTTTAACAAAGAATCAAATTAAGAATCACTGATGATTTACTTCTCAAATAAAATTTACTCATAATTTTTAAAAAATGAACCGATAATTTTTTTGGTGACTTGTATGATAGAGTCACTTTGTTTTATTACAGTACTCCACTCTGTTGTCAAGGGTCAATGGTCAAACAATAACATGGTTAACTCATCGTTCACTAAAACAAGTTGTATCAGATTGATGTTGACATCACTACCATGCTAAACTTTCTGCACTTGTATAAGGTTAGTTTCACATTCTTGTTTGTATTTAGTGTCTTCATTCGGTCAATATTATCACCATCCCAGTTAACAAGGTTATACTGTGTTATAGTGCTGTCATTCTGTGTCTCGTTGTTGTCACAATATGGGCTTCGTCGTTTCACATGGATGAGAACTAAGATGCGAATGAATGGTGAAGGATAGCGATTGGGTGTTTTGCTTTCTCCATAAACCATTGTATTGTGAATTATGATTCGCGAATTGTGACCTCTCTTGCTCACCTTGAATCTTGAAATCAAACCCTAGAGCCTTCACCCATCAAACGTCACAATCTTCTCCGTAACGTGCCACATCGTTGATCTCACTTTCCATTATGTATATATAGTGTACATTTAACTATTTTTTATAGCAAGCATGTGTTTAGTAATTTAGTTGTTTTACACTCTTGGGAATTGGGGTTACAGGTACAATATTGTTACAATATAGTAATGTCCATGCAGGCTTGGATTGTTTTTATTTAGTTGGATTGTAAAATGTAAATTAAGAGGGATAAAATATTTAAATAATTAAGAGAGTATAGGATATTAAAATCTCATACCATCCGTGCCATGTACTTGTAAAATAAATATAAAATTCGACAAGTTAGATATGCATTTGCTTTGACACGAAAGAAAAAAAATTTGTTGATGAATTTAAAGATAAGTTCCTGCCTAGTGCCTACATACAAACACTATATAGATATAACGAACGTGCCACAACTATTTTTCTTTCATTGTTTTCCGCTGGTCCATTTCAAGCTGGCTTAGGTATGAATGCGAAATCCACCTGACAGTGGAGCAGGGCCGTTTGGAAGCGACTGCCAAAGAAGCCCATATTTTCTCGACCACTGACGATGTAATAATAATGGCCTGCAAGCTACTCTGGACTCAGGAGAAGCAACAAAAATGGTGTCATAATAAGCAGAAGCTGCACAACTGTGAAGAGGAACCTTCTGTAAGAGAAATCCATGATAATTTATATTCTCTCTAATAAATGAAACAAAAGGAAAGCTTTTGAAGGAGTTCAATGATCTTGGGTGAAACTACAATGTTAGTGAGTTAATTTGTACACAAGATATATAATGTTGTGGTGGACGGAAGGTGGACATAATACACGACACATTTTAAATAAACCGTGTATTAACATAGCTTGGAAAATTAGAACCGCAAACCTCGGACCCTTAAATGCCTTCCACGCGCAACATGTGTTTTGAGAACGAAGACGACTAAACTTGGTCCAGAGATATAAAACTAGGTTAAATATGATATTAAATTTTACAATAATTCTCACATGGTTACATGTTTTTGACTTGATAATATTTTTAGGATACTATTTACTATTATAAATAATTAATTTTTAATTTTAATTTCTTTATAACTTCGGTCTCCCAAATTCCAATCCCAAAAAGTTAGGGCAGATCAGATCTTGGCCTTTGAATGCCCTAATTTATATTAAGCTTATTTTACGTGACCATGCAATTTAATCTCTTATTCAAGTGACTGTTTGGAGTTATGTAATAGCCATACTCATAATATAAAGCCATTGAAAAAAATTTGATGACTCTGCATGTATATGCATAGGAGCGCGCATTTGGTGTGTTTTCACCTTTACACGTTAATTTTCCTTGCTTTGCCATGACACGAGGCTCACAATGAAAAGAATACGGTCAACGGGTTCCTACCAGCTAGCTAGTATATATAGCATATTTGGAGTTAACAAACTTGTATATTTTTTATAAATGTTTCACATGCACTATGTTCTTTTCTTGTTTTACCTTTTTTTCATTGTTGGAAACAGGAGCAAAGCACGACGAGTATTTGTACATATTCTTTGTTTCTCGCAAATTAAAACTCTTTTATTCAGACTTGCAAAAGATATCTTAAATTGTGTTAAGGGTTTTGATCTATGTTAACTTCTTTATAAATATTTATTTATAAGAGAGAGAAAATAATTAAATTTTTCATAAGCTAATTAATTATCATTATGATAATATTACATGATTTAAATATTAGTAAATATGTAATGTGATAGAAATACAAAAAAAATGAAATGTGATAGAAGATATTTACTCATGTTTTAAGCAACATATTATATGTTAAAATAAATTGGTGTAAGGAAATATCAACCACCTTATAAATTTTATAAACTTCAATCTACTTTATGAAAAATTTATATCTTATGGATGCACCGTTAAAATTTACTTTTGTAAAAAAAATTATTAAATATGTCATTTAACAACATTTGGTAAGATCCTCTTACCCTAGTCAATATTTTTGTATGGACATAAATTTCATCGATCTACCTACAACGTCAACTGGGTAGAAAAACGTATCACGATGGTTTAATGGACCACAAAACTTACATTAGGCATGAATCAGATAGCATCTAATTTCAATTTTCTGATTCTTGGGGTAACTATGCCAAAGAAATTAATAAGTATTTCTGTGAAATTTAGCTGAGCTCAAATGACTTGCATTTTTTAGGGGAGGGAAATTAACCAACAGGTGTATGATTATGTATTAATAATTTTAAATAATTCAAAAATTAATTGGATACATAATCTAATAACAGAAATTTACTTATGGAAATAATAAAATAATGCAATGAAATATCAATCAATATTTTAAATATGTGAAAAATTTATAGACTTAATTAACTTCATAAGAATTTTTTACGTGCAGCCTTTCAAAATTGGAGTAAAATGGGGCAATAGATGAAGGCTTCTGAAGTTAGCAAGGCTTGACCCGAATGTAAGTGTTTGTATTAGTTTAAAGTAATTATCATCAAGATTTTCCAAGAGCTTTTTTTTCTATAATTTAGGGAAATCTAAATGTGTGTAGAAAATGAATTTTTTAATAACTTTTTGTAAATGTTAAGTGGATGTGACAAGGCAGATGCCGAGATGTCTCCAAAGTAATTCTACGCACGGTACTAATTCAACTCGAGTATAAAATCAAGCAACATTTTGCAAGTTATATCCATTTCTTTATCCATTACAAATATTTCAGTACATCAGGATTACAACACTAGTAAAAGCTGATACTATACGTCACTTATATCCAAATTTAGATGGTATCAACTAATATAAAGTGAATGCCCTGATCAAGACATACTTCATACAGAAATATACCACCTTGCATGGAATCTGGTGGATCCAATGATGTGATACACAAGAAATTTGGAAGTGATCCCTATTCTATACAAATACGATGCAACATTATTCATAGACAAATTGAGCTCAATACAGCACTATTAATATCTATATGGTGATTGAAAGGTGATTTGGCAACAAGCGATCTCCATGTCTTGTTTTTTGGGTCATAGATTTGAATGAACAGAGCTCCTGCCCTCTTATGTTGTCTGGGCTTTCGTGTTTCTGTAAAATCAACAGCACATAAATGTGTCACTACATACAGCTCCCCGTCTAACACAACAACGCCAAATGACGAATTGTAAGGAGCTTTTCTTGGCACACGAGACTCGTATAGCCAACGATTTGAAGACATGTCATATCTGCAAGGTGTATTCATCATAAATATGTCAATAACAGATTTATAACTTCAGAAGGTTTGAAATTGTAATTTACAAGTAAGCAAGCAGGGCCATCAAGAATGTTGCATTCGTGTTTTATGAATATTAGCCTATTTGTTTAAAAGCAAAAGGCCATTTACAGTAAGCAAACCTGATTTCAACAGCAAATCATTATGTCGGATAAATTTGACGTTGGAAAAAAAAAAAAAAAAAAAAAAACACAATTCTACAGTAAGTAGAACTGATTTTGAGATAAGAAAAAATAAGTTAAATTTCAAGGTAAACTAACTTGATTCAAAAGTGATTCTACTTTACCATCCAAGCAAAATTATTCTTCAAAACTCCACTCTTCAAATATTCTCAAACATTAGTCTTTTTTTTTTCAACATCAATTCTATCAAAATCTAAACCAAATGGACCTTATACATAATAAAAGGATAAAACAATGTATATCTGTTGGCAAGCATTCCACTTCCGGTCTACTAGATGACTGGTAAGCAAGCTAAGTAACCAATATAATTATTTAATTATCTCAAAGTGTTTTAAAGCAAACCCTTATCATGATTCTTCTTAAACGTTGAATAAATGGAGCTCAAATAGCCTGGCAGGAGGCAGGAACACTCCCCACTGCATAACCATTGGTCAGTTAAGCAAAACTTTTGATCATGCTTGCCCCATTTGTCCATTTTGTAAAGATCCATCAGAGTAAAAAAAAAAAAAAAAACACACACACACACAAATTTTCAAGGTCAAAAATTACATAAATAGATTGTATACACATACAAAAGTTACTGTGTGTGACTAGAAGCATTTGGCACAAATTTCTATTATCCTATATACCAGTGCCATGGCTTCATAAATAGAATTTCATGAGTTTCATATTCAAGTCACTCCAAACTTCAAGGGATAATCAATTTCAATTTCACAAACATCAGGACAATTTATACTTTATTCTACGCATTTTACACTTCACACTACAGCAATTATTTAACTGCAAATATCTTCTACACTGATTGACAGACACAAGACAACTATTGCAACAAACATTTTTTTCTTCCTAATAACAAATACTTGGTGCCAGAAAACCACAATTGATTATAGTTTATATAGCCTAGTTTCTAAGTGGTAACATGATGACAGTAGTCTAGCCACTACCCTTTGTAACTCGTCAACTTTAAACCTAAGAACTATACACAACACTAAACCCAAATCTGCATCTGCCTAATCATGATATTATAGAGTACATATTAAAGAAGACAAATATATTGGACCTAGTGGGATAAGGCTTTGTTGTTGTTGTTGTTGCAAGTATCTAAACACATGTTTTAACAAGTTCAAAACACAAATAAACAACCCACATGTACAATACAAGATCACAATTGCAACTACAAGTTTATAGTCATAGTACATTTAAGGAGTCAAATTTGGGCTGTTTATTCATCAAATCAAATAAATCTGAAACTTGTCCTTTTCCCTGTGTCATTTAATTATTATGCTTGACAATATTTTAAGACCGTGTAATGTGTATGAGCCTTATAAAAAGACAAAGGCCTTTAACAGTCTAACCTACCAAAGACAAGACAAGCCTTCTATCAAAACAATTACTTCTAGGTTCTAACTACTAAAGACAAACCAAATGCCAGCAAGAAATGATAGAGGACATAAATAGAGGAATACAGGTCAGAAACAACAGCTGCAACCAGGAAAACCAACACTCAGTTCAGTTCAAGTCACACAAATCGGGAAACCCAGCAGAGAACATGTGAACAACAAAATACACAAACCAGGAACAGGGGAAGCAAAAAAACCAAAATTTCAATCCAAGTAGAAGTCTGACATCCCGAAATCTTTATCAAAGTTACATCATCACCCATCTCAAATTCTCAATTACACTCCATTGTTGAGCTGAAGTAACATAGCACCATAGGCTACCCAAAGACACACCACTGCAGTCTCAGAGTTGTTGAAAGGGAGATGATTTTGAAAGGAAAAGGTGAAATTCAATTCAATATGCTGAACTGGGTGGTTTAAGTCAAGGTGTGAGTTTCAGTGGGCTGGACATGGTATTATTTGTTCTGCCCAATCCACTAACAAGCTTTTGGTGCAAATTTGAGAATAGCTAGAAATGCAGATTCAGAGATCTTTTACAGGTAAGAACATGATTCATCTCCAATTCCAGAAAATTGTGTTCTCACCTGTGCATAGGATCACAGGATCTGACACAACATGGAGTAAGACTTTGACTACCATGCACCAAACAAGTGCCTAAAACGAATTTCTTAGAAGAAAATCTACAACTAAGGTATAATTGACAGCTCAAGCTTGACAAAAAATGGTAGAAGCACCCATGCCAAGAACAAACTTGTCCAACAAACAACACAAGAAAGCACACTCACATAGTAAAACCATTATTCATGAATAAAACTTGAAACCCACATTAAGAACTAGTTTAAATCACAAGCCAAGATGATTATGCCACTCCCCTTATAAACCTTTTTCATTGAAAAGAACATCCTAAATAGCTAACACACTTGCTCCAATCCTAACTAGCAAAGCCATAAAACAAAACAACAGAAAGGATGATCCCCCAACCGCCACTAGTAAGTCAACCAGCCTCCTTTCTTTTCAGAACATCAAAATTCAACAATAACATACAGAATAATCTAATGTAATGTAATGCACAAGCATAAGCACAAACTCGAAAGCTACCAATAATTAATAGAAACTAATTAATTAAGCAGGAAATTGGTTAATTGAAGAAAGAAACAGAATCAGAGAAAGTACCTCAAAATCTCATTTCCATCAAGCATGAAAAGTATGGGACACCCATTATATTCAACCACCACAATCTTCCCAACCCTGACCCTCTCCCCATTCCCCCACATATCCCCAACCTCTCTCCACGCGCCACTCTCCACTCCCATCACCACCGCATCCCTATAATACTCATCCACCGGAAGCACCCCCGATATGGTCCTCGACGCGCCATACCCTCCCATCACCCAGAACTCCCTCCCCTCCCCTCCGACAAACCCGACAAACCCCACGCACCCAGCACGAAACCCGGGGAGATTCTCCATCGGCACCCACCGGTCCCTCTCCACCTCGTACCGCTCCACCGACCGAATCCTCGACCCCGCCGCCCCGAACATCGTATGCCTCGAGCCCCCACCGGCCACATAAATGCTCCCGCGGGCTGGCACCACCACGCAGGCGAAGCTTCCCCTCGGAGACAGCATATGGGCGCGTGGCTCCCACGAAAAGTCGTGGAAGCTGAAGCGGAACGTGGCGGAGGACGGCGAGGGGCGATCAATGGGGAAGGAGCGCGTGTCGAAGAGGGACCCACCGAGGACGTAGAGGTGGGACCCGAGGGAGACGGCGGCGAAGTTGCAGAGGCCGTACACGTGGGGGTTGCAGGGCATGGGAGGGAGCGGGCACCACGCGAGCGCGTTCGGATCAAACAGAAAGGGTGAAGCGATTGAAGGATCTTGCGGGAAGATGCAGAGAAGGTGGTTCTTTCCGTTCAGCGAGGCTAAGAACAATTTCGAGGAGAGAAGCAGTTTCCATGATTTGCATGTAGCTTTGAGCCTCCCGTGGTGGGAGTAGGGCACCTTCGAGAGGATCGACGCCGCGACATCGTTTGGGAGACCCGGGATCAGCGTCACACCACCTCCGCCGCCGCCGGTGTCCCAATCGGAATTCATGTTCGGTTAATTGGTTTTCGTTGTCGTCGTCAACGCTGCGCGCGTTTGCATTGCCGTGTTCGTTTCTTTTCTACTATATGGTTCACTTTGTTTTCAGGGGCAAAAAGATAATACACTTTCTTTTTGAGCAAGACAGTGGGATGGGACTATGGGAGTCGGAATCGAACCAACAGTTGGACCTTTCTATGTTTCATCTAACTATCTAAGGATATGTTTTTTTACCGAATCGGAAACAATCACATAATCAAATCCAATAAAATCATTATGAACGGTTAAGGTTGTGTTTTTTTTTTTTTTTACATATAATTAATTGATAACTTAATCTAAGGTTTATAAATTGTCAAATTAAAAATGTTTGATAAAATTATGCGAGTATAGGGTAGTTTATTATTAAATAATATTTATATATGCAGGAAAAATGCTTATATTATATTTTATTATTCTTAAAACAAATCGACAAAAAAAATATAAACTTCAAAAAACTATTTTTGTCTTAATTAAGATAGATAAATAAATAAATAAATATTTAAGCACAATGTTTATATTGATTTATCCTATAACATAAAGTTGTTCGCTCTTATTATTAGGATATCTATTTCAATGATTGAAAAATACAAGATTTATATTCTCATTTTTTAAGTATATTTTTATAAGTTTTTATAGACTCAAGTCTAAATACTCTTTTTAACAGGTTTATTCTAGCTCTTAAAAAAAAGTTTCTTCTAGTTTTACATGCATCGTTTTTAAAAGAAAATAAAAATAAGATAAAATTATTTTCATCCAATAATAACCTTTAATTAAAATTCAAGTTATACATTGTTTAGAAATAAAATCAAGATATATAAAATATATAAATCCTCATATCTTATGAATTAATTTTTGAAATTGAGTGAGATCTAATCTTATATTTTAAAATATATTATATTTAATTTATTAGGAAAATATTGTGTTTAATTTTATATTTTATTATATATATGTATTTGAATCTATAACAATCTACCAATCACTGATGTCAAGTGTATTTTATTCTTTAAGTTGCATATTTTCATTTTAAAGGAGTCAAATATTATTCTCTAGAGTGTGCATTCTCACTTTAGAATAAACAAATCCTGACAATAAAAAAGAGATAGTTGTTCTTCATCTCTTGCTATAAATACACTTAGAAATAATGTGCGATAGGTAATTAGGATAGTAGTTAATGAAAATTCTATTATGCAATTAAAAGCAATGAGAGTGTCTCATTATCTTCATTTATAATTGTTCTTCTTGAGAGATCTTTAGACCTTGAGAGTGCTTATTCTAAAAATATGAACGCTTAGCTTGGTACATTTATTGCATATATTAATTATTTTGAATGTTGACATCGTATGTAAAAAATGTGAGTTACTTTTGTTCCTCTGTAGTTGACAATAGGTAGAATATTCCACTGTTCATGTGACAAGGTAACTTTTTCCAATGCTTAGGACTGCTATATTTTTAGAGTTCAACCTTGATATTTTGTCCAACAACAGAGAAATGTTCAACGATCCTAAAATGAGATAATCTTCAAACTTGTTGTCGAATAGTCATCGAAAGATGTAGTCTTCATATTGTTTCTCACGATATTGTATATCTTTCTAAGAGATGAACTATCACAATATGATCCCTGTACACTTAGAGTATATCATATTAGCATATTTTGTTTGTCAAATTAAACATTAAAACTACAAGGTTAAAAAGTATATATAAGATTAAAAAAAGTTAAGAAAAATTCTTAAAAACACTTTGAAAAAAAAAATTCAAAATACTCCGGTTGAAGAATGACAGATAAAAATGTTCTTGTTCAATATTGTTGTTCTAAATTTATATACAGGTAGGTAGGGATAAAAAAAATTAATTAATTTAAAGTCGTTGAGAATATTATTAAAGATGAGTCTTGATATAATAATATAATAATATGTATTTTGATTACTTATTGATTATAAGTTTAAATTTAAAAATAATCTTTTTAAATATATAAAAGTAAGATTATATATAATATTATTTCTTTTTCTTACTTTCGATAGCAAGAAATTTTCGAATAATAGATACTTAGTTTTTTTTTTTTTATCGAGAATATTATTCTTAGAGTAAATTTTTGTGATTTTGGGGTCTGAATTGTACTTTGTGAGAAGTTTTAAAAATCTCTGCAGCCTGGACCAGGTGGCTCATCTGTCACTAACTAGTCTGGGGGACTAGTTGGGTCACGTAAGCTAAATTTTTTTGGGCGTAAATGGGTAGCATTTCGGTTTACCAGACTTGAGGCACCTCATTCCAATTCCTAATGCACTTGGGTGCAACAAAACAAACAATGAAATGCATTAAATAATTATCTAGTTTAAAATATGAAGACTACCTTTTTCTAAAAATATAAAAAGACTTGACGCCCTAGCTAGCATATTAGCGATGCTTTTCTTTTATATAAATAATAATATTTTCCTTTCCGAAAAATGGTATTAACTCAAAATAATTCCTTTTCTTTAACTGATTAGGTAAAATATTTTTTGTTTCTTTTGATCCGGAGGATGTTTATTGAATGTGCAAGTACCTGAATATGACTTCTCGGGTCTCAACAATAATTAAACTACGACATATGATCATTGATCAGGATACTTTTTTCAAATAAAAAAATCAACGTATCATATAGAAGAGAATATTACTTGAAGTAACTAACTTAAAAAAAAAAATATAATTACACGTCCAAACTTACACTAGGAATTACAGAGTAAACTAAAAAAATATTGTTTTAATACCAATTGATTCATGCCTTGAACAGTAAAGACAAGGTAAACACTTTTTTTTTATATGCGAATACAATTTTTTTGTTTGACGGATTCTTTTTATTTGAAACATTGGAGGTAACGAACACTTGGACATTGGTTCAGGATATGACTGAAAATAGTTAAGGGCAGATTAGATTTAACTTTGATCTAATTTAAAAATATAAAACTTTATTTACATTATTTATCTGTTATAGACCTTTTTTAAGTTTGATCTGATTTATTTAAAAGCTTAATTTGACTTACGAGTCTATTAAAAAACTTATGTTTAATAGGAAAATTAATTTTACAAAATACTTTAAATCAATTTAGGAAAGTTAAAGAAATAATTTTTAAATAGAAAATATTTCAACATCTTACTTATATTTCTAAATAAGTAATAATTATTTTATAAGATTTTCAAGATGATTTTTGAAGTGATTGATCATTCACCTTCATAATAAGAAAAAATATTTTTAGAAAAATAAATATATTATTTTTAAGTTTTAATATATATATTATATATTAAATAAGTCAGCCTGATAGGACTAATCAACTTTTTTTAAAACTCGAGCCTGAACATTTTATTTAAACATATTTTTCAAAAAATTTTAACCTAGTCTTTATAATAAACAAGTCAAATCAAGTCAGACCTTAAACATGCCAGATCAAAGGCATCTGATAAACTATCTAACTCATTTCCATTCCTAATTGGGAAGTATCACTTAGTGGAGAATCATCATGATCACACTTCAAGATTCATTTTCAAAAAAAAAATCAATATTAATTATATATAATTGTTTTTATTATTTTTGCTGAATGTTATGCAATTGTTTTTATATCTCACTTATATTTTATATTTTTTATATACAAATATAAAACTATACCCTAAATTAAAATTAAGAAGATAATGTTATGATTTATTGTTCAAGAAACATTTTCAATTAAATATTTGGGTCAACTGGGATTGTTTATTAATAGATGAAAATTCTTAAGCGTTAAGGTTATTTTTGTTGCTATAATATTTATTTAATAAAATTAAATAATTCGCATAGACATTATAATATAATATATCGTGCTGACATTTGATGTATTGATATTATAATACAGTACTTATCTATATCAACTATATTCTCTGGTTAGTTTAATGTATATTAGTGTTATTAGAAAACTGCATCAACAAGGGTTGACTCAATGCTAAACATGTACTAGTATAATAATTTGTTATGTTGTGATGAGTAACAAACTCGTTGGAGGATGAAGAGAGTCTTTCACTCATTTTCTGTATTGTTAAATTAGCTTTTAATCAGCCCAATGGGATTAGAATTATAGTGATTTGACACTTTTAATTAAGTAATCAAATGTGTAAGGTGAGAAAGTAAGGATGCATCGACCATAAATTTAAATTAATAAAAATTATCATTGAAATACTTTAATTTTAAGTAATCATGGCACATGTTTATTTTCCTACTTTACATATTTACCTTTTTTTTAAAAAAAAACCATCGGTCTTAAACTCTCCTTGATATCCAATATATTTTTTATAAGTCTCTTTTGAATTTAGTGACATTTAAATTTCATCATTCGTCTCTTAGAATATATTCTCTGATATCAAATTCAGATTTTTTTTCGAAAACAAATTCAATATATTTTATCGACTAAATTATATTCATTATCCATTATGTAACTTTATACATTTACTTTACATTAACATACTATGATATTGGAATAGTTTTCTTTTGAGATATAAGTTTACTACACCAAAAGAAAAACAATAAATTATCTATTGCATTTTTTAAAATCTATCCCAATTTTACTAACAAATAAACTCAGCTTTCATTTTTTTTATGTCTTAATTACGAGAAATCCTCACATCTCTCTCCGCAGCTTCTATCATGGACGCACTTCCTAGGTGACTTGATACACTAATAAATAAAAATTCTCTCTTAATTAAATATTCAGCCTAGAAATTCAAGTTTTTAAAGCATGAAACACACCTTCTTAATTAGCCATTATCATGTGTATATATGTTAATTAACTTCATTTTTAATTTGAGCATGCCAATTTAATATTGATCTATTTGTGATACATATCTTTGGCAAATTACACCGAGTATGGTTTTGGTTTATCATAGAATAACTCTAAAAATGATTGTTAAACACCCATTTTTTCCCTTTAATTCAGAATTTAAAAACTTGTTAATAGATAAACGGCACAGAAGTAAAAGGGGTACTGTAAAATTGCGTAGGTACATTGTGTAGGATCATTCCCATAGTATATGTTTTTAGAAGTCAAATTCTGGCTAAAGTCACTAGATAGAGTGTAATATAGTATAAGCATCATTTGCGAGGGCTTTTCCAGGTTAAGGCAAAAGGGAATACCACTTTCACACAGCTTCTCCACTATACTTGCAAAGAAATATCCAAATACAGTAGCTGCAGACAGTGGCAGATGAAGTACGCCTGCTGAGAGAGATCTTCACTTTCTGCCTCAGAATATATATCTATATATGAAGTTGAGCTTCAATATGGATCACTCTACTCGCTAGTTTTGAAGTCCAAAGAAGTAAGCCTCTTAATTGTTTGTAAGAATTACCAGCTAGATCTATGAGCCTAACAAAGTCAATTTTTTTAATATATAATATATGTGGCTATATATCTTTATTTTGCTTTTTTTACAGGTAACATTTTGGAAGAACAAGACCAAGAGTTCCATGGAAGGAAACTTTCTGACCAGAAACACGCATAATAAAGGGGACTGGTTTGGGTTTGAGGAGCATTCGTGGCCTGCTAGAAACTATGCTTGTAGCTTTTGCAAGAGAGAGTTCAAGTCTGCTCAAGCCTTGGGTGGCCACATGAATGTTCACAGAAGGGATAGGGCAAGATTGAGATCTTGCGTAACCCCATCATCATGGGTTTCTTCTGAGTGTCCAAATAAACCTAACCCTAGCATTAAGCCTAACCCAACTCATCTTTCATCCTCCTCTCTATCATCATCATGCATGTCTAATAACCTTTTGAATTGTGCTCATACTTCTCCACTTTATAGCCCTTCTTTGACTTTGTCTTCTTCACTTACTCCAGCTTCTCCCAATGGAGACAAGAAACCAAGCAGAGTATCTCCCCACCTTCTTCCTCTTTTGATTCCTAAACGCTGTGAGGAAATTAAGATGAGTAAGAACAAAGCGAATGGTTTAGGAGTTGAAGAAGTACAGGGTTGTGCAATAGGGGAGGAACTCAACTTTTTCAAGAGCAGTACTAGTGAGCATAACATGAAGCTGGAGTTGGGAATAGGGTTGATTAAACAACCAGAAAAGTTAGATTTGGAGCTACGATTGGGGCACTGCTAGCTAGCTAGGTGTAATTTGTCAAACAAATATCTGTCTGATCTGCAAGTCTGCAACTTCAAATTTGATTTAACTTCTTGCACCAGTAATTTGTTAACCCATTTAAGCTGTTTATTATTCTATTATGTATTTGAAGGATCGACCTTATATTTTGTGAACTGAGCTC
>PYAF01000320.1:1441825-1455026 GCA_007407185.1 Glycine tomentella
TGGCTTTTCTTTATTTATCCTCCCTCCCTTCTATGCTTGTACAGATTTAATGCTTATGGAGTTGATGGGGGACCCGCAGCAAAAGCACTCAGACCGAAGTTTGATGCCTTTGCACATCAAGTACATTCTAAAGCTGGCTTTCAACTTCCAGATATTGATGTTAGTCTCTCGGTCTCTTTTATTCAATCATTTAAGGAAACCATGATTAAAACACAACTAAACAGATAAACAAGTTCTTGGATAGGAACAAAAGAAGGACAAGGTGGTTAAATTTGACAGGAGTGTGACATGGAGTTGGACACTGCTTGTGAATTCATGCTTTTTTCTGTCATTAAGTGTAGGTCTACTGTTTAATTAATGCTTGGTGAAACTATACATGGTATATAATAAGGCTTTTGTTTTTATAACTGCACATGTTTCAATAAGAATATGTATCATGGACGAAGTAATAACTTATATAGGGTTTCTCGTTTTGGCCTTGTCACGAATTGCTTGACTGCTGCAAGCAGCACATACCCAATTTTGACTTCTCAGCAGGCAATAGGATTGTGGCTGTGTTGGACATGAATCATATATGTAAACTGAAAAATAGTTAAAAAAAAGGATTAATGTTCTAAAAAATGAAATGGGTGCAGGCAGAAAGTGGGGAAGTTGTGAAACATTGTAGTGGAAAATAATTGAACTTGCTTGCATTGTTATAGCTGTCATGCATCTAGTGCATTCTTATGTTAACATGTTCCTGCATCCAATCAAGTACTCCTTTTAGCATTCATATTACGATGTTTTGTATCTAGTGCGTGTATTTATTTGATTGATGTGATTAACAGATGAAAATTTTAGTTGCTGGGGCTATTGCTCTCAAGGGCCTTGGAGGGATTCTTTTCATACTCGACAGCTCTTTTGGAGCTTTCCTTTTGGTTTGCAGCTTGACTTTTCTATGAAATTGAAATTGACTTTTCAAGTGCTCAATTTTTCAAGCCTTGGTTCTTTTCTCCTTGTAGCTTTTACATCAAATGATCGCTACTCCAATACTGTATGATTTCTACTATTATGACAGCGAGGACAAAGAATTTATCCAACTTTTCATCAAATTTACTCAGGTAAGAGTAGTTGGAATGCTCAAACTTGAGCTGTTGACACAACGTTTCTTTGTTGCAATTGTTTATCGAATATTGTGTACTCCTTGCAGAATATGGCTCTCTTCGGGGCATTGTTATTTTTCATTGGGATGAAAAACTCTATTCCTAGAAGGCAACCCAAGAAGAAGGTTCCCAAAACAAAAACCTATTAGTTGCGACTTCTCGGATTGTTGCTGGTTGCTCATTATACCCATTTTCCAATTCTTAAGGATTTGACTTTAGGTGTCTGTCTGGTTCAGAACGAATGTGCCTCGTAAGAGTATTTAGGTGTACCTTCTGTCTCATGGATTATGTATAATTTATAATTAATGTATGCTATTTTTTCGTTTGCTTGACATTATGAACTATCTTTCGATTACTAAACTTGTATACGAAGAGGGAAAAAATGATCAGAGCAATTTTCGTTCATTCAGACTCTGACTCAGACTTTGAGTCTGGCACTTGCAGTTGCTATTGAACTAAGCTTGATTTCTCCACGTTGGCACATAGATTTGTGTTCCCTATTTTTTATTCCTTTGGTTCTTGGTTTGGTAATGGAAATGTATGCTCGAGTTTTTCACCTGATATGGTTAAACTTAAAAAAGACCTTCAACACTCAACAGGCCACTACAAATTTTGAAAGGATATTAAGTTTATAATTGGATAAACTTTTAGAAAATAAGAAGGTAATTAAGTTTCACTCAAAAATCAATTTATACATTTCAATGTTTATAAAAGTGTTCTTATTTAATATTTTCATTAGTTGATTTTAATTTTTGTCTATATTAATTTTATCTTATAGGAGAATTTTTTTTTTATTTCCTTGTTTTCCTTTTTTCTATTAGTATTTATTGAAAAGTTTATTTAACAGGACTTAAGTCTTGTTTAAATTCGTAGTATCTATTTTTTACTTAAAAACATTATTTCTTTTCATATGTTTTGATGTTTTAACTTCTTTTTAAGTATTTTTCAAAATAATGATGTTTGAGAATTTCAAAGTCTAGTTAATTTTTTTTCCAAATATATTCTTATTTAATACTCACTATTAGGGATTACTGATTAGGGATACCGTAATTAAAAATTAAGGTATTAAATGAGGGTATTTTAATCTAAGTATACCAATTTTAGTTTTATTTTTTTTTTATTTTTTTGCAATGACATTAAACATTTAAAATATATGAGGAGGAGGTAGTATATTATCGTTTGGATTCTGTATAGGAAACTAAAGATAGAAATTGCCAATTTTCTTGGCTTGGTATCGATTGAAGAATATTAATGACTTTGATAGTAATTCTCAATTTTCTTCCTATTATTTGGACTTGGTGTATCTATTGTTTTCTTTCATGATGTTAAATTATAACATCTTGTTAGTTTAATTGGTTGAATAGAATATGCGAGTTATTGTAAATTTTTTGTATCTATTTATTTCTATGAATAAAAAAAATTATAACACCTTGCTTGTGTAACCGGACTTCCAACATAACTCTTGGTTTAATGTTTTTCGTTTATATGTTCCACTATACACTAAACGCAAACTTAATGCATAGATGCAAGTGATCTAGACTATTAATTAAAATAGATTTAGTAGAAAATAAGTGGATTGTTTAGTAATAGTGTTGGAATACAAATATGAAGTAAAGTCTTACATTGTTTAAAAATGAGAAGGTTGAACATCATATAAGTGAAGGCAAGACCCATAAATTTGAACATTTAAATTTTGGGTTAAAGCTCAAATAAAGTCTTCCTATGTTTATCCCCATAGTTTTGGCCTTCACCCACCATGCCTAAGAGGTATATAGACCTGAGTTTAAATACATAAAATCTTAAGTTCCTCTTGCAAAAAGAAAATGGTCATCAAACTTGGCTTATTTTTTATTTGAAACAACCTAAATGCTAAACTTAGACAGAGTATGTTAAATAAAGATGTGAAGCTTGACCGCTTGAGCTTAATTTATAGTTTTTTTTTGGTAGGTAATTTATATAGTTTATTTATAACTTTTGATAATTTTTAAAATCAATATGCACTTGGAATATTTATCAAGTATTTAATAAGAAAGAAAAAAAATATTTAATAGTTTTTTAAGATAAAGTTATAACTTATTAAGTTCTGTTATGTATAATTAATATTTTTTTTATCAGTATATATGGACACATGAATAATATATGAGCTTTTACTATTTGAAAGTTTATAAGCTTTTACTAATATAGTGTTTGTTTGCACTTATACGTAAGCTTTAATTAAAAAGACGCAAGAGTACAAACTATATTTTTTTTAGTTTCAATCGATAATTTAATAAGCTTAGTCCAAATTTTATTGGAGAGTGTAAATATCTATTTAACAAGCTTCCTCTCCAACGTAGGAGTACAAACCAAACACGCATATTCTCTACATTGGAGAGTGTGAATATCTATTTAACAAGCTTCAAACGTGAATTCAAACGCACTCTTTGTTTTGCACGAATCATGCATTCCAAGACACATTCAATACAACTTTTATGAGAGGAAGCTTTGGCATTCAATGTGGTTGAAGACAAATCAAACATAACCTTAATAGTTCATCTCATTTACACTTCTGCAGCCCACCACCACTCCTTCCTCCTTCCACCTCAACCGATTGAAATCTAATCACATTTTACTTGTGGCAGATCTTAGCCACCAAGAATAGAAGAGAACAAGAATGCCCTCCACTTGAACAAATTGTGGATTTTCTTGCATATTTAGCCAAACAACAAAAAGAGTACTACTACATCTTTGAATCCACCAAACATTGCACATAGAATGAAAGAAACAACGCTTAATTGGTGGCATTACTGTGGCATCAAATGGGTATAACTCATGGATACTTATAGAGAATTAGGGAATCGGGTTCAGAGGAAATTTGCTTAGGGATGTCAAAATAGGTTTACCTATTTATTGTATTTAAATTCTGATCATTAATAATATAACTTCGGCCTTACTGGTAAATAAACGAGAAGTCAGAGACGTGAAAACAGTAACACTATTATATGCTCAACGTATTGTGCTATTTTCAGTGTCAAACAAAAACAATGACAATCACACATCTCAATCATTTAAGAAAACACACAAACACGACCACAACCTATGTCTTAACACACTATAAAGGTGAGCACCATTTCAAAGATCAAGAATCAGTTACACTTGCCAATGAGTGACTATAGTTTCCAAGAACCAACAAGTTATTGTGAATACACGGTGCTCTTGGATTGCAGTATTTGAACAAGCGGCCACAAGATATCCAATCTGTGTACATTTCTGTTGGTTTGACCCTGTGGCACAAAGTTTACCATCAACAATAATCAATGGAATTAAAAGTATATTTGGTTAATTTCTGTTGCTTTTGTACTTTAAAATACCCATCTATACAAATTGGTCCCTAAAACATGAACTTGTTAACTAGCTTATCAAAACTTACAAATAATTTTATTCCTGAGAGGATTAATTTGTATAGATGAAAACTTTCAAAGACTAAAGCAATACAAGTTGTCAATTTCAGAAGCCGCATTGTTTATTAACTTGCTGAGTATAAAGACTTACAGTCATGACTCAAACACTGAGAATTTCTACTCAACTAAAAAATATATATCATGTACAATATTTCGAATTTCAGTACTAATTCTCTTATTTAAGGAATGCAAATGGCTTATATAAAGTTGCCATTGAAATTTGAATTTGAATTATTTATCAAATATATTGTTATACTGAAGCCTAAAGCCATGAATTATGATATTATAACAGCTTCAATTGGCACTTTTTTTATAATAATTAATATTATGAACTAGGTGGCTTCATATGCAAGGGTAATTCCATGATAGAATGGAGAAATGAAACTACAGTTTTCTATGGTAAGATGAAACCTTTCAATACATTCAGGTTTTATTAGTGAAGAGGAATGAGTAACAGCTAAGTAGATTTGAATTTATCAAGTAAGCTTACACAATGTTTACACTGAAAAAAGATATGAAAAAAATGAATAAAGATCATATATTAAAAAATGGAAGACAAAAATCCACTTAAATGTTTCAATTATAAAGATATATATTTTATCCAATCAAATGCAATAAAATTAGGACTAAGATTGACTGGCAGAACTAATTGAATAGTTGAATTTAAGCATGCAATGTGCTAGCAGATAATGGCAGTTTAATTTATCACAATAGAATATCAGACCTAATCTTAAAGCCTGCCAATTGAATTTTATTGTCTCCATGTATTTGATTTGATGTTTTCAACTATGAATTGATTTACAATAATAGGTATTCAGAATTTTTTGCTTATAGATCAAGATTCCAGAAATTTTATGTCAGTTCTTCAGTCTTGTGTAAAAGAAAATGGTGTAGTAAATGGGGTTAATTGCATAAAAAATAAAGCTAAGTTTGAAAGCTGTGGGGAGTACAGTGAGTGTCGGAATTCGCCCGTGTAGGGAACTGCCCTAGCCAATTGCAAATGTCTTTCTTTCTTCGAATCGTACCACACTTACCAAAAGAAGATCTTATAATCGCCCTAAAAGAGTGGATTGACAGTCTTAATGAAATATTAATATTTCATTACTATTATATTTATATTTTAAATTTTCTATTTTATCATTTTGATTTTATTCGTTTGTTTTCTCGATTGTATTCTTTTTCAATACAAATATTGACAATAGTGTATCAAATAAATATAATCCGATCGTGAATAAATTTCTGAAATTACCTCGACAACAAAGCATATCCATATCTTCTCACCATGAGCTTTTGTTGCACCCTTCAAAATAGTAAGGCCCAAACTTCTTATGGCTTCTGCTATTTCAAGAAAATGGCTGCACTCCTCACATAGCATCTACAGAAAGGCATAATTAGTAAAGAGAACATAATAACTGATTATGTAAACAACAGAGCAATATCTTAGACCTTCAACCAAGTATCACACTGCCACCAACCTCCATTTCTAATCAGGAGTTCTCTCATGTATTGTAATTTTAATTAATCACTAATATAGAATAAATCAAATTAAAATTTTCGAGTCATATGTACCTCAACAAGCATATGTCCATTCTTGCTCAGATTCTCTACTAATATTGAATGAACTTTCAGATGACCCCCTACCTCCATGGCCCAGCTTGAGCCCTGTTCATAACTAGAGGATCCAAGAATATCTGCTTCCTTGTGATGCAACTGCAAAATTTCAGTATTGTTAAGCAATGGAGATAAGTCCACGTGCAGAAAATGTTGAAACTAAAACAACAATTACTGAAGGAGGATGGCACTAAAAAACTTGCTATCCTAAATAACAATTAAATAAATAAAATCTTATGGTTCAATAGAACTCTGCTCTAAAGGAACATGTCAAGGGAAAGTAAATGTCATTGTTTTAAACCACATGACTCGTTTATGCATATTTTGGAAGTTCAATTATCAATCTCTAGTGGACTAGAAATATAGTATAATTTCCTTATAGACCATGGACCATAGGAAAAATCTCTAAAATCGCCTAAAACCTTACCTTTGACTTCATATCAGCAAAGTCAATTAACTTGTCAGCATGTTTAGTTATGCTTTGGAGAAAGAGCATGTGCTTTATTGCGCGCTCCAGGAGTGAATCAATACTGCACTGTTGAAGTTACAATAAAAATTTTAGCCACATGAACCAGATCTGAGATCATCACTCAACTCAAAAAACAATTAGGAAACAGATTCTAGCAAGATACCTTTGCTCCATTTGGCACCAGCTCTCTCAACTCTTTGATACGATCTTGGATCAGTTGCCTGTCCCTTGGCCGAGGCCTACAACTTTCCCCTGGCCTGGCCCTTTTTTTGCTGTTCTTAGATGGTTCAGATGACCTTTCAAGCTGTCCACTATTTGGACTATGAAATGTAGATGAAACACCTTTTGAGGACATCACACCACATATCCCTGATGATGAACTCAACGAATGGTGTTTGTCCTCTCTTACAAGAGAGAGCTGATCTATCGAATAGCCTTCTGAATTAATAGTATGCACATTGTGAATAGAAGCTTCATGATTTTTTGCAGAGGCCATTGCAGATTGCTTTGATGTACAAAATGATAATTCACTATTAACATCATTATTACTATAGCTAACATTGGCCAGCATTGCTTCCAAAAGATGTTCTGGACGAGATTCAGAAGTCAATTGGCTAGTGCTAATCTCATCTGACATTTCAACAGATTTCATTTCTTGATTAACCTGTACTGGCCAATCAAAACATTTACCCCCTTTCAAAAAAGCTGGTCCAAGTGCTTCATGTAGCTCACAGCCAGCAGGGAACTTCAACATGTGTGTGGCATCCTTGTAACAAGGTTCAGTTTGGAAGTCTGGGATCTCCTTGTAACAAGGCTCAGTATGAAACTTTGACTTTTCAATATGTTGCTGGGAGTTTGCTTCTGAAGGTTGGGCAAAATTCATTGCCCCTTTTTGGTTAATATCCGCATAATGCAATTTATCACTTTCACAAACAACTGTATCAAGAAAAACTGAAGGAAAGCATGCAGAATCAACTCTGACTTTTTCTGACGGACATATTAAATCATTGAAGCTAGCATTATCTGTAACAAAATCATTTAAAAATGGTGAGACATTTTTTTCTGATTCCAATCTCATATCTTTGCAGCCACTACTTCCTCCTTCATACTTTGTCCCATACATAGGTTTCATCTCTTCAAATTCCTGACAGTCCACATTCATCATATTGGATATCGACTGAAGCAAAATGGAACTTTCATCATTGTACAATTCAGGCCCCTCTTGCTTGGCCACATTATCAGACATTTTCTCACAAGCAGAAGGAGGTGTACAGTTCCTCCCAGTCCCAGAACATTGAAGGGGCATTAAAACATCTGCTGTTTCACTTTTCATAGATTTCTGTGTATCGTAAAAGCAAGTAGGCATAATATCTGAAGAAAATTTTTCCTTCAATTTATCCATCTGGAAAAAGCAAGAAATATAAACCTCATAATAATGATCAATGCATCTGGGTTAAAAAATAACTATGATACAGTTCCACTTGCTTGCTATATTATTAGCTTGTTTAAAAAAGCCATTTTAACAGTCATACAAACCTCTTTACCCACTCAAATCTGCACATTATGCAACATGAAGACACATGAATGTAGAGAAGTGAAGACAGAAGCTTACCTGAGATGAACTCTTCAAACTACCCTGCATTTGACTAGGACATTGGATTGAGTAATTTTGAGTAGACGAAAAAAGATTTCTGATATGAGTTACAAACCCTATATCTTCAATCACCTGATACCAGGGATGTCAAAGGAGAAGAAAACTATTAAAATCCTTTGTCAATAATAAATGGATTTTCATATCCAGGAAATATTCTACGAGTCATCAAAAATATAGAACAGCCCATGACAAGACAAAATAAAATTCAAATATTATAGACAGGAAACTAATAAACAAGACTGATCTGATTTTCTAACTAAACTTGCATTTTAAGTTCATAATAGCATTTCAGGGAGAAGAGAAGTAATTGGGCACAGATCCCTAATAAAAACTAATCAGATACTTCCAGACTAAGTAACCAACTTTCTGCCAATTTAGGCAAAAAGACACCCCCCCCCCCTCCCCCAAGCATGGTTTTTCCAATGTGCATTATATTGAAGAATTGTAAGACAGCATTTAAGTAGATATCTGGTTCTTGACGGTAACCTAGGTCAGGGTAATCAATTGTGATGTTATTAACTGCTAAATCGGCACTGAAAAGTGCATCATAACCTGATTTTCATGCCAAATCATCTAGTTTCGGTAGGTAGTTTAGTAAATTATAATTTTGTATACCTGTAGCCAGACATACAACTACATATTGCCTAAGTTCTCTATTGACAAAACTAGGGATGAGTTGTTAATAAATTTGCATCCATTTCTCTTTATGTTTTCACTAAATTACATATGCATATTTACCTAGCACATATAATTAGGATTATAGAAGTATTTAACCAATATCTCAATCAAAAACCAGCAATAAACAAAATTAGTTGGAAAAGAATAAAGAAATATAAGCAAGTCATGCTATCTGACTAGTTATGATACATCCAAACAAAAGAGTGCGAATATATTTTTTGGTACAATAGTCACAATGAGGTTTGAACCTATGATCTCATGCAAACTACCCAAGCCCCTTGCCACTAGCCCACTCCTTGTGACTAGAGTGCAAATAAATTTTAAAATCCTAAATACAATGTCTGTTTCACACAACACCACAAAGAGATGATAGATGGCTTCCTGAACCATGTTAGCACGCACATTATCGAATCCAACAGTATAGTGCTGAAGCAAAGCAAATAAAGATTAAAAAGAAAAAATCGTCTCACTTTATTTAGAGAGCCAAGCTGAACAACACCAAGGGGGACTACAGCAACAACAGCAATAGTCTACAAGAAAAAGTAAAAGCTTTATTAATGACAATTCTTAATGCAATCAAAGTACAATAGTGCATACTAGGAAATTATTCTCTAAAAGATAATCACTATTTTTCTAGCATATATAGTACACTAGAACGGAATGCAACATAGTTCAGTTGCAGTCCAGTTCAGTGGCATCTTACATGTAGTGGCTCAATAATTTATCATATTGAGCCTATTATCACATTAACTACAAATTTTCAAATATACAGTTAAAATTAAATTGTCCATTCTCCTTAGTATTAGTAATGTACGACAATTCTAATTTCTGGGTGCAAATAGAAAGTTCACTCTTCCAGATTTTAGTTAGCCACAAATGTTGAGAAGCTGTGAAAAAATAATAAAGCAGTTAGCTTACCCTGATTCCGGCAGAAAACTGAGACTGCCACCCATCAGCAAACTGCATCAAACCAAAAACAGGGAAAATAATAAGAATGATTAGAAGATTAGTTATTGACATGATACTTCCAAGGTTGAAAGATCCTTCATGATGACCTTAAATAACAAGAATCCTCACCTCAAAAGACAAGCCAGAACTCGCAAGTTGATTATCTGCACAGATCCACCTATGTTTCCCAGTAACAGCTACCTGTCCAACAATACTGTGAAGAAAGAGTCTTAGGACAAGAGCTACACAAAAAGAAAATCAAATTGAAAATAGTATCAATTTTATATTTAATTAGTCATACCCTTCTCCTAATGAATATGCATGATATGACATCTTAGCCACCGCTAACCCTAATGCACTGTGTGAAAATTTCCCACAACCAATCTGTTCCAAGGTCTTCTGGCAGTGCTTATTTTCTGAATAGTCGAAATCATCAGGATTGTTATAATATGCATCCTCCCATGTCAAGATCCTGCAAGCAAGTACCACATCCAGAAAATTAAATGGACGGCACCATGGAATTCACACACTTTGTGCAAAGTGCATCTGTAACCAAAGAATGAATCACCAAAATTGTGTGTAAAATTATATCACTAAACAGCCAACTACACTATAACAACAACGACAACAACAAATGCTATGCTTATCCCATTTCAAATGCACTACAATGAAAGCAACATAAAACATTTCAAATAACAGAAGGATTGGAATCAATCAAACAACATGACAAAAACAGTTTTCTTTAAACCAAAATGGACAACAAAAACCAAGAGCAAAAAAACTGAAAACAGTGCAATAGAATGGATTCAAGAGACCAGACACACAACGCATGATCTTCTTAGTCAAAAACTCTAAATTCTAACCAAGCATGGAATCCACCAAACTTGAAAGAAGGACAAAGCATAGGAAGGAATATCAACGAAAATCTTCCATTATAAAAATCATAACATCATTAGGCAAAAACTGGAAACTGTCCACAGCCAATTAGATTAACCCGGGAAGTAATGGCCAAGCCAAATTTCAGACTAAACGATTCAAACATGCAAAACCACAACTTCACCTAATTTAGCATATTCTAAGTTGCCAACATCTAAGACACACCAAACTAAAGAAAAGACACAACACACACACAAGGCACAAAAACAAGGAATAACAGCAACCACAATAGTAGTAGTAGTATCATACATTCGAGCACGATGTTTGAGCTTCCAAAAGATGGCGTAGTTCCAGTGGGTATTCAAACAGAGGCTTCTGAGTACTTGGTGCAAGTTGGTACCCATGTTGTCTCCCCCCCCCCCCCCCCCCACCAACAAGTCAGAAACTTTTAACACCCCGAAGGCACCCCCGAGAATTTGAATCCTCCAAAAAAAGAACAAAACCCCTCCAAAAACACAGTCACTCACTCACTCACACCTAGCTCCCTCTGTAGGAGCCTCTTCCAGCCTGCTTCCTCCGCAACCCTGCTCGCCGTTTTAATGGCGGTCCAACTGTTGGCAGTATCAGACGATCCGCACCCATCACAATTCCCACCTCCCCACCAACCAAAGCTTCCAACTTTCTTTTTTTCCCCTCACTAAAACACAACCACACTTAACGCTAAAACTGCAACACTGGTAATGACACAACAACAAATCAAGCAACTAGCCATTGAATGAAAAATAAACCTTGTCAGATTCTAAAAGGGGTGTGTGAAGATTGAAGAAGGTTTGAGTTAAAGGAAGGAAGAAAAAAAAGGTGGCTAATAATCTAGCTTATGTCCGACGACATGTGAAGAAGGTCCAATTTTTCTCAGGAAATGCAATTGTGATTTGTGATTGAATGAAGTCTTTACTTTACCCTTTGCAGAGTGAAAGCGAGAGGAGTTTGCAGATGTTGCCAAATGCCGAGGAAAGAGTGAGAGAATGTCAATGGTGGAAAAGGAAGTGTGGCTCTCTTCTATATTGGAGTCACGTTAGCACGCTGTTCCATCTAGCTTTTTCACTCGGGGAATCTCCACCGTTGATTCATGCAATCATGCTAACCATAGCGTAATCCACCATTGACCATCCACTCCTATCATATTATCACTAACCACACCATGCATTTTAGCAAATTTGGTGTAATTGGCATAATAAAAGAGATTAGTTTTTCATAACATGCATGATAAATTTAGGTTTAATTTTTATTAAATGATATCTAGTATTTCAGATTTTTAAGAAATGAATAGAAACAGATACTATAATATATTTTTTTCAGAAAATAAAACCAAAAATTAAAAATATGGCATATGAAAGCTAAACACTTGACAACGGGCAAAAGCCCCAAGGGAACTCTATGAAGGGTTAGGGGCTAATTAGGGCTTTATATTTAACGTCAACAACCCCCAAGCCAAGGGCAATGAGAAAAAGGGGGAAACATATTGATGGGGAACAATCCAATTGGGGTATGAGTACACTTTATGGTGGTGTCAATTGATGGCCAACAGCATCATACCAAATTGAGGACATGCTTCCTTATTTTCCCCTCAAGTTTTCAATCCTTTCTTTGAAACCCTAGAGAACGTACCCTGCCACCCCTCTTAAGGTCCTTTTCAACAATGATCTTATTGCCCTAAAGTTGTGACACCTTCAACCTCCCATTTCTTCAAACCCGTTCCTATTTTGTCACGTTAATAATTAAATCTTTTAGAATGCCAACCTTTGTTTCACACATTGGTGGACATGCTGCCCTTTATCATCATGCCTTGCACCGATTTACAGCTTCTTTCTGTTTTACCCTTTACAAGGCTTGGAAAATGTGAGTTTGGAGAAAAAAAAAAAAAACAAATTTTTTGCCTCACACAATTACCTAGGAACGTGTTCTATTGGATAAGTAAGACATGTTTATGATCATGTTAAATTTAATCTAGATTTTATATGAAAACTTTATGTTAGAGTTTAAGGAATATGTTATCTATTAATTTAGTCGGTAAAATATTAAATTTAATAGAATCTTACTAAAGAATGCAATAAAGACGAATCATTAGCTAATTAAGAAAATATTTAATGTATCATATTAAATATTTTCATTTATTTTTATATTAAATGTTTTCTTTTTATTAATGTATTATGTGATTGATTTAGCTTAGTTTAAATAATTATTGTGTAAATATTTTTTAAGAATATTTTTCAAGATTTAGTTATTATAAACAAACATGAAATTATTGTGTAACATTTTAAATCTTTAACGTTTCATCTCTCACTTATCTAATTCAATGCTATCAACTTTTAAATTTTTTTTT
>PYAF01000320.1:1457717-1495106 GCA_007407185.1 Glycine tomentella
AAAGATTTAATTAGCAAATTTTGTCTAAAAACTAAGGTGTTAAATTTTAAGCATTTTTTTGAACGTATTATGTGTTTTTTAATTGGATATTATACAAAACATAAAAATTGTTCAGCATGTATTTATGTATATGTTGATTATTATATAAATGTTATTATTTTTACTTTAATAAAAATGAAATGCAAACACATAATTCATGTTAGTCGGTTATAATTCTCATTTCTCACAACTGTAAGAAAATTATTTTTAAATTTTAACAATTACAAAAATTCAAAAGTCTGCAACTAATTAATTGAGTTATCACGATTTTTCTTCTTTTGAAAAACAAGGAGCAAAATCCACTTCAAATCAAATTAAAGCCTCAAGAAAAAAGATAAACCACAGTAGAATCAACCAAGATATGCAAAGATAGAAAAGTCGAAGGGAACTCGAAAAATATGTATATCCTCATGCAGGGAGAGCTTGTACTTAGCCAGAGAATTCGCCACTTGATTGACTTTTTGCATAACACATGGGTCAAAGTAATATGAGCTTTCGAAAAAGCTAAGTCTCTGATCCCCTTATTGTTCATACGGAAGCATGGATGTGTGAATTGACGCGGATTCAGGTATAGCAAGTTGCACCTGAGTTTCAGGAAATATACCATGAAATAGCATTTATTACTCTCCTATTTCAGATTATATAACGTTTTTCAAAATAAAAATTATTCTAAAATATATATTGTTTTATAAAATCAATGATGTATGAAATATATTTTTTCAAAATTATCCTTAATTAATACTTAGTAAAGATAATGCATAAAAAGAATAAATAAATTATTAATTTAAAAAATAAAGGATATATTAATTTTTTAAAATTTTAATAAATTAGTTATATTTATGAATATTTGTGTTTAAATCTTAAACAGTTAAATGTCATATGGAATAGAGGAAATTATATTATCTTTTTGTTCTACTATTTTCTAATTTGAATTCCAATTTTCAGTCTTGTCGTCAAATTTTGTATTTTTTTGACTAAATTCTTTCTTATGTTTTTATTCTTTTTTAACCTAGCTACTATATATTTTTACGTTTTATTCAACGTGACATTTCATTTCCTTTTAATTTCAATTTATTGAACTTGATTTTAAAAAAAAATGGTTATAATTGAGAATCATTTTGTATCTTCTTATTTGATCATTGTGAGAACTACGTACCTTTTATTTTATTTTTCTATTGCATTCAAGAATACTTAGGAGCAAGAAAACACCCTTAGCAAGGTTTTTTTTTTTTTTTTTACAGAAACCCTTAGCAAGTTAAAAAGTTATTTTCATGAATTTTTCCTTATTTCAAAAATAATAAATTTTCTGTGAATCATAAGAAAATACAATAAGGAAGTTAAATTGAAAAATATATATTTTAGTCTCTCAAATCTCAAAAATACATTTTATTTTTTGAAGCCAGACAAAGTTAAGAAAAATGACAATTAACATGACACTTGGAAGTTGATATGTATTTTCAAATGTTGACATTGGGACATCACGAGTTTTCACCATTAATGTTGATTTTTTTGATTAAATGTAGAATTTCATGACATGTATTATAAGATGAGAGAAACATGACATATTATATATAATTTAGATTTTTATTTAATGTATTATTAAATTTGATGAATTTTTTTATTGATATGGTTAAAGTAATTAATATAATTATTAAATATACTTCATTAAGATAATTGAATTTAAATAATTATAATAATTAAGATAAATAATTAAAAATAAAATAATATAAAAATATTATATATATATATATATATATTATAAATTAAAACTTGTGCATGACACATATAATTGCACTAATTTGTGTAAATCATAAGAAAACACAATAATAAAGTTAAATTGTTTTTCTTACAAATACTTCTACGAATCTTTTCTTAAGAAACTTTTTTATTAGACAGACAAGTTCTTCATCTATGTTGCACAAATTTTTTCTTACATTTTGAGTTAAAAATTAAAAGACAATAAGCAACAATATCAACTCAACATGGAAGATAAAACTAATGTAACTAATATATATATATATATATATATATATATTATCATTATATTTATTATTATAATATATTTAATAAATATAATAATTAATTAATACAAGAAAAATATAAATATATTTTTATAAATACTATATTAATGAAACTAATAATAGAGGGATATTGGACGCAATTCACAGAAAAACACAAGGAATGTAAGTCTAATCATAATCCTTTTTTCATTAATAGTGTTACAGTATTGGGAAAAAATATACTCGATGCTATACATGAAAAACAATATTAAATTTTTTAAAAGGTCAAATAAGGGAGAAATATCATACACAATTCACTAAAAATACATGAGATACAAGTACAATTTACTCTTTTTTTTTTTTTTTCACTCTCTAGGTTTTTTACCTTAAAAGAATTACATCCGATATGTATCATGCAAAGCCAACACAGAAAGAACATATTATGAAAATATCTTTTTCATTTTGCGTATAGATTCCAAAGGTCACTTTTTTATTATGTTATATGGTCGAGTTCCTTTTCCTTGCTTTCCCTTTTTCTCTTAACATGGTTGGGGGCCAAAATCATCCCAAATAGATCTTGTAGCTGAGCTTTTTGTTAACACGTAATCTAATGAAGAAAGGATGACTCCTTGGCCTTCAAAGTCATGAGTAGAGTGTTCGATCTCACTGTCTCTCACTCATTGATCTCTCTCTCTTAGTCAATATCGATGGCCCGGCATAAAAATGGAACACCCCTAAGAAATAAAAGTTTAAATATGTTCAATAATTGCTCTAGTGGCCACTACCTGAATAAACTATCTTTAAGCTACAAGTTAAGCAACTACAGATATGTGAAGTTTTCCTTCTTCTTTTTTTCATGTATTTTCGATTGGAAAATCTGCCAAGATACATATCTCAAGTGGTACTAATTTAATTGGTAAGAGATTTTGTTTCCATTTCCTGAATGATCATTAAGTCATGCCCAAGCCAGTGATAAAACAGGCATAAGGAATCCAATGATAATCACTAGCTCAAAACTCTTCTTTAGCCCTTAATTTATTCTTGTATAATTTTTTTTTACCGAAGCAATAATGTTTCGGTCCTTGAGTGTAAAAAAAGATAGAGCAAAGAAAAAGAATTTCTTGTCATCTTGTGAATAATGAGTATATAGAATATTAAATTTCTTACTTTGTTAGGGAATATCATAATTATTTTTGCAAAAATGTTGTCCAATCTTCAATCACTAATAATGTTATATGATAACTACAACGGTTAATATGGTCCAAGTCCATGTTGTCACTTTCTGTAAAGGCTCATTCGACCCTTCGATCGGGTGGGGAAATGGAATTGCTATTGATTTCTCTTGGGATCTGTACAAAGTAGACGTTGGCCATATCCAACAGTATGTAATCTTAAAATGGTACTATTGCAATTAAAGTCAAGCATTATGTGTTTTAAAATTGATAAACTTTGTGCTAAAGAAAGTCATTCCTACCACCACGAAAGGTACAAATACTTTTCTAACCACAAGTAAGTTTACCATGATAAAAGTGCTTAATCCAATATGTGCTATTCCAAGATAAGATTGGCTTAGTGGGATTTGTCATTTAATAGCGATGAGAGCTCTCACGAATATTGTGTGCAATGGCGTCTGTTGTTCTTTGTTTTCTCACATGTATCCATCCTTCTCATTAATTTATCTCCACTGAAATTAAATATTTTCATGCCAATGATTATTGAAAGGAAGATCTTCTCATAAAAATGCATTGTGAGGGAGTGATCAGGTTGCAAAATTTTCCACAAGATAAAATGATAACTTTAATTTGGCCACCTTGAACGATTTTGATTGAATGCAATCTATCATTCAAACCACTATGCGAATTTAAAGGGTATCTTTAGGCTGTAGCCACTAAAAGATTGTGATTATTTATAGGAGGTTCTGCATAAGGTTCAACACATGCTAAAAAAAGAAAGGCTTTGATTTATACAAATAGAGCACTATTTTATTTGTGTTGAACGAAACAAGGAAAAGGAGGATGAGATTTGTCTTCACGGGGGAGCACATTTCAGTCAAGATAAGACAGTGTTGCCATCTCTTAGTAGAGAGAAGTAAAATAAATTGATAATATATATATATATATATATATATATGACTAAATTCAATGCAGTACATATTAATTATGAAATATAAAAGTGCTAACAATATAATATACCCTTTGCATCATACTTTTTATTTTTTATTATAAAATTTTGTAAGTTTCACTTTTTAGTTAATGAATTTCACTAATTTTTGATAAATTTTACTTAATAGTGTACAAAGTGTGCTTAAGAATAATGAATTACTAACACTCTTGCAGAGAATGATAAATTACCAATTTTCATCATTTTTATTTTCGCCTTTCATCAGCCAATTAAACACGCTGTGCATTATATCAAATTAAATTATTTACTCTATTGAAGTGAAAAGTTTATATGTCTAGAATGGTCATTTCACAATTATATTTCGTTCTTCAAAGAAGAGCATATGCATTTTCATTCTGTACCAAACTAAAGCCAACGGAGTAAAGCACTAAAAATTTCAGGGACAAATGCTCTTTTACATTTTTACCCTTTTGTGTGTGAGAATGTGATTCGAAGTGGGACACAATTTTGATTTTAAACAACTAGACCTTGAAATTAAAGTCATTGGTGTTATAGCTTGGTAGCATTTTTCTTCCCTTATTTGGGTGGTGCTGGATTCATCATCCTTGCGTAGGACCAAACTCACAAACATATTTATCAGCTTAATTCTTTCAGTGGATGTAAACTGCTCATAGTGAGGATTCAGCTCTATTGTTCTGTCCTCAAACTATTCAACATTCTTTTGTGAACGCAATCATGTAAATGGGAAAATGTTCAGGACAATACAGCTGCCAAGCACTAGCCGCCAAGCTAGGATATGGAGATTCACCATTGATTATTATTATTATATTTTTTATTTTATTTTAACAAATTAATGATGTTAAAATTGAAATTGATTTGGCCTTAACAGCCCAAAAGAGAAAAATTAATTGGAGGGGCAAAATGCAAAAATGAGTTGTCTGGTGCCTGTCCTCTAGAACTGATTACTTTATAATATCTACTCTTTAAGTAAGATCACAATCTAAACATTTGGAGGAAAATAATTAAGTCATATAGGCCTGGTATAGAATAGTTAGTTGAGTAAAAATTGAGTTTTAAAAAGTTGCTTACTGACCAGCTTTGGAGAAGTTATACATTTAGTCATCTTAAATATGTTGACCATTTAACTGTGAGAAACCTTGGTAATAAAACAAAAATTATTATTGGACACCTATAAAAAATTTATTTGATACCTGTCAGAAGAGAGAGAGAAAGAAAAATATAAATGTGTGATATAATTAATGTGATAGAAAGACAAAGAGAAAGAGAAATAGTAAGTGTTTACAAAATATATATAGGGTATTTAAATACTATTATCTGTAATAAAATGAAGATCATTGCGAATATAATATTATAATCACGATATTACTAAAATGCATGGTTTGTGGCAATTGTTCAAATGATCTCCACGTTCCAGTTTACTAGCTAGATATTGTGATTTCTAAGACAACCTGTTAAAGAGCAACAATAACACATGCACTTATGCAGTTATGCTTGCATGAAGAACAACGTCAGCATCGTTCTCTACCTCTCTCGAGAAGAGAAAAGAAACCCAAATGAATCGTCTCTTTGAATGCAAAAGATCGACCAGAAGTTCAAGGGAAAGAAGAAAGTGTTACATCTTATAGACCCAACAAGAAATTGTGGCCATTATTATATTTTCCAAAAAGTGGCAGAGCAAAAATAAGAGGGGAAAATGAGAGGTGATTATGATGACCATGTGAGATGTCTGGATAAATACTTGCTATGCAAATAAAAAGCTCTCTTACTTCAATTGAATCTATGCAACCAGAGGTAATACTTTGTTTGGTGTGCACGCAGTGATTTTTTAGTACATTCCAGTTTTTTTTATTCTATTTATAGATTGTTTATTTTTTATGTATTGAGAATATAGTTTTTTTGCACTACTAAATCAATTAATGAGGAATAATTTTAAATATAGACAACTTTTAAAATAATAATTATAAAAATCAATAAATTTATTATGTATAATCATACGTGCATGATTAAATGACACAGTATAAAACCTTAATTTACATTGGTCAGAGTAGTCTAAATAAATTATATATTAATAATATATTACTATTATATAAAAATTAAAGTATATATAATATTAATATTATAATAGAATAATATATCATAGCTAAATAATAAATAATATTAGTATGAGCATATGTTGTGTGTGTGTATATATATATATATGTGTGTGTGTGTCTATATATACCATGAAAGTCTCTAAATTAATTCAAAAGCTTGAGTGAGGCCAGAAGAGAAATTATTACATGGATTCAGATATTATTACTTTTTTTCTTGACATAAAGATTCAGATTATTACTTAATTAAGTGCTATTAATTTTTCTTATAAATTAAATAATTTAATTATGCATTACATAAATTATCCGAGATGATAAACAAGGTGTTGGGTTTTGTTTGGTTCAACAAGGGATTATGCTGAAGATTGAAATCTAATTACCAACTGCGGGAAGCATGTATATGAAGCTTCTGACTGATGCCCATTCAACTTTCAAGCCTCTTGTTTGTAAACACTGATATAATTAAGAGTGGAAATAGCTTGGTCCACTGTTGGTGTGATTTACAATCCAGTCGACCAGCTCAAATTATTTATTAAATAAGTGAAGTTAAAGATGATTTCAAAGTTTATTCTATACTACAATTGAGAATTGTTCCTTCAATTTTTTACATTCTATTTTTTTCTTAAAGATCAAAATATATATGTTATATCAATTATAGAAAAAAATTATATTGCTTACATATTATATTAGGATAATATAAGAATTTATTCTATATAAGATTTTTTTTTTCTGTGTTACAATTGATTGCACCGCTTTGGAGTGCCAACATAGATAAATGCTATCATTCTATTTGGTTTTAAAGAATTATATATAATTTTTTAAACTAATATGAATACACATAACTAAATACACATTAAATGCATGTTATCGTTCCAGTGAAACATATTAATGCTTAAAAACAGTGTATATGACAATGAAATCTTATGTTATCATTTCCTTTTTCTTATCTCAGAAAGCCATCATATCGAAAGCCATTGACTGAGCTAAAGAATTTAAAAAGCAATGCACAAATTTTAGAAAGACGATGTGGGTCAATATTTATTAATCTATAAGATAAAATGTAGAACTGTACGTACCAGTTTTTACCAGAGAAATCAGGTTCTATAAAGTAGTTGGAGGACGTGTCTGACAATTGAACCATCATCTTCATCCATAAACCCAAATTGTCCCCTCTACTCCTTCCTCATGAAATTGCTATGTCAGGATGCATTGAACTATGATTATTAGATAGAAACGGCCTAACATTTTGAACGCCAGCCACCTGTTTTTCCTTTATTCTCTATGAGAACCTCATTTTCAATGTTTATAATTAATATTAGGATCCAAAACCATTTCTTTCACATTTTCCAACATCAAGTACTACTAAAAAAAAATATACATATATCCATCGACTTTTTGACCAATTGGGGCAGAAATTTTTTTTAATTAGCATTTAGGGCAAATGTTAAAAAAAATTACTAGGGGTAAGTCGTAACAGGTGTTATGACTTCTAAATCAAAAGTCATAACACTTATTACGACTTCTAACTTTTTTCAATTTTTTAACTAAAATCGTATGAGTGTTTACGACTTCTAAATAGTAAATATATTTACGACTTTGAAGTCGTAAATATATTTATGACTTCTTTATTTTTTTTTCTTTTTTTCTTTTTTTTACTTTCACGACTTTAAAGTTGTGTATAGGGATTTTTCAAAAAAGTAAAATTTCCTAATTGCACCCCCGTTTTTATTAAGTATACTCCTATTATTTCTTTTAAATTTTTAATTCCAAATCGTAATATTTTTAAAACATACCTCTCAAATGGTTATTAAATTTTTTTACCCCCTTTCTTAATTAACATAAATTTTTGAGCTACCACTACATCATATATAGAAAATTAATTAAATAAATAAATATAAAAAAAATTTATTTAACATTTTATTAATTTATGTTATAAATAATTTTTTTGATATTTATTTATCTATATAATTTTATAATTTCTGGAAATTATTACCCTATAAAATTAATTAAATAAATAAATATCAAAAAAATTATTTATAACATAATTTACTAAAATATTAAATAAATAATTTTTTATATTTATTTATTTAATTAATTTTCTATATATGACGTAGTGGTAGCTCAAAAATTTTATGTTAATTAAGAAAGGGGGTAAAAAGAATTTAATAGCCATTTGGGAGGTATGTTTTAAAAATATTACGATTTGGAATTAAAAATTTGAAAGAAATAATAGGAGTGTACTTATTAAAAATGGGGTGTAATTAGCAAGTTTCATTTTTTTTTGAAAAATCCCTATCCACGAATTTAGTCGCGTGATGATTCACACCTTTAAAGTCGTGAAAGTAAAAAAAAATGAAAAACATAGAAGTCGTAAATACATTTACGATTTAAAAGTGGTAAACACTCATACGACTTAAAAAATTGAAAAAAGTTAGAAGTTGTAATAGGTGTTACGACTTCTAATTTAGAAGTCGTAATACTATTACGACTTACTCCTATTTGATAATTTTTTTAAACGTTACCCCTAAATGGTAATTAAAATTTTTTTTACCCCCAGTTGGTCAAAAAGCCTATATCGATCTGTTATGTTTGAAATATACAAGACAAGATAGTGGCTCAAACTTGATATATATGACTGATTAATGCTGACTGAGAGATGAATTATGATAGAGAAAACACCTTGAATCCAGCCTGCACAAGTGACGGTGGGTGTAAAGGCTTTTTTTTAAACAGCAAAAGGATTTTATTAGTTGGTACAAGAAATACCTGGCTGGTCATATACAGAAAAGGTGGATGTAATAATAATAATGCAATCGGATCCATTTATTTAACTTAATATTATTTCTGTAAGTAATTGTATGTACATGTATTATGTATTATTATCCTTAGCAAAAGTTGCTCTAACAAGTAACTTCTATCAATCAGAAGTAAAATTTTAACTTATCCAAAGGTATGTCCCATTTGAACAACTGAAAAGCATAGGTGTAAATAGACATTAATTTTTTTTTATCATTCAGAAAGAATTGACATTAATTTGATATAAGGTTAAGAAGGTCTTTGAGTACTATTTTTCTTTTTGAGTAATTGTAGGGATGAACTTGCTACATAATACCAGAAGACTATCATAGTTGAACGAGCTCCTTATAACTTGAAGGAAAGACACACATTTGGGATGTGTGGCTTTGCTTTGTGAACAAACACATTCCGGACTTCTAGTAATGTGTCATGGAGTATTGAACGAATCATGACATGGAAATGATTGTTTTCCAAATCTACGATGGGAGAGCTTTCCAAATCTTTCACTGTGAGAAAGAAAGCGAGAACGTCCTATTAAGACTGTTTTCAAGATATGTGAGGGAGCACTATGAACATGCCTACACTGGAGTAATTAAAAAAAAACCAAGAGGTACGGTGTATACATCTCCATCTTCATCTGCTCCATTTCACGACGCCGCCAATGTGTTTGTGTTCACTCTCCCTCAACATGTTGTTGCTTCATCTCCAATTTTTTTTTTTGGCACATCCAACAAACGATAATAAACAATGTTGTTAAAACGTAGTGTCAACGCAGAAACGGTGGAGGTGAGCAAAAACGTAAAAACGTAAAACGTAAACGAAATGTAAGAGTTAACTACATACACAAAAATAAATAAATATCCAAAATATATATAACTAAAACACAAATTTAGACATAGGCATGGATGATTTAGTAGGGTAATTTGGAGATTAAAATGAGAAGTGGAAGTGCATTAGTATTACTATAAATGGGAAGTGAAAATAGCAATTTATTTCCATTAATGTTCTATTAGATGGGCTGAAAGCCCGTTAAAAATAGATAACTGGGCCAAGTCTATTCCGAAGCAATTAGTGTTTTCCATATATATATATATATATATATATATATATATATATTGTTGTGCCATAAGAAAAACCATACACCTCTACATTCATTCAGTGTCCATCTATTGATCACAATCTAGATTTCTGCGGCACGTCTCCGGTGAGGGAAAAGTAGTAGAAGAGAAGAAGATGTCGACCGTACCAGGAAAGGAAGCACGAGCAGTCGAGTCGAGCACCACTGGTCCACTACAAGCAGCAGACGAAGCAGCGCCGCGCACCCAGGAAGACCAAGCAGCAGATGACGGAGACGGAGGTAGGAGAACGAAGATGAAGATGACGGAGCACGGGAGCAGGAAGACCAGTGCGCCGCACACCCAGGGAGAAACTTAGCACTGTCGGTGTAAAAATCCCTCTCCTTTACGTGTTTAAAACCCTTTTTTAAAAAAAAAACTGAGTCAACTCGGTAAACTCGTCGAGTCAACCGAGTTTACCGAGTTGACTCGCCGTTTCAATCGAGTCGACTCATTTTCCGTTTTAACCACCGTTTTAACACGTTTTTTGCCTAAAAAATGTTAAAACGTCCATTTTGATCGAGTTAGCACTATGTTTTAACAACAATGATAATAAATATAACAGGCATGCATTTGTCATAAGAAGTGCCAAATGATAGACGACAGAGAAGTTTACATGAGATATGATAACGAGAGAGCAAACTATTAACAATAAAAAATGACCACTCAAAACAAATAAAGAATTAGGTAAAGTCACCCCTGTATGAAGCTCCCATAACCAAATATAAATAACTAAACAAGATAAACCAAACTTGCACACAGCAAGGCATAACCAAGATAAAGAAAACGACTTTGTTCCTATAGATTATTTAGCACTCTCAAGCTCGTGCATTAACTGAGTAAGGTCAAGATTCATCTTATTCATATTATAATTCATCTTGAATTGATTGAAGTATTCAGGCAATGATTGCAAGAGAAGGTCAACTTTTACTTCTTGTTCAAATCTGACCCCATAGTCTTCAACCTTTTTGAAGTTTGCTATCATTGCCAGACAATGATCTCACACACTTCCTCCAAACATAACTGTCTTGGTGACTGCATTTAGCGCATTCTGCCTAGCAGAGCTACTAGACGTAGCAAACATACCATCAAGAGTCTGGAGCATCATTGGTCCATTCTCAATCATGCTCACTTGTTCCTGAATGTGATTGGCGAGATTGACTATAATGTAGCAGCGAACTGCCACATTTGCCTTCTCCCATCTTTCCTTCTCCTGCTGAAAACGTGTCTTTGTTGCCTCTGGCACATCCTCAACTGGTCGCGCTGACATAGGGGTAGTCAAAACAAAATTGAGCTTTTCATATTGAAGAACAATATCTAAATTGGTTTTCCATTGTTTGTAGTTTGTACCATCCATAGGTTTTTGGCTCAAGATAGTAGCTAAAGGATTGAATGAAGACATTTTTCTGAAAAACAAGCACACTAATTACAAACAAGAATAACAACAAACGAATATAGCGCTAGTAGATTCTAATAACTACTACTCGTTTATAGTTCAACAATCCATTAGTTATCTTTACAAGGCTTACGATGGGCAAGATACTTATAAAACTAATATTGTTGTTTTGGGCCTTTAGTTCCATTTCCAGAACCTCAATGGGAGGGTTAACAACTTTACCAAAATTGAATGTATTTAACCATTATTTACTTTCAAAATTATCTTTAGTGTCTAAGTGTTGCCGACGATGGGTCGTACAAAACTTTACTAAAATTTTGAAAATATTAAGGTTTAATCTAGCGAAATCCAATTATCCTTATCCGATGGGGCTTCAGCGATAACCATTTCTCTAATAAACCCACAATCGGAGCCCGTAGGTTTTAAATTAATTACTTAATTAAAAACCTTCACCCATTCAATATTTTAAAATTTAGAATTTTCCAATTTCCAAGAATTGTTTAAATTCGACTATTCTTTGTTTGATTTGAAAGACTATGTAAGTTGCCGCAAGCCGATGAACGTGCAAGCTTAGCTTATCAGAATTTTAAAATCATTAAGGTCCTAAAATCTGGTCATGATAGGCAGCGTGTGCTTCATACAATCATGATAGATGATTGTGGTATGCAACGTGTGTTAACACATGACATTTTAGAAGACCCACAAATTACTCGCAATGTAAACATTTCTCTTAGAAAATAATCTGGATTATTTGTCTTGATTTTAATTATTCAAAATTAATTAATTCAATTATTAGCCTAGATTTTTTTAACAAAAATCATAATAATTTTAATTAATATTTGAAAATAATTTTGAATCAAAATAATCCTATAATAACTATCATACTAGTCATGGAATGATAAAATAGCTATTATGCTCATGTAATTTTCAAGTTATGCAACAATATGACACCACCTATTCTATATGACATGTTATCATAATAGGCATGTTATCATATAATATAATTCATCCACTCATAAAAATAAAGCAATTATAAATTAGACTTTAATCCATGGTTTCCTAGAGAAAAGAAAATAAATAAATAAATAAAGTTACAAATGAGAACTGAAATCTCTTCATCCCATATTCTTCTTCCTTTCAGTGCATAGGTTCTGTTTCAAGCCCCTTTATAGTAGCCATGGGCCCAATGTCAAAAAAATAACCAAACTTTGGCAAGAAATCCTAAGTCAACTTTCAGGAGCCCTAGTCGTGTCCACTACGCCGTCACTCAAACTCATCTCAGGATGAAACTCCAGGAGAAGGACAATTATTCTTTTTGCATCTTCTTGATCTTCTTTTATTACAACTTTTGTATAATATCCAAAAAAATTACAAGAAAAAAAAATCAAGGAGGAAACCTAATCATATAGGATTAGCCTCCTTGTTACAATCCAAGAAAATACATTCAAATCTCTACCATGGATTAAAGTTGAAAACCAAATAGAGCATATATTTTTATGAAAAGAATTATAAAGATAAACGTACAATACATATGATCAACAAATATAGAATCCTAGGTGCCATATTTCACGAAGCAACTAATTACATGAATAGTGAAACTAGATTCACATACCAATGTACAGCCAGGCTCTGATACCAATTGTAGGAACTGTTGAATTTATGCAGAAGCACTTTAAGAACCTAGTATATTGGTATGCTTATCGAATCATCATTGTTTCATAACACACAAGGAATATTACCTCTTGGAGTACTGATCTTTGATGATCTCTCACGTCTTAGAATTCTTGCGTCACTGCACAATTGATCTCCTTGTATTCTGTTTATGGCAGACCTTCCAGACTATCTCTCAAGGGGGAAAGGGATAGTGTGTGGGCACTTTCTCACTATCAAGAGATGACTTTGCCTCAGCCTCTGTGATTGTCCTCTCTCTTTAGAGAGGGATAAGTGTAGTATATATATGGGTTTCTAGAAAACCTAACCCTTAGGTGTTAACAGACTCTAAGTTTCTTGGACTCTTTTTACACACTAGGCCCTATTGGGCTTTAGTGAAAGAGCAAAAATCTAACATTTGAGGTGTTGGAGTTGAAGGGTGGTCGGTTTGCACATTAATTGGGAAATTTTATTGATGGAAAAGGATAGGTCAGGTCTGGTGAGGGTGAAGGTAAGGAATCTAGTATGGACATCCACACGGTGCTCCCTCAATGTCTCAAGAATGGTCCTGATCAAACGCTCCAACTTTCTTTCGCACTGGTGGGAGATTTGAAAAGCTCTCCCACTCTATCTAACGCCTTGGTTGAGTATAATGGAAGGGAAAAGAATACAAAAGAGGAAAATATTTAAATTATTAAAGTAGAATGGTAGAAGTATGGGACCCACACAATTTTTTTTAAAAAAAAAATGTCTTTCCCTTCCTATTTGAACTCAACCAAATCATAGTTAAGAGCACAAGTTGACATATATAGAGTGATTTTCAATATTCCCACAATGGCCTAGAAAAACTAGTTCAACCTACTTGGCAATATTAAGGGCATTATAATAATTGGCACCACACATTGCTTGAAATTTTTTTCTCATTGCCTATGTTGACATAATCTATTAATCTTATCGAGTTATATAACAAAAATATGTTATGTTACATATCTTGATAAAATCTTGCTTAAATATATAGTGAAACATATTTTCATTATATATCTCAGCAACATTTTGTGAAAATATATAACAAATATTGTTGAAGATACAAATGTTAAGGGTGTTTTAATAAAACAAAAATGTTTATAATAAAGTGGGGTGTCAATAGCAATGTGAGAGATGCCGGTAGTAATACCCCAATATTTATCCGAAGTTCAATTGTAACTATTGAAATATTAAAAAAATCTGTAACTAGATAGTTACTGCATAGCAAGAAAACTTGTTGACTACGGCTCAAGAAACTTAGGAATATACTACTACTTAATATATTTTTTTCTCACAACGGTATTATTATATGAAATAATTTTCTTCTATGATTAATTTTTTTTGAAAACTATACACATAAAATAAATATTCTTCTTTCAACATAATTTATTCTATATTTAAAGATCAATTACAATTTAAACTTGAACTACTTAACTAAAAAATACAATTTACTATCATTTATATCAATTGTTATTGACATACTATTACAGTACTACTTAATATAAATCTACTTTCTTTTTCATTCTATTTTCCCTTTGTTTCTTTCTATTTCTTTCTTCATTCTTCGATAAATTATTTATCACATCTATATTTTTTCTCTTTAACTATTTTCATTCATGCATACATCCGAAAATGAGATATATGTTTATCATTGATTAGTCTAAAAGTCATTTCACATAGAAATTTTCTGGCAGGACTGAAAAATGAAATGAAACTTTTCCGGGACAAAAAAGACATGGAACTTTATATCAAATCGTTTTCTTCAAGGAAATGATATTTCTAAGATATGGTAAATAATTGAGACCTTCGTTATGTTCAATTTCTTATAGTTTATATGGTTTTCAATATGTTATGCTATGAATATAATTTTGCCAAAAGAGGAAAAATTTACTTACTCTAAAAATAATTTTTTAGAGTTACTTATAATCTTGATTATTCATTATTCTTCTATACAGCTCTTTGATAACCTGAGACATTCCTCAAACTAAAAACCGTTGTTTAGGAAATTATTATTGCTATTTCTTTCTTCTACTAAGAGATTCGCGTGTGTCAAACTGGTGGCACACACTTGTCAAATATATATATTCTCACATTGAAAGCTATAGTATATAAGCGATTGTCTTTCTCATGCATGGTAAAAGAAAAATCCCTTAGGCCTGGACGATGCAATAATTTTTTAGAATGATTCATCAAATTGCTACAACCGTTTAGACAGATAAAATAAAGGGTAAAATTAACTTCCATTAGGATAGATATTTAATTAAATGATATTCTGTTTCATTTTATTTCAAAACAAATAATGCTATTCTTTTTATATAAAAAACAAATTATGATATTGTTTCCGGAGGACTTAATATGTATTACATAGTTAATTAAAATCTTATTGTCATTTTTTCTCTTTCAACTATTCTTAGCATCACCATTAATAAGTTAGTTTTAAATGTTGATTATCGAGTTTTGGAACTTCTTAAGATGAAATAATGATTTTGAGCGAAATTGTAAAGTTGATAATACATGTATATATTAAAAATATTATCCATCTTCTAAAATCAATAAAATTTTCAAAATTTGTTATCATCACAGATTCACAATAGAAGTTGTTGAGAGGAAAAAAGGATCTCTAAATAACTAGTTTATTTGCTTACAATTGTTTATGTTAAAATTACAACACAGTTTACTTCTCAAGAAAGAAGCATATAAATTTCAAAATATATAAAAAAGGGGATAATGCAATTTAATAATGTTTGTGGGGGAAGAAATAGAGTTTATAACAGGCATGTTGTTAGTATAAAATTAGTTTTTAGATAATTAAATAACTAGAAATCATTCTTAACAGGACTTTTAAGATAATTTATTAATAAAAATTAAAAATGTTACCATTCATCCTTGGATACATAAGACATGTTAGAATCTTGTGAAATGATACATTCAGAAAAGAAATAGAGAAGACTGCATTTTCAAATCCCAAGGCACTAGCACAGCAAGTGACATCAACATATGGAATGCATGGAACAATGAGGCATCAACACCAACCTTGTGGCCATCTAGTCGTAGGATCCATTCTCGGTATCCATCTTCTCTTCCTTAAACGTGAACCCAATGTAACTGTTGTTTTGTTCTCTTTCCTCACAAATATTAACTTAAACAGAACTCCTCTACCTTTGTTCCATCTCTTGGCACTACTTACACTTGCACCTGACTCATTGGAAGGGTTCACAACATAGTAGTCATCATCAGCTGGAAAGATCTCATCTTTGGTCCAAACTGTCTTGAGTCTTGAATACTTTTGTTCAAGTGATTCCTTGGGTACGTTCCTTGCTAGCAAAGGAGATGAACCACCCCAATTGTTTGTTCCCAAAGATGGGTGTTGTGGGGTTCTAAATTCCAACACTTCTCCCTCTCTATGCCTCATGTTTCTTTCTCTAGCACCATTGAAACCTTGATGAGCACTTTGTATTGGACCCTATGGTATCTTCTTAAGTTCTTATTTATACATGTGCTGAAAATTTCTAGGATATACCTTGTATTCTTCTTAAACTTGTAAACTCCGATAAGCATATAGATATGCTTACTCAACAATTGGATGATGTTAACATCTATTTGTATAACGTGAAGAAAAAAGATTATATTCCAACTTAGTGAAAACAAACAAAATTCTTGCCTTGTGTTTGGCCCTTGTTTATTGACAAATTGACCCTTAGTACTTTTAATTAATATTATCACGTATGAAGCAGAGGATGTATAGACAGAAAGCAAAGGAGAAGGAAATTGCTGAACAAAATTTCGGGTTCAATTCCGGGCTGGAAAAAACGAAACAATGTAAAAATATTGTTCAGATGGCAATGATGTATTAAAGAAAGAATCTAGTTCCATCATAGTTTTATCTGGCCAACATGTGTTTTTTAGTGGACGAAGGAAATTATTCTTGTAAGAAAGAAATATCTGAGGCAAAAAATTCCAAAGGATAAGTTCACAAATAAATTTTTACACTGTTTGCTTCTGTAGGATGCTGACAAGATCATAGAAAAAACCATATATAGTATTACTTCCATGCATGTTTGCTAATAGTAATCGGAACAATACAGAGCAGCTTGAGTCCGCTCTTATTTTGCAGCAGTCAGTGTACAATGACAACTAATCTCATACCACATATTATAATTATGGGCTCAACTAATTAAAATAGTCATTTTAACAGACACCCTTGATTTTATGTCCACGTGTAGTTGGCTTCATATTATGGGAATATGGTAAATTATATGAGATTACATAAATTAAACCCGTTTGGATAATTTTTTTTTATATTTGTTGGGGAAAAAAATAAGAAGATAAAATAAAGGCTAAATTAATCTACGTGTCTTTGAATTATTTAATAATTTTTAATTAAGTTACACTAATTACTTCTAAGATTTCGTGTAATTACATTAATAATCCTTATTTTTTTTTAACCATTACAATCACCTACCTCTCTTGTAGTGAGCGTTAGTATAACATATGAGAGAGTGTCAATATATTATTTTCAATCATATAAAGAGTGTTAGTGTAATATTTTTAAATTTAAAGGGATATTAGTGTAGCTAGGAATAGAAAAAAGAGTAGTGTTATGTGCAATTTGAAAAAAAATTCAAGTGAGTATAATTTATTCTTTTAAATTAGGTGTTTATTTTTTAAAATAAATCCCCTGATTTTGTATTTATTTTTTAATTAGGTCCTGTGTAGCAGAAGAGAAGAAAGAAAGAGTGAAATGGGGAGTGGGCTGTATGGTTGGGATTGTGGGAATTGTGGGGATGGTAAGGGGATAAGGGTAAAAAGGTAATTTACTTGTTTTTTGAGGCTGTGGAATGAATTTAGCAATAAAGGAGTGCCAGTAACAATGTGCTTCAAAGTTACACAGCCCAACGTTGCGGGCCTTCAGACTGTTGCCATTGTTACTATTTTGATGATGGCTTGTGTTTGCTACACTATTCATTTTTCTAATACACCATTTCGTAACTGTGCAATTTCTTAAATATTCTTCACTATTTTATGTGTTTTGCTTCATAAGGATCCATATAATTCATACAACCTTACGGATTCGGCAATCTGTATGAGGTTCTTTTTTATACGGATTATCAAATCCATAACCTTACGGATTGAGCCAATCTGTAAGTTTTTTTTTTTGTCGGATTAGCCAAATCATATATTTTTTTCTTTAATGGATTACTCAATCTGTAAGATTTTTTTGTTTTTTACGTTAAAATATATTTTACAAAAATAATTTAAAATAATGGCATAGACAGGTCTCAAACTTGCGACCTTTGAGTTATTAATATGTTACTCCAATCAACTGAACTATTAGATCAATTATGTTTAGAAATAATTAATGTTGATATATATAACTGTAAATTTTTTAATGCATATTTAATACACATATAATTTTACATAATAAATTTTGTAATAATTAATTTTGATCTAATAATTAATTTATAGTTTAATTTATCTAATAATTTATAGTTTAATTTATAAAACATGTGAATTTATCTATAAATTTTGTTTTGTAACATATAAATTCGCATGTTTGATAAATTAAACTATAAATTATTAGATAAATTAAACTATAAATTAATTGTTACAAAATTTATTATGTAAAATTATATGTGTATTAAATATACTTTAAAAAATTAATGTTATATATATATATCAACATTAATTATTTCTAAATATAATTGACTTATTAGTTGGTTGGAGTAGTGTATTAATAACTCGAAGGTCACAAGTTTGAGACTTGTCTACCCCATTATCTTAAATTATTTTTGTAAAATATATTTTAACGTAAAAAAAAAAACTTACGGATTGGGTAATCTATAAAAGAAAAAAAAATACAAATTGGGCCTAATCCGTAAAAGAAAAAAAAACTTACGGATTGGCCCAATCTGTAAGGTTACGGATTCGATAATCCATAAAAAAAAAACTCATACAAATTGCTGAATCTGTAAGGTTCTGATGGATTCGATAATCTGTATGAATTATACCGATCCATATGAAGCAAAATGCGTAAAATAACAAATGATATTTTGGAAATTTCACTGTTACGAAATGGTGTATTAAGCCTATTTTGATAGTCACTTACCACATTAGCAAGCAAAGAAAACTTGTGCAACAGGTCACACGCAGAAAAGAAAAATCGAATGATACAACTAACATCGTAGACCTTCGTGGCATTGTGAGGCCATCTAATCCAAAATAATTGGAAAGCAATATTGATTTATTATTAGTAGAGAAAGAAACGCAAGAAGAAAAAAATTCTAGGTATTTGTTTAGATGGTTAAGCCATGCTATTGAAAAGTGATGATATAAAGTTTGTACCATCTTCTAATAATGGTTAAGCTCTTCAATCAAAATTTGAGTTATATAAGAGTTATTTATTTTAATTGCATGATAACGTATGATTTGATAAGAATGACAAAGCTATTAAATGTATAATTCATAACTCTTGCATGTATTTTTTTTTATCAATATATGTAAGAGTATATGAACTGTATTCTGCCAGCTCAGTCACACTGCTTGCAATTCCATCTCTCAATATAGAGATTCCCCAAAGGCAGAGGGGCAATTTTTAAGTTTTATATATATATATATATATATTGAAATTGGGCAATTTTTAAGTAGTTTTAGGAAAATCGTATAATTAGTTATGTATCTTTGCCTATGATTTAAAATTTCTCATATAAATGAGTTAATGTTGATTGTGTCTCAAACCAAATTGCTTAAAAAAAATACTTACAAGAGATTAAAAAAAATCATATAGGTGAGAATAAACTAAGTGATCATTATAAGCTCATTACCTAAATTATTTAAAGAAATAGATGAAAAATATATTTAATTAAATAAATAATCAATCATTAAAGAATAAATTAATTTTATTCACGTTGTAGGTTTATGATCTTTTTATAAAAATTAATCATTGTTTAGTGGAAATAATTCATACAGATACTGTGATAAAAAGAAAAATTAATTAATTTTACCCTGCATTGGAAATTGGAATGCAGTACAATAGAACACTAGTATTTTCAAATTCCAACAAAAAAGTCGAACATTTATTGAATTGAATATAACATTAAATTTATGGATGAAGCAAAAGAGTGATTTAGATGTGAGAGGAGAAAGAAAACGGAAGAGTGAGAAGAAGAAGAAGAGACACACAATCACTCTAAAACCAAAAAATCCTAACTCCTCCAAAGCGCAAACTTTTGATAAACTTAAATTATTAATTAATCACTGTAATTTCATCTTCTTCCACGCAACTACAACGAAAACAAAGGAAAAACCCTCTTCTCTTCTTTCTTTGCGTTCTTCTCCCAACTTGTGACTCGTTCTTGAAATTCTTCATCCATCACTTTATTTTTTTTCCCAAATTCCATTGTTTCACTCGATTCCTCTGTTACCGCTTCATTATCTAACTGCTTCCACCTTCTCTGCTCAGTTCAAGGTGCGTACTTTATCTGTTTCTTTTCAATCTTTATTAGCTTCTTTTTTTTTTTTTTTCTTTTTCTTTGCTCAGTATTCCCATGTTTTATTTTATCCTTCAATCGCTGTATATGGTTTGGATGATTTCGGTGTTTATGAGGAACAACGAACAACGAGTTTCTGTGGCTCCAATTTCTATTTATTTATACAATTTACGTTTCTTGGAATTATTTTTTGTTGCAAAGGTTAGTTTTTGACTTGTTTGGTTACAAGTGTCGATTGAGCAATCATGCTGTGGTGATCGGTTTTGTTCGTAATGCAGTTGTTGTATTTTAATGCGAATTGGTTAGTTAGAGTTTTGTGTGGTATATTTCTTCCCGTTCCTGATTTTTGCTTTATGTGCAAACAGAAAAAAAAGCTCATTGCTTTTTCTTACCTGTTTTCCGAATGAAAACAAAAGGAAAAGTTTTTCTCTTTTCTTGAATGCTATATGGATATAGAACTTGTTGGTCATGGTCTCTGTGGTGGGGTTGGCATGTGCATGGTCCAGTGAGTGCTGTCATATATATGAAGTTTGGCTCGATGTGTTGCGTGTGTATACAAATTTGCTAGGTAATGACGAAGTTGTGTGGTGTTTGCTTATCCTGTGACACTAGAATTGGAGTTATGCATATGTTTGAATGTGTTATAGGAAAAAGGGAAGGTAAGACTAAACTTGTTTTGCGGGGTAGGCTATAATGAAATGCGCATACAAAGTATGAAGTGACAATTGTTTGCAAATGGTTGATTATGTCAGTGATAACTTGTTTGTATAACAGGTTATTCACTGCAATCAAGAATTCTCATACAGCTAGATGTACTTTTAGTGAAAGGAAATATTTTTTGCTGCAAGTAAATGCTGTTTGCATTGTTTAGCAAATGGACAGAAAGTCATTTGCTAGTTGCAACTTGCAACCAATTAATTATAATCATCCTTTAGAGTTTGGCTGGTGCCTTGAGGTGGATAAATATATCAGTCTTGCAGTAGTAGTTGAAGTTGACATGAAATATCCAAGAAAGAAAAATGTTTAGAGGAAAAAGATTGTTAAAAGTATGTCATGCCATCGAACTGACTCATATTGATGTTATCTAAGTTATGATTATTGGCCTATTGGATTGTTCAAAACTGACATCAAACATTTGTGCAACTGATTTTGATTCTTATTGAACACTGAGGACTAACTGTGGCTTTATTTCATGAATTTTTTTATATGCTTTTGGAAAATGTTGTGATGCTAATTTCTTAGGATGACTATTTAGGTGCTTCTCCCCCTTCAAATCTTTTTGGAATGTCAGTGTTGATGCTGTGAGATTGATCATGATCAGGTATGATGTTCATTCATTGGTAGCAATCTTGGTCTAATTACCATTGACAGTATTTTTTGTATTGCCAACTCCAAACACCTATTTGGCTGGTGTTTTGTATTTTTCCTTCTCTTTTATTTTTCTGTTGTTGAGGTGGGTTGGCATATAGGATGACAACTGCTTAGCTTATCCTTTGGAAGATTCTAATATTAATTTCAAAATGTTTGTAGGACCTTGTCATAACCATTTTGGTCTTCTGGGCATGGACTGGCTGTTTATGCCCACTGTTAGTGTCTGTGAACAATGTTTAGCAGGCAAAGGGATGCCAGTGCTTTTAGTATATTCAAATGGAAACATCCAGGTGCATCATCTCTGACAACAGGTTTACTTCAGGAAGACTCGCCGGAGATTGAATTGTCTGATTATGGAAAGATCCCCAGTCCAGGCAGTGAGAGCCCTTCAGGGCTTCTGAATGGTGAGAGCCTAAATGTAGAGCCAATTACTGATTTGGATCTCTTCTTTGAAAGGCTTTACAGCTACTATTGCGAGAAGGGGCTATGGTGCATCATTATAAAGTGGATTGTTGAACTTCTTAGTCTAGGGTTCACCATATGTTTTTCAGGATTTTTTTTACTATATGTTGATTGGAATGGGCTCCGTAATGCTAAGTGTGGGATGGATGCTGTTGAATCTGGAATTAAGCCCTGTGATCTTGCTAAAGAAGCTCTTCATCAACACCCTTTAACCCCACTAACACTTACCAAAGCTATTATTGTTGGATACTTGGGAATATTTTCCATCTATTTGATCTTTTGCTTCTTGAGATTCTTTGCTCAACTAAAGGATACTCTGGAAATCCGGCATTTTTACTACAACAGGTGAGTATGAATGATAAACGGTTGAAATGCATTGAAGCAAATGGTTAATTGTTTTTGCCGTATCTTACCATGATTGTCTTGCAGTCTCCATGTTTCCGACAATGAAATCCAAACCATGCCCTGGGCTACAATTCTTGAAAAAGTTGTTCTGGTACAAAGGTCTCAACAACTTTGTGTGGTAAAAGATCTTTCTGCCCATGACATTGTCATGCGGTTGATGAGGAAGGAGAACTACTTAATTGGAATGCTCAACAAGGGTGTACTAGCTTTCCCTATTTCACAGTGGTTTCCAGGTGCGGGTCCTACAGTGAAATCTAGTTCTAATGGAACACAGAATCGTGTAATACTAACCAAGACCCTTGAGTGGACTTTGAATTGGTGCATCCTGCAGAGCATGTTTGATCGGTATGTTAATTATTATACAAATACCTTTAGCTTTACAATCACAGTTCTATCACTTGATCTTGTAATTTGTTTATGATGTGTATGAGTTTTTATCTTCTATGCGGTAATCAACAAATTTTCTGTTTAGACTATTTTCAGGAAATGAATTGTTGGTTGGAATGATGCAATGACCATTTAGATGTAAGATGGTGCCTTATAGAAGGTTACAATTGATATCTAGATATTTGCTAGCTCTTAATGGACACTTTTTTTTTGGTTTATTGTGGACATTGTTCTTGTAATTTCATAATGGGATAGCATTTGGTTATTTTTATCTTTTTTATAATTTGTGTTTCTATTTGACATTATTGCATTTAGATTGAGTTATGTGGTAATCAGTGAAGCAGTTCATTTGACAATGTAATTATATTAAACTCTTTCCAATATTTATATTTTGCTTTGACCTCAAATTTGCTGTAGAAACTTTTGTGTCAGAAGGGATTTTGTGTCAAATCCAAAGACATTACGAAAAAGGCTAATGGTAGTTGGGCTTGCAATGCTTTTACTCTCTCCATTTCTAGTCATATTCATGCTGGTATATCTCTTTCTGAGGCATGCTGAGCAATTTTATAATCACCCTAGCACGGCATCATCTCGAAGATGGTCAAATTTGTCAAGGTGGATCTTTAGGGAATTCAATGAGGTATTGTTATTCTTGATCTTCCTTTTATTTCCTGCTCTTTTGCTGCTTTCATGGTGTTACAAAGGACCACATACACTTTGATGCCATGCCATATCAATGACCAATTTCCTAAATGCTTATGCTGTTTCATGGAAGCCCTTGAAAGGTTGTATATCTAATGCATGTATTTCCTTTTAGTATCTGAAAAGATTTCATCATGGAAGACAAAAATTTAACTTATGAAAATCCTTATTGGAAGATAAGAGGAAATTACAAGAAAGGAATTCTTGATGAATATTTGTAGTTTGAAGAAATCCTATGTATTATTATATGGTAGTAATCTAAATTGTGAAAGTTACTAGAGATTGAATTTGATGTTGCTTGTGTTTTCTTGTTCTTTGTCATAAAGGCATTAATTGCTCAAAGTAGTATTTATTATTCAGTATTATCTATTATTAGTTTGAAAGTGATGCTACCTAGTTATCATTTTTAACATAATCACTTGTATCCTTTTACTTTTATGCCAGAGCTTATTAATAAACATGTGTTGCAGGTGGACCATCTCTTCAAGCACCGGACTAATAGTAGTGTATTGCATGCTTCTGATTATCTCAAGCAGTTTCCTTCACCGATCATATCTATCATTGCAAAATTCATCTCTTTTGTATCGGGTGGCTTTGCTGCAATTCTGATCATCATTGCTTTTCTCGAGGAGTCTCTACTAGAGGGCCATGTAATGAATCTCTGTTAATTTTGCATAAGCTATGAATAATGTCATGACAGTCATTAAGGAATTTTTTTAATTGAAAAATATTGCAGATATTTGGTCGGAACTTGTTTTGGTATGCTGCTGTTTTTGGAACTATAACTGCCATCAGCCGGGCTGCCATTACCAATGAGGTTCTAGTCCTAGATGCTGATGGAGCAATGTCTATGGTGGTCCAACATACACATTATATGCCAAAGAGATGGCGTGGCAAAGAAAGTACTGAAATGGTCCGTGTTGAGTTTGAAACCTTATTCCAGGTATTCTACCTGAGGTCTTGGCTTAAAGCATTCACATTATGACAAATCTACCCTTTATCTGTTCATTCGTTACATGATAACATAGGTTTGAATATAACTTTCCATGCATTTTTTTCTATGGTGCAGTATACTGGAATGATGTTACTTGAGGAGATGGCCTCAATTTTCCTCACTCCATACTTACTTTTGTGTGTTGTCCCAAAGGTCATTTCTGTGCTGGGAGATAACTTTCTTTATATGCCATCTAGTATAATGAATTAACTATTTGGTGTTTCCATTTTGCAGCGGGTTGATGATATCTTGCAGTTCATTGCTGATTTCACTGTAAATATTGAAGGTGTTGGCCATGTTTGCAGGTTAGGATGGAATTTTTCATTTTCATGTTTTTAAATTTGTATCCCTTACCTCTGGCCATTTTTTGGGGCTTCTATCATCTATGGTTTTATTTATTTATTTTTGAGTTTGCAGTTCTATTGTCTTACTGGCAAAACATATTAATTATAGTGTTATCTCCTTGATGTTTTAACAGTTTTAGTGCCTTTGATTTTCAAGAGCATGGAAACAGTCATTACGGTTCCCCTTGCAATGCACCTCGTAGCCGGAGGAGTTCCCAAGGGAAGATGGAGAAATCATTGCTGAGGTATGGTCTTGGCTGAGGTTGTCATAATCACTGGACTGGTCTAATAGAGTCATATGTTTTATATTTATTGAAGTTGTTTCAAAGAATCTCAAAGTTTCTACCACTTCTCTTTTAATTGTTGTCCTTTATACTGCCTTCAAGCTTTTTTCTTGGTGGGGGATGGGGCGGAGGAAAAGGAATGAATTTTTTGGAAAACAGATAGTTATTCAAGTTCCTTATCTACAGGAAGGAAAAAGTTCCATGAGTTATCCATATATCTAATTTTGTCATTTAAAATATTTCCATTGTTTTTTCTTATGATTCCCATAAAAACTGATATACAGAGTCTCTCTTACATCCTGCTGTGAAAATCTGAGATTGTCCAACCAGCCAACAATTGGATAACACCTCAACTTCCTCAGTGTTCCAATCTTTTTCTTTTTTGGGGTGAATCTAATCTTAAATTTTCTATCTTCATAAGCTTGAAGTTAATAGCTCCGTTCCTTTTAATCTCCAATTCTCCATGTTGTAATTCACTTGCTTATGTTGCCAAGGGGCTCTCTTGTGTGAAATCACAAAAGAAATGAAAGGACGGAGATGACAATTTTAAGTAGAAAAAAGGAGAAGGAAACTTTGTGCTCAATTGGAACTGAATTAAATTGAAGTTTCTAGTTTGATTTTAGTCTATATAAATAATGCCCGGAAGACTATTTTGTTTTAGAACACTGATGTGAACTGTGCCAATATGATTTTTTGTTGTGTTTAACTTCTGTTGTCATCACAGCTTTCAGAGTAGTTACCCATCATGGGAACCAAGTGCACTGGGGAAGCAGTTTTTGCTAAATCTTAGAAGATTCAGAGAGGAAAAGTTACCTTTACATGGAAACATACATGCACCTTCCCCTCCTAGAATGTGGAGGGGTAGTCCCAATTTGGGAAGCAATATTGGAGACAGAAACAGGTTTATATCCAGGGAAATGCCATACAGTACTCGTGACAATCACTTGGGTTCTTTGTGGTTGATTGAAGCTAACCAAAACAATCATCCTTATCTTCTAGATTGCTACTATACATCCCAATCTCATGACACGAATCCGGGAGATGCTCCTTTAGAAGAACCATTTGGATCTCATGATGTGAATCTGGGAGATGTTCATTTAGAACCATTTGGAGTAATAAAGCATCGTTCTAGAAAGTATTTGATGCCCCCCTCCAACTTGACGCAGAATGAAAGTGGGTATGAGGAATACTCAGGCGAGTTTCACGATAGTCGGGCTGCATCACATCTTGGAACTTCCACTTCAGCTCCCATCTTCAGGGAAACCGTGATCCACGATCAAAGTTATAATGAACTGTCCCATACTACCAGCAGTCATTGGTGGGCTAGAAGTGATCCACGGGGTGGACAGACTCAGACAAGCTTTTTTGAGCCTCCATCTTTCAACCACCAAACATATGATTATCATGATAAGTTTTCTGATAGAGAGTCAGAGGATCAAGATCATGAACAACGCATGTACTCTAGAGATGATCACAGATTATCTAGAACATACACAGATGACTTAGGGACAGGGGAATTTAATCTTCATTTTGATGATATTTACAGCAGACCTCCAGAAACTCCACCTGCAAGCTTTTGAGTGATAGCTCTGTTCCTCATTATTTGTTTAGGAGGTTCTTGCTGTTGTCAGGAGCATGGAATGCATGAATTTCCAAGTCTATTCTTTGCTGTATATAGATTCATTCGAATGAGGTTAGACTTTTAAATGATTCTCAGTTGATGTTTTGGAAGGTCTGGAGGTTACCTAGAAGGGGTCTGGGATGCCTTCCTTTCTATGGGTAGGAATAAAAAAACGAAAAATGAAAAATCATTAAAATTCTTTCCAATGCGATAATAATTCTTTGTCCCAATTTCATGTTTTCCGAAATACTTTGGATTTCCTTTGCCTATTGTTTGGTTAGATGGACATGGAGAGGAGAGGAGGGAAGGAAATTTTCTTAACTTTTGCGGAATTCAAAATTGTAGAGGGAAGGAGACTACAGTTTCTCCTTAATTAATTAATTGGTTTAGATTATCCTTTAATTTAATAGATTTATGTGATCATTTTTAAGTATTTAATGGCAAATTTGTTTGTTTCTCCTTCCTTTTCCTCCTTGTGAACTAAATAAGGTGATTTTTTCTTTTATTAAAATTTCCTCCCTTTTCCTCCCTTTTCCTCTCATTCTCCTTAAATATTCTCACCCTTCCTTTATTTGAACTAAACGTGCCTGTCGTGCCATAAGGCAAATGATAACAAAAGCTACATAAATTTTACCTTGAGTTGATTCCTAACTGGTCATTGATCTTTGAAGATAGATTAGGTTCCTACATTTTAGCATGGACGTGTTAGCTATTGTTAGAAGTAAATTTCCGCCTTCTGAGAGAGAAGATGTAGTTCTTTGCCTGTTTTAGTGTTTTACTATGCCAAACAGGATAAAACTGAATTAGACTCTTTAAATATTAGTTTCATACAAGGCACTGCCATTTCGTATAAAAGCGCTGGAGTTGGAAAAACATGCATAACACTTTAGAAAGCAGTCAGAGCAAAATAGTAAAACAAAAGCTGTGAATGATAATTGTGTTGGTGTACTGAAATTGAGGCTGTGAATATGCTCTTTGTCGATACTCTGAAGAATGTTGCACATAAGAGTTTTTGTTTTTATGAGTGCACATAATAGTTGAGACAGAAGGACAACGAATCAATTTGGATTTTTTTTTTTTTTTTATCAATATAGCAAAGGAAGATAGAAAAGTAATATAAATCAAGTTCAAAAGAATTTTATGTATTTCACCATTTTGAAAAATTAGATTTTTTTTTAGGTTTAATATGTTTTTTTTCCTGCAATAAATTGCTTCTTTGGTAACAAATTGCTTTTTTGATTTTTCTCCTTATAAAATTATTATTTTTTTCAAAATGGTTCTTATAATTTTTTTTAGTTCTAGTCTTTGCTATTTTATTTTAATCCTTGTAATATTTTTTTGCCCTTGTAATACATAAATAATTTGCTTTTATTTTTTATCAAATATTTTTTAAATGAGCTAATTTAAAATGAATAAAATATTATAGGGGCTAAAACGACAAAATGGGCATATTATAAGACCAAATAATAAGAATCAAAACTAAAAAAATGAATTTTTATGGAATCATTTTGAAAAAAATATTTTATAAGGATCAAACAAAAAAAAGTATTACAAGAATAAAAAATGTATTTAAATTAATTGTTTATAAAATATATATTTTTTACGTATTTTTTTGAAAAATGTACTCTCAACGTAAATTAAACAAGTGAAAATTTACATTAACCGATATTTTAATGTGATTCTGAAAAATTTAATGCAAAATCAAACACGCACGTAACAGTGGCTGTGGCGCATTGTCCAGGTCAACATTAGAGAGACTGTTACTCAAGTCTCAAATTACAGTTTGTACAAGCCATCTTGCACTCCATTATAGATATCTCTAGCAACTAGCATACACCTATTATCGCATTCCTTTTCTTTTTGTTTTTTTGATATATAATATGCTTTCTGTCTCTGAGATATTTTCATATATCATAAATTCATAATACAAAAGGTGTATTAAGTAGTAACCCCTCAGAGGTAGAATACCAAGTGTGTCCAAAAATAATATAACAAGCCATACATACTTATTGCTCTGGTTTGGTTTGAACTTAATTGCCTATGTGATCAGCGTTTCTAATATCATGCTGCTATTTATGCCTTCTCACTGTGTGGGTCCCTCACTGCTCTGCCTTCAATTGAATGGAACGAGAGATCAAAAAGCTGTGTGCAAGTATTCATTTCCTTCCATTTGTGATTTAAGCAATGACATGCTTCTATTGTCTCAAGGGTGTTGTCAAACACTATAATTGCAAAAATCACCACACATTTTCCGCTATTGTTTAATGCGTCACTCCTCACTTAGACTAAAATTTGAAGATCTTATCGACATAACCAAGAGAGAACAAGGGAAAGAAATAATTTAAAGAAGAAATTAACTTATCTTAATTAAATTACATTAAACTTGGTTCTCTAGAGGAAGGACTAGCTTTTTTTATCCACGACCGTAACGAAATGGAAAGAATGATCTTCGACTTCTGCTATTACAATCTTCACTGATCACTAAACTGATTTTGGTGCCTATTATTCTGTTGTATCATGGTTTGAAAATCCAAGTAAACTTACCTATCATTAGCTAAATCCATTGAGAAAGATCTTCGAATAGGCTGAATAGAAAATGTTGGGTGAAAACGGACCCTCAAATTAATATGCCCTGTTGGGTTATTGTCAAACCCTCAAACAAATGCGGAAGCGGAAAATCGTAAGACGAGAGAGAACAATACAAACAATCTGTTTAACGTGGGAAAACCTTCTTCAATGTTAAGAGATAAAAAATCCACGGGGCACTAATCCAGAATCAAACTTCCACTATAATAATAATGGGTTACAAATAATCAAATATACCAAGTTGGTGGTTCACTCAACCTCTCCAACAATGGTGATAATCAAATTTCTCTAGAGTGTTATACTCAAACTCTTTCTAGAGGTTTCTCAAATGCAAAGCATGAAGGCTTGCTCAAATATGCACTCAAGAATGTCACTTGAGGCTCTCAAACGAAAGAGCTTTCTCAACAACTTTTGGACTCTCTAAATCAGAGTGTACCGCCTCTACCCCTAACTAATGCATATATAGTGGTGGATTAGGTTTAGGGTTTTATAACCCTCAATGGGTCTGAGTTAGCATTGGAGGTGTAAGGCCCAATCCAACAGTAAACTGCTCATCTTTCTTCCTAGCATCAATGCACTCATCTCCCATGATAGAAACATGGTGACACTTCCTTATAGAGTGACTTCTACTATACTCTACTATTCTAATTTCCCTTGTGTCACTTATTTCTTGTTGCATCATCTGAGGCAGTGTTGCCACATGTTCTCCCCTAAGTTCAATGACCACAAAATCCTCATCACTTCCCATGTAAGAGAGAAATTGAGAATCCTGAGAAGAGCTTGGAGCTATGACATGATCCATTGGACAGTGTTTTTTGCCTGAAATGATGCTTTATCTACAAAGAGGGCAATTGGCATTTGTTTGAAGCCAAATATCAATGCAATGCAAGTGAAAGGCGTGTTTGTAAATGGAAGAGCTTTTAGCATATCATGTTCTTGAAACTCGGTCAAATAAACCACACAGCTACATACACTTTGAATATTCTTCTCACTTCTTCTTTTGTGTATTCAAGTGTTGGGATTTCTTTGATGGCAGATTCATCAATTCCATGGTTCCACATCCTAGGAGAAAGAGAGAGTGCTATGAAGGGATCTTGATCTTCATGTTGTGGGGCTCGTAGTGTTGAAATCCATCTTAAAGGGTTAAGTTGGTGCCATTTTGAGTAGCATTTGTTCACAAGGGTTAAGTAGGTGATGAGTATGAAAGCAATGACAAAGATGTTGGGCACAATGATGGCAATGATGGGTATATTTGAAGCAGGTTGTATGTGAGGGCTCTCAGCCACATGGATAGTTTAATGTGCTCATCGACGCCTGACCCTGAGATGTGAATCATTGTGATGGATTATTGTGTTAGCATGAGGAGCTTGATACACAAGCTTTCCAGAGGGGTTGTGGTTCAGTGCAATTTTGAAAACTCTATTTGAATGGGAGTTATTTGAAGAGTTTGATTGTTCCTACTTTTCTTAGTAATGTAACAATCTTGTTTTGGATAGAAATTAAAGGTGTCATGTATGTAGAATATTTAATTTTGAGAAGCCGTGATGAAAGTGAAATGCCAATAAAATTAATGTGTTTGGATTAATGCTAAGTTCTACAAAACATACACATGCGAAGGAAAAGGAACAACACCAAGAGAAGCATGTAGGGTCAGGTTTTACTTCTGTTTTACTTCTTCTTCTTCTTCTTCTTCTTCTGGGGGTACTTCCTCTTCCTCTTCCTCTTCCTCTTCTTCTTCTTATGGAATAACCAAACTATGCACAAGCACCAAATTCTAAACTTCATATTCGTCACAATCTGATTAGAAAAAAGTCACTCCGCACTAATTTAACTATATCAGTTTTAGATTATCTATTCAGTCGTTTAGTATACCGCTCTTCATCTCTTCTCCTTCTTTGACTAAGGTGGAAAAAGTATTTTCGATATGATGATCATAGAAAATAGTAAAGGTTCTTTTACTATTTTTGGAAGGTTGGAATTTAAAATTAAAGAATAAGGAATTAATTTGAGAAGTTGAAGACTTTAAGGTCATATATTTTTTTTTTATATATAAATACCATAGTTGATAACATTTTTGGGCCCCTCTCCACTAAGGGCTTAGTGCGGCCGACCCTCAGGGTTGGGCCTAGTTTGCAATTATTATGGCGTTCAAGTTAATGTAAGTTTCCTCTAAAAAAAATTTTAGTGTAAGTTTTATCACAAGTTTGAGATTTATGAGTGGATTGTTGGCAAATATTACAACTGACTTGGTGAATGGTCAACTTTTTCTTGGATAGAGTCACATATTTTATTATCCTCATATAATTCATGAATAGGGTTGACAATTTGAGTTCGATCCGAACATCTTGTAATTAGAGTTGAATTGGACTCTCTCACTCTCCAAATAAAGACTGGAAAAAAAATCAAATATGTTTAACTTAATCCAAGTAACCAATTTAACTTTATTTTTTCTTTTGTGTATCTATATATGTTTCTTAAAATTTTATATATTAAACATATTTAATTTTACTATTTTGTTTATTTTTAACTAAAATTGATTTAGTCGAAACGTGACTAGACTGAATACCTTGAAGAAGATTCTAACTAACACTTTAGTCTAGCAAGCCCAGGTAAAATCAGACATTAGACAACCCTATTTGTTAGTTTTATTGGTGGGATAATTAGATTTTTCATTCCATCACACGCTACAAATTAGTGGTCTACTGTTCTTTTTTTATTCCTAACTCCTAAGAATCAAATACACTGTCAAGAGATTTATAATAACTCATGTACATGTTCAAACAATTGAGCTAGACATCCCCGCCAAGTATTCTTCATGCTTATAGGCTTTCTTAATTTTTCTTTTTTGGTGTCATTTTTATACATGATAACTCTTGATAATTCTAAAGCTAGTTATCTACTTCATTTAGTTGTCACTTTAGACTTTGCTTTTTCGACCGCCTACCACACATAAGTTTCTAACATCCTTGTGTGGCTGCAGTCTTTATTTATCACATTACTAAATTCTCTTGAAATGCACACTACTTTGTACCCCTAATTCAAATTAAAAAGGGAATGCATCTTTATTTTTTGCATGTTGCCCGTTTTCTCACTTTAAACGTGTTAAACTTTAATGTGATAATACAATAATATCATGTTTGTGAAATTGTTTACATGGTTATGATACTTGGTTTTGGTACCCTTATGCTTGTCTTTTTGCCTTTTTTCTTTTGTCGATCTTGGCTTTTGTTTTCCTGTACTTTTGATTCCCAACATTGTTGATTGCAACAACCCTTGTAGATTACCTTTGTGCCTATTGAATTTCATCCAAAAGGCTACCAAAAAGTGTCCGTCCTATTCAATATTCCTATCAGATTCAGGAACAAGACCTGCAAACACAAAATCACTTTCAGCAACAGCACTCCTGTGATTGATCTCAGTGATGTACATGAATGTGATTCAACTCTTAATTAGAGTTCAGAAAATTCTCAAGGCTAATCAGTGGTTTGGATTCTTTCATTGGTCTCTCTCTTATTTTGGTCAAATAATGAACTTTTTTTAAAGCTCAATAAAGTGGTTAGTTACAGATAATTAATGAAACAGTTACTTGAATTTTTAACGGAATTTTTTCAACTGCCAGCTATGTAGTAGTAAGTACAAGAAGAAGTTGTGTAAATGCGTGTTTTTTAATTACTAGCAGTACAAATTATGCTACTTAAAAGGAACATTTATGGTGGGACAGTTTGAGATACCTATGACATTATCCTTGGAAGCGGTGACAGCAATTTTGGCCTAAATTCCCCACTTGATATCGGCAGGGAATGTTTGGTAGGAAATTCTAATTGATCTTTGTTCTCAGATTATGTTTGGCATGTTCTGTTGCAGTAATTACTAATTAAGAAGTTGACATCAAGGGTTACGATTATGTTGCAATAGTTAAGATTAAGAAGTTTGAATCAAGGATTTTGAGTGGATAGTATTGAAGGGCTCGTGAGTTAAGCATCAAGTGTTAGATAAGATTTTTTTTTATAAGAAGTAAAAAATAAGAAAATAAAATAAATTAAGCTTTCTGCATAAACAAAAATCAATTTACATACTTAATTTTTATAGAAACTCTTTTCATTCAATTTCTTCAAAAGTTAACATATATAAGTTGACGAAAATAAGTTGATTATAACATACGAAGAAATTCAATATATTTATCTTATTCTGTTTTATAAATACTTAACAGAAAAATTTATGTAAGCACATCCTTAACTAACATATGCTTAAGTGAAGGCCAACGGATGGTTTTTATATTTAACTAAATGATTATGTTGACCATGACTTATGATTATGACAACGAACCAAGTACTAATCACTATCTGCCAGCACTGAACTAAGTTTGATTCATCCGAAGTTAATAACCGTTTTACTTTAAGGTTGTTATATACAGGCTACATGTCTTCAAGGATGCAGAGTGGACTGATTTTGTGGGGAACATTGGTCATCAGTTGCAGGTAGATTTTTGCTATTTATATAGTGTGTTTTAGTCAAGTTATATGATTCTACTATACTTAATTGACGATTATATTTTAAAACCAAATCTCTGAATTCATTTGTGTCGCAACTTTATTTAATCTGCCAATCGGGACAAAGACTGGTTCCATGTAGCACTAAAGTAGACAGAGGAAGTTTTTTTTGTTTTGGTTTGGTTTTTGATTGTTGTGTTGTGGCAAATCATTAGCAATGGAAAGCTAAAGAGTACTGAGCACCGAGTTGTGGCAAAATCAGCTAGTGCTCACACAACTGCTGAACTGCACTCTTTTTTTTTTTTTTTTTTTTTATTTCATCATATGAACAAATATGTGATAAAGTACTAAGATATGAACCCAGTTGCATAATTATGTATGCTATAGCAATTGCAAAATCTGCAAGTAATTAACAATAGCCACAATATTGACACCAATGGTTAAGCAAAATACTTAAATTGGTTTTATATGTTTTTTTCTGCAAAAAGACGTCAGTGATGATTGTACAGAGTATTCACCACAAGGGACAAGAGAGAAATGAAGATGCAGATTATCACGCTGCTACTTTTTCTTGCATATTTTTTTAGTTTGACTTGACTTATTACTATATGATAACCTTAGAAAAAGGTTTGAGTTGACATCCACAGAAATTAAACTAATGCAGATCTATAAGGCAGTAGGTTGTTTCAACCTAAAACCATGATGTAAGATGATGGCTATTGGAAATTCTATTGAAGTTCAATGTTTCACCTTAATTAGAATTCTATAAACCACGTGATGAAATTAATCTAATATTTTCACGTCTCAATCCCACCCTTTAATTAATACATATTCTTTTCACAAGAGCTTCCACTATAAAATTGATCTTGGGATTAGTTTAGGGAAACAAGTGGCTAGGGTTGTAAAAATGGATATTTTTATATATCCAAATTTCTATTATGTATTGCTAATAATGATTCGATTAGCATTAGCACAAATTTGATACGCACGGTCCTTCTGACCTCACCATCTGTCCTATTAGAACTAGGAGATAAAAAGGTTAACTTTCTTTATGAATAATCCAAAATTCCAAAAAAAAAAAAAATTTATAGATGACAGGCCTTTAGCAGTGACTGATCACTATGTGATCCACATACGTTGAACTCTACAACCAATCTCCATCATGGGGTATCTTAAAGGTTAATAATTTTTCTCATCCATTGAATGTAATCAACCTATGGTAAATTTCTACAAATGGCCAAGACTACATACTTTGTTTTCTCAATATAAAAGGCCAAGACAAGTTAAAGATTCATTGACAAGTGTGACACAAATGGAGGATTTAAAGGAAAAGGTCAATGAAGGGGAACCAAAGCAAATTAAGTATAGAGGAGTACGTAGGAGACCATGGGGAAAATTTGCTGCAGAAATTAGAGATTCAGCTAGACATGGTGCTCGTGTGTGGCTCGGGACATTTAACACTGCTGAGGAGGCTGCAAGAGCTTATGATCGTGCTGCCTTTGAGATGAGAGGTGCCACGGCCACTCTCAACTTCCCAAATGAGCACCCTCCTTGCAATGTGACTTCTCTTAGCAAGAACTCCTCATCATCTAACACTGAGATTGGTAAACAAGTTGTGGTATTTGAGTGCTTGGATGACAAATTGTTAGAGGAACTCCTTGATTGTGATGGGAAAACCATCAATGAAAACTTGGATTATTAGGAAGATATGGTTCAACTTTTTAATCCTAAATTGGTATGTAGTGCTTGTGTACAATTAAATACAGTAAATTTGCTTAGTGGTTATACAATTTTTATTCATGAATTACATGTACTTTTTTTAGGACTGTAAAATTTGAGTATTTTCACCTTGCGCTATTCTGAAGTGGAAAAAACAGAGTTTAGTTACCTATGTTGAAAGCAAGATGCAACTTGTAAGTTGTAACTGTATTTTATTCCATTCGCATCACAAAACAAGATAGGTCCCAATCCGATACTCCTAGTTCAATCAACCATTACCTAAGTAGGCCAGCCAGCTAGGCTACGAAGTGCCTCTTTATTCTAAAACTAACAAGGTACTAGCGAACGGGTTATTCCGACTTTAATGCATGTTCAAAATACATTTATTTATAAAATTAAATATTTTTATTGAGATAAATATCATTAACCAATTAAGTTCTAAAAAATAACAGAAAGAGTTATGTAAATAAAAATTTATTAGCTATATTAACTAATTATAGCAAAGTCCATTAGCTGTAACAAATACTTAGAAGGATTAATATTTTTATCCAAGTATTTCGATCAAATTTCCAATAAAAAAATTTATAATGATATTGTATAATAATTAAAATGAATTTAATTTAAAAGTAAATATTTCAATTTATAGTAAAATTATATATTTTAAAGATATAATAAAAAATTATTTCAATTTTCATTTTTGATAGTTAAATTTTAGATTTAACAATCATTATATAATTCAAATAAGATTGTTTTCCTAGAATAATATTTGAGGTCTCTATTATAAAAAAAATTAAAACTATTTTATGATTTCTAAGTAATCATAATTTTATAAGAAAACAAAGTGAAAAAATATTGTTGAATTTTTTATATGCAGTTGTATAAAACAGTGTTTTAAAAACCGGTTCGACCGGCGGTTTCACCGCGATCCCGTGGCTGGACTGGTCGAGTCTGTTAACGGATCGAACTTGCTTTCAAGTCGGTGCGACTTGGTCGGGGTCATGGTTCAACTGTCGATCCGGATTGGGTCGCTATTTAAAATAAAAAAATTTCTGCCTCCGTACCGTTTCCGTCTACTCCCTCCCAACAAGCACTTGTGTCGCATTGTCTACACTTACGGTGGATGGTAGTGGGTGGTGGTGGTGGGGTCTGTCGCGGGGGTGGGTAGAGGAGGAGGTGTTTCATTCGCGATGGTTGGAGGGGGGTTTTGAGGTGTTTCATTCGCGATGGTTGGAGGGGGGTTTTGCAGCAAAGCGGGGGGGGGGGGGGGGGGGGGGGGGGGGGGGGG
>PYAF01000320.1:1500612-1522212 GCA_007407185.1 Glycine tomentella
TTAAACATGGGTTACCTAAGATTTGTTTATATTTTAGTACACTCATAATTTTTTTTACAATATTTTTATATTAGTTGATAGCGTCATGAAATTATTGAAATATTTAATGGTGGTTAATTTTACTTCTTAATTAGTGAACAATGTCCTTAAATTATTGAAATATCCAATAGTAGTTAACTAAGCTTATAATTAAGTAGTTGTTTATGGTGGGAATTTGTTTGAGCAATCAAAAATAAATATATTATGTTCACAATCAGAAAAAATGTGTAGAAGTAAAAGTATAATTGTTAGTGTAATCGAAATGTAGTATCAAATGAAGAAAAATAAAATAGTAAGAGATTGGAGAAGAAATAGAGATTGAAAAGAGTTTGGAGTTTGGAGAAAAAATATAGAAGAGAAAAAACAATAAAGTAAATTGATCAAAAGAAAATGAATAACAAAAAAGATAAACTAAGCCTTTTCCCGTGCGGCATGATTATATAAATGAAACTTGTGCAAATGTTCTTCTAAGAAAAAAAATGACTATTAATGTGTCTATTTATAGTTTTTCGATTCAACGGTCGAAGTACAAGATTTCTACCCTATACAACTTATTCAAATAGATTAGTTAAGATGTTGCCAACTATATATCTTTAGTTCGTTAGTAGAAAAAATCATTGATAACTTTGTTTCTTTTATTAAAAGACTGTTGATAAGTCACTTGTCTTCAATAAATTTTTGTTTGTCTTCAAATGATTTGTTTTCAGGAATTCTTTTCACAAATCAAAATCACCAAACACTTAAAAACTTTTTAAATGTTTCATTAGACAAATCTCTTTATCAACTTTCATATTTCGATTGTACATTAAAATGAGCACTACACTTTTTATAAGCTTCTTTCTCTTTATTAATTTTCACATTTCAATTGTTCATCGAAACGAATATTACACCTTCAGGAAATAGTCTTTCAAATTGGTAATCAAATCTCCATTTGTTTGGAATGACTTCCAAATCTTATTACTCATTATATATGCAATTGATTCTAACGTCAATAATTTACAGAAATTCATTTTCGAATCAATCAAAATATACTCCTATTCGTACCACCAATTGAAATCAAAGTTTTCACAACAAATTGAATTAGTCATTTTTAAACATGACATAGAATATCCATATTTATAAAATTTTACTCACAACCCCAACAGTAATTAATATTAACTACATTGATTTTTTTAGAAGGTATATTAACTAAATTGATAATTTATTCTTAATCTCTTGTAAATAAAATTATTTATATTTACACGTATAATTTACTGTATATTCGAGTATAGATACTATGTAGACACTTTTCAAATGTCCTATAATATTCCGTGGGTATATTCTCAAGTGCTGAATCAATTGATCTCGTGTGCATTATGTTGAAATTAATTCGGTTTTGCAGCTGATCGATGAGGCTAGTTGGGTAGTACTGGATGATTGGGGTACATGTATCTGCCTGTTGATATTGAACGTTTATACTTGCATCTTCTTTGATGCAGCTATGTTGATTTTTATACTTACAACGAGTATTCGTTTGAAGGGAAATTTGTTGGTTTTTGGCTCCAAGCAATAGCTGTTGGCTATCGCCTATCGGGATATGCAGTGGATGATGATTCTGCTTTTGTAATTTAACTTTCAGGCACTCCTTGTACTGTCATTATATATCAAGGCTAAGGTACATATTTTTATTTTTTTTACATGACTATATTAGTAAATTATATATATATATATATATATATATTTTAAATATTCTCTAATTATAACTCACTGTATTCATATTAAAAATTATATATATATATATATATATATATATATATATTAGTATTTTTAGATTAAAAACAATGTCCTATAATCATTACTCAATTTGGAATTCAACTTTCTCCTTTTCAAATCTTTCCAAGGTTGTTCGATTCCTCTTACATATTCTAATTAAAAAACAAGTCCTATGAAATCAGCAACAAAATAACGTTATATATATAAAGACAGAGGGACCCAAAAATATTGTAATAAGAAAATTGTGGTCGGAACGATGACGTTTCTAGAAGGTGAACCGTTGAGGCCGTAAATCATACATAGTCATGATGAGCATAGAAGATGATCTCTTATTATTTAACAGCAATATACTAATCAAAGCAACTAACCAATATGAGTTCCCCTTTCTTTCAGCATGCAGATTTAGGCATGTTGAAGGAGCCTAAGTCGGATATTTTGTTTGAATCATTTTCAAGCAAAGGTGTTGATTATGACCCTTTCCATGACTCTCTTTCCTTTGATATGATTGACAACTCAAGGGATCCACAGGAACAAAGTCATCATCAAATGATTGAAGAAGCTATGCAAACAAAGAAGAAGTCTTATATTGGGGTAAGAAGAAGGCCATGGGGAAGATTTGCAGCGGAGATCAGAGACACAACAAGGAAAAGTATAAGGGTTTGGCTTGGAACCTTTGATAGTGCTGAGGAAGCTGCATTGGCTTATGACCAGGCTGCATTTTCCATGAGAGGCTCTAGTGCAGTGCTGAATTTTCCGGTCAAAAGGGTCAAAGAGTCTTTACAAGAGATGAACTATTCTGGTTGCAGCCAAGGGTGCTCTCCTGCATTAGAACTCAAAGAGAGGCACAACATAAGAAGAAAATTGTCATCATCATCAAAGGCTAAGACAAGTCAAAGGAAACAGGACTTGGAGGAATCCGGTGTTGTGGTGCTGGAGGACTTAGGAGCTGATTATCTGGAAGCACTTCTTAGCAAATCGGAGGATCAAAGTGCAACAAGCTCTACCTGCTAAATAAACAGAAATTTTATGGTATCTTTATCTTCAAAACTTACAGGATTTTAATACTGTTATTTGCAAACTCTTTCCTTTTGTCTCTTTTCTTTTTATCCGCAGAAATCGATGACAGATACCAGAATCAACTGAGTTGGAACTTCTTGATCTTTCGTCTCTTTTCTTTTTTCAGAATGTACAAATTTATTTAACTTTACCTAGGAAATATATAACTGTAATAAAAACCTTTAGATTTCTCTGAATGTCTTAGCAACTTTTTTTTATCAACAAAGTAAACATATATATAAAAGGTTACAAGGATACCCCTACCCATATACATAAAACAAAATTATAGGGCTTTAATGCAAAAGAAAGGATTCATAGACCATTTCTAAAATAAGAAAAAGTATAACCCTTGACCTTGGCGCATAGTTGTGACCAAGATCTAAATTTTACAAAGTTCATCATATACATGGCATTTAATTTGCCTCCTCACCATTGAAGATAATGTGGTTTCTATTCTTCCATATAGACAACATGGCTGCAAACCACTAAGCATTTTTTGCTCTTTTCCCTGTCACAGTAACATAATGGTGTTGCAGAAAATGATTCCTAATATCATTGAGCAACTCTCAAATAAAATCGTTCTTGTGAGATTTACCCTTCTTATGTAGAATCTTTTCTTATGCTTCCTATTCCTCCTTCTTTCTTTTCTTTACAACACCATTTCATGGTCTTTGATCCCTTTAAAGTTCATTTTGCAATACCTTAAAAGGGAGCCAAGGTACAAATGGAAAGGCTTTCAAAATTGATCGTTTATATACTGTGGAGTTTCAAAAATTTAAAGATAATTATCTGTTGTGAGTCCTAGAGAATTAATCTCTTAAACTCATGCACTCAAAGGCCTAGCGAAATGGAGTCCAACAAGGCTTTTGGGTGTATCATCTACCCTCCTAGGACCTAGGCTCGATATATTTTATAGAGTAATGATATATTTGGAGACGTCGGTATATCACAAACACCTACTTATTTTTATTTTCTACTTTATATTACTTATCATACTTATAATTTCTCTCTTCTCTTTGTTTCTTTCTCAAGGTGTTAGCATTTGCATGTCTATGTATCTTTATCCATTTTATAAAGAGCAAAGATTACCTATTCAATAGCCAACAATTAGAAATGGTAAAAGAAATTAATTCTCATTAACAATGGTAAATACTAATAGTAAACCACTTTGATTGTTTTATATAGCAGAACGAATGGTACTTAAATGCCACTATTCAAACAATTATAATAAAACATCTTTGAGAAGTTTCACCCCTATAAAGAGATATTTAGTATGCAAAAAGGAAAAAAAAAAGATTTAGGGTTGCAGATTCAAATCAATATACCCAATAATTGAATATGCAACTAAACTATATAAATCTTAAAGGTGTCGCCCAAAACTAAAGGCGAGGAAAGAAACTTTTCTCAGGTTAGAGATCGACTTTTCAAGTCACTGCATGAGTTTGTAGTAGCTATATTGATTTTTTTTCCCTTAGTAACCAGAATACTAAAGCTGAGCAGCATTATTTGTTGTACCGTTACCAAATTGACTTAGTGATTAAAAGGAGAATAAGAGAAAAAAAACAGTTATGGATTCAAATCTTTTCTTTAATAAAATACTAATAAGTTAACAACTAACATTGAGCATAAAATAAATAAAAACTAAAGCTGGGCTAATCAAATTCATTACCCATTTCAGTGACCTGTGTAGGCTTGGACTAACATAACAGTAAGATTTGCCTATTAATTAATCGACTTAAAGCCACATGTTCAAATCCTAAAAACAACATTCTTGTTTATTGGAATAAGGCTAGATATATATACCTATTTTTACCTTCCCTAAATCTTACAATTACAAAGTGAAACTATGCACTAAATTGCCATTAATTTTATTAATTTTTTGTATTATAAGTCACAGGTTCAAATCATATAAATAGTCTCGTTATTTACAGAAATAAAGTTACATACATCTGTGTAATAAAAAAAAAAAGTTGCATACATGTACTTCTATTAACTGAGTCTCAGGAATTTAACTGTCCTTATTTTACTTAATGCACTTTGGCAACCAGAGGAAGCATAAAACTAGCTGGCATGTAACTAACAAAAAAAAGGAGAAGAGAAAACATAAGCTAATGAATAGCATGCAACAGTATCAAAGACCAACCCTTAATCAAAAGAACAGATATATATGATGCAAAAGTGCAATTACCTCATTATCTTGTAGCAGGTCCTCCATTTCTCTAGCAAAACAATGTATTTTGAATCAAAATCATCATACTCTCTAATTAATCAAAAATAATTAATGAAGTAAAAAGAACATGAGTATTTAAGCACCATATATAAAAGTAGCAGATCGATCAAAGAACGATTTGACTAAACAAAGACATGAAGACTAACAAACGTGTGTGCAGATTTCCGATCCCTACCCGTATATGCTGCCGTATTTTGCATACATTTTTTCCAACAGAAAGAAATTTTAATTTGACGAATTATAAATCGAATATAGAATTTTTGAAACAATTCCCAATCTAAACAATATGATAATACATAGTAACATCAAATAAATGTGTTGTTTGCCTTTAATTCCATTTGATCCTTCTTTGAAAACATAGGAAAAGAAAGCGCATATGAAAGCAAAATAAATTAATGAACTTTTAACATTGAAAATTTATAACGCTCCTCAAAGTCTCCTTTTCAATTCTCCTACTTCTCACGAAATATTTGAAATAGTGTACGTGCTTGTTTCGGGAAACCATGAATTGTTTTTAGTGGTGAAGTTGAAAACTTTTTCAAATCAAATATTCAGAGTCAGGATACAATCAATAGTATGAGCAAGTCCTATACCAAAAATGTAATTTTATAGTATATATATGCCAGAAACAATTGTGTCTGCCTAAATACAAAATAAAGGGTGGGAATTTTAGATAAATGCTTATTAAATGGCCGCACATGAAATCCTAAAATTAGTGGTAAATTAACTTAAGTTTTGCTGTAAAATGAAAAGAGCTATATAATTCTTTTGGTATAACAAAACAAACTGTTATATGTATATAATTTCAAGCTGATGGTTTGAGAAATTCCTTTAAGTTAATTCTCCAAACTTGTAATCATATTAGTTTTTTTTATAAAAAAAAGGTAATTAAAAAATATCATAGTTAATCTTCCAAACCTGTTTTAATTTTATTAAATTAGTCCACAAAAAATTTAAAACATCATTATATTCATATCCTTATGAATAGGCATGGCAACTTCACCCGCATCCGTGGGCATTCGTCCGAACCCGCCCCGATGTCAACGGGGAAAAACTGAGTTGACCGGTTTCGGGTTCGGCTTCGATTTTTCCCCACCTGTTGAATTCGGGGGCGGGGGCGGTTTTGGTAATGCTGATAACCGCCCCGCTTCCGCCCCCGTCCCGCCATGCTATATTTAATTATTTACAAAAATACCTTTATATATGTGGAATACCTTGAAATAAAAGCTTAATTTTATTCAAGAATTAGGAGTATAACTAATTTTATTTTCCTGCAATAAACATCTAATGTTGAAATTTTATTGTAATTACATACATTTGAGACTTAGCGCAATCAAATTTTATGTTATGGTTGTTGTTTAAAATTAATTTTTTAATAGCAATTTTTTAATGTTCGGGGAGGGGACGGGACGGGGCGGGGCGGGGAAAACCGACCCCCATAAGTAAAAACCGCCAGTTTATTGTGTGGGGGCGGGGGCGGGGGCGGTTTTTAGGGGCGGGGGTGGGGGTGGTATAAGTAAAAACCGCCCCCGACCCGTCCCGTTGCCATGCCTACTTATGAAAAAATAAAGTGGTAGGACCTAAAACAATATTTGAAAGACTAATTTGATGACAAATAAAACCTTTTGGCGAAACAAATTTTAGTGATAAAATTTTAAAAGATTAACATATATAATAATGGTTTTAAATTATTGATGAAATAATTTGAAGCCAAAGTTTTTCTACAAAACTTTAATGTCATAATTAACGTATGTAACCAACTTTATACAACAAATATGAAGATTTACTGGTACTTCTCTTCTAAATCTGCTGCCTCAAAGAAATAAGATAACATCGAATCACATGTTCAGTTATGCAACTAGCTAGTTGAAGATAGTATATATAGAGCTATTTACGAACAGTTTGCTACCTTGTTTGCATTTATCTCACTTTGCTCCCCCACTTTTTTTTGCATTCCATTTGTATCTGGCAAAGTCAAGAAAATATCTTAATTTAATGAGCAAGAACATAAGAAACGTATAGGAATATTAAAAAACAATGTATCCTTAACCTCATTGAGATCACACCAAGCTTAATATATAGGAAAGTCGATCTTCAACTGCTGCTATAAATTAAATGTGTCACAAAAACTTACATTGTGCAATTAACTGGATACAGAAACCAGAAATACCATAAGAAAAATATATAAATAAAACAAAAGCCCAAACTACAAATAATTAAGTACATGCCAAATGTCCAAAACTATGCAACAACATTAGCTTTTTTGTTAAACTATAACAATTAGAGAAATTGAAATCCATAATTAAAGTTAAGTTCCTCAACTACACATCTATGATCTATGTATGGCAAAGGCATCAATGATTCCCCCAACCCCTTCTCCAAAATTTCCTTTTGATAATAAATTTGCTGGCAACAGTAAAATCATAATCAACCAAAACTATGTACTCAAAAGGACGATTGATAGAGCTCAATCTACACTCAAATTTATTGATCATACCCTTTCAGTATATCCTCCTCTTACGGATTCCTCTGAAAAAATTAAGAAAGAGGTGATGGCGTCGAGCCCAGATCTACAATAATCACACTTCATAATCCTCTAGCAAAATAATATAAACTATATTCAGAAGAGCTTACCACTAGCTGCATATTGTGAATTCAAATTTCAGAAAATAAGAACTTAAACCATATAAAGTTAATACGTAGACTCTTATTTCCTGTGGCCAAAAGGAAATTTAACTGCAGACACATAAATCCAATAAATATTGTAGGTATATAGATCCATCAACCAGCTGATACAGCTTCTCATATCAATATTGCAAATTGCAATTCACTTCCTTTATTAGCAATAATAATAATAATAATAATAATAATGATGATGATAATGCAACCATCAATACCTAATAATAAATTTTCTAATTAAGACAAATAATTAAATACACACATATGTATATATACCTATATCCATTCCAGTATAAGTTGTATCCGTTGTGCACCATCTTTCCTTTCCTGAAAATCTTCCTTCTGCTGAAAAAACTGCTAAAAACTGCAATCTAGTAACTTCGGAACTGTATAAAGTGGCCAAAAATTAGTACGGCATTGACAAGTAAAGGGGAAAAGACATAGGAGGGGGGTTTCTATGTGCAGAAGATAGGGTTACAGACACAAAGGGGCAATAAGAGAGAGATGCGAGTTCGTGTCCGATCGGAAGAATACGTATAATATTATTTAATGTTAACTGCGGCTGTGAGAGTTACGGTTAGCATAATAAATATATATTTGTCTATGTTAAAACTTACAGCAGGATAATATGGTTATTTACAAGTTACAGTACAACTTGACATGTTGGTTTGTTATTTTCAATGCTACTCATAGCTATTGTATGGAAAATTCAAGAAGATCTCAAATTCTCAAATATCAATGCTGAAGTAAGATCAACATGGAAGTAAAGAAAAAGTTTAGAGCATATTAATATTTCATGAATAAACTACAAAAATGTAACCATTAATATTAGGGGAACCTAAAATTGAAAAAAACGAATATAATTAATTATAAATTAAAAATAAGTTTAAGTCTTTGGTTGAAATGACGAGTAAACGTGAAGAAGTCACACATTATATATATGGTGTGATAGAAAAGTTTTACACACTTAGAGAGTATGTTTGAATACATTTGAATTACATTGAATGAAAAATTCATATTTTCTACAGAAAAAAATGTTAAAGTAATTATGTTGTGATTTTCATTTAAGAATGTGTTGGTGTTAGATTCAACTGTTTCTCAAACTCACACTTAATATATGTCTAAACTTTAAGTTAGCATGTAAGTAACAAATTTCATTGGATTGTGATTTCCACGATATTTTACTCTCTCGTGATTCTTAGTATCTTTAAGTAAATTAATTAATTAAATTTGATTAGTTATCAAATCTTTTACTGTAATTTATATGATAGTCAATTTTGCGTGAGAAATATTCTCTTAATATTTCCTATATTGACCTCTCCATCATTTATTTTTATTTATTTTCAATAATTAGTTATACAATATTTTCCAATTTTATCCTTTATATTTCTGAAAATGTTGTTATACATAGATAAACTGAGGAAAATCGTATAATACAACTGTATGAATACTTTAGGATCTACAACTTAATTTGGTTTAAATAAGTAATTATTAATCCTTAAAATATGTCATTTTTTTGTTTTAATCTCTATAAAAAAATTTATTCAGTTTTAAATTGAAATTAAGATTAAATCAAATCTAATCAAAATCAAGTAGTGGATTCCTATCCTGATTTCTACTCGGAAGAATTTTGGCTGTATAGATGCGTCACGTACGTATTCAACATGGACAATAGATATATAGTACTACTACAGAAAGGGTCGACGAGGTGGAAGGGAATTTTAGGAAAACGTTAAAATTAATCATGGGAGCTAAACAATAAACCAAACAATGCAAAAACAAAAATAGACAAGATGATGTGAGAAACTGAAACAACCAAGCAAAAAAAGCGAAAGAAATTAAATACTTGTTGCTTATTAATAGGAACTTACATGCATGTATGCCCTGTTCTTAGTGAAGCCACTCCTGCTTTTAGATGCAGAGCATGGTCAATATCCACTAACTAAGAAGGCAGAGATGGTAGAGACTAGAGAGTTTGTAGCATGATCGAGGATCTCTCATATACTACTTGGTGCGTCAAAGTGAATTGATTAAGGTAGCTATAGTAGCCTTAATTTTGTGAGTTAGCTAGAGACAGAACATTACTAATTACACTATGGTACGTCTGTATGAATTTGAAATTGGCAAGTGGGAGATGGATGCATGAATGCATCTAGCTATTGAGTGAAAACTGAAAAGTGAACAAAATGCATGGAATGATATAGAGAATGGCACTATTGTAGGACTTTTGTGTGTCCAGGTACATTTTTTGACGTCAACTTTCTTTCTAAATTTATCTATGAAAAAGAACAAAGAAAAATGAAATTCCAAATGGAGTAATGTTAATTAGTGGAAGTTAGTTAGCATCAAGCCCGGTACAGTGCATGTACCATACTTGTTGAACAACGTGCGAAAGTGAAGCGATTCATGTATGGGGCGTTATTTCCTGCGGTTAGAAATAACAATCATCGTGTCCTTTTTGGATCTTTCTGATTGCAATTAGAGAAGCTGCAGTCGCATCCAATAAAATTATCTAGAACTAGAATCTCGAAATATTAATGGGTAAAAAACCCACAACGGGTATTAATAAACCTCGCGATATTTTTTAGAAATCAGTCATTCTTAGTGTAAAAAGTTTTGTTGTTAATATGATTTTTAAATTATTTATTTTAAAATTTAAGGAACTTATAATACATGATACTTCATGATTACATTATTATCATAAAATTGGTAAATATTTGTCTTTTTCAAAGGGGATTGGTTCATATTTGACCGTGTATAGACTATTTTTAATTATTATTACTATTATTAATTCAACCCATTTATTTTTGTTAAGTTAATGCTTTTCTAATTTTTGTCTCTACAAGTTTTTTATTTTTTTAATTTTGGTTCATTGTAAGTTATTTTTTAATTCTAATCATTTCAATTTTTTTATTTTTAGTTATTATAAATTGATGATCACAAGAACCAAAATTTGAAAACAAACTTATTGCACCAAAATTTTTTAAAAAAATTATAGAAATAAAAATTAAAAATATAAACTTGTAAAAACTAAAAATAAATAAATAAAAAACTTACCGTGATTAAAATTAAAAGAATATCAACTTAATGAAAAAAAATATTTAAATTTAAATTTTTTATACTTCTTAGTTCTTACAAATAAATAAATAAAATGATATGTTGTCCTTTAGCAGAGATCACCGTGACCAACATCAAAAGGAAGCAAATCGTCAAAAGCGTGGACCCAACACGACAGGCCTCGTCGATGTCATTAAGGTGTCTCTGCCTCCATCAACGATTCTCACAACTTAAATTCCCACCGCATTATTGGGTTGGTATCATACTTTCTTTTCTTCTCACGTGAAAATAGGTTAAAATATGTAACTAATATATAATTCTGTATCACTTTGTGTTAAGTGAACAAAGGTTAAATTAAAACAGTTGGAAGAGAAGCCATTCTTAAGAAAGAATTGAAGTCAACAAAAATTAAAAAAAAAGTAAAAAAGAGATAGAGGGAGGAAAAGTCAAGTCAGTTACACACTTGGTAGTCACTGAAAATTTGTGGCCGGAAATTTTTCACTGCTGGACCAAGCTGAAATATTAATAGCAGTTCAAGACATTTAATTCTTCAATTTCCTAATTCGTGGTTTATATTAGCATGAGTTATTCTCTTTAAACACTAGCTCTCAAATTGTAAGTATTAATTAAGATGTCTAGTTTAGTTGATCAATCTAAGAATTGTTATAAACTATCTGCTGTCCTTTTATTCTCATGGACAAAAAAAATATAAATATTAACACTAAAGTTGCATTGTCTCTGTAAAAAAAAAAAAACATTGTCTAATTTATCTCTAATAAAAATAAAGTTAAACAATCTCATCAAACTTTATTAGTATAATTCTCTTGCATACTTTTAACATGATTAATTGTAGATATTAATTTATCAAGAGTGATAGGATTGATTAACCCATTTTTACTTATAATAAATAGACAGCCCCATTGACAATTAGTTGTTTTAATTGATTGTTAGCACAATTTATATATATATATATAACAAAAAAATTAGATAAGTTGGATTTTAGGATTAGAGTTAAGATAGATCTCAAGACTCAAAGAATGAAAATGAAAGTATTTATCAATTGCTCACCAATAAGGTTCTAACATCAATTGTGAAAATCAAACTCATGTATTTTTGGAATATGAGTTTGTTTTTTACCAACAAAACTAACCTTTGTTGGTCAATTTGTATTATTAGTTTGAACTTATTTGTGTACATTTTAATCATAAGTAGATCCAACAAAATTAACAAATTAAAACTTGTCAATAAGAAAATAGATCTAATTTATTGATGTAAAAGGATTCGTGATTTTTACCTCCCATTTTTTAAATTAAAATTTTAACATTTATTGTTAATTTTTAAAGGATCTTCTTAATCAGTGTTTTGTTAAGAAATTAAAAAGAAAAAATATTTAGTATAAAAACTATAGAAGAGTAAAAAAATGATCATAAAATATAATTTTTTGCATCCTAATAATAATATTTCTATTTTAAAGTCTTTAACCAGTGTTTTGAGAGTATTAGTTAGTATTTGTAATTTTTAAAATATGCTGTATTTTTTTATTGCTCCTTACAAATTTTTGTAATTGGGCAATTGTGTAAATACACTGCATTCATTCCAGAACTTTTTTCGATATTGATCATAATTCACGACTTTAATTATGGAAACTTGTTCTATAAAAAATATAGTACAATAAATTTATCTCAACTCATTTACCAAAATGAGACTTAGTAAAATTAATCTTAAAAACTACTTATATTAAAATAAAAATATACAATTTTAATGAAAAATGTCAAAAAATAAATAAAATTATTACAAAGTCGATCGTCATTATGGTTCATATTACTATTGTAAGTTACATCATTTATAAAAACAAATACTATCTCATTCTCATATCTTTTAATATTTTAGATTATTATACATGTATTAAAAAATATTTATTAGAACTAAAAATTATTATATTTAAATTAAAATATCCTTATTTAATATTTTAATATTTGATATTTGCATCAGTGAATATTAAATAAGAATATATATTTAAAAAAATAAATTAATTAAACATTGAAAATTTAAAACATCAATTATTTTAGATAAAAATAGAAACTAAAAAATTAAAAAATATGGGAATGAAGTAATGTAAAATCACATTGAATTGATAATATTATAATTGTAAAAATGTCGTTAAAAAAATAAAGCCGCCATTAGTCCATGAAAGACTGCACGATGCAATGCACCAGCAGGTTCCATTTGTCTTGTCTTCAACCATAAATTTGTAAGCAGCAACAACAACGAAAATAGATATCAGACAAGGGAAACGGTGACAAATAACAATTAGTGATTCCATGTATCTGCTCTCGTCTATTCAACGGTAAGATTAGGGGGTGCATTAAAATACGGAAAAAAACTTCCCTGTAAGCAAAAAGGACATTTAATACTTATTAAAATAGGGAGCAAAGTTATTTAACTACTACATCGTACAGTGGTAATGCCTGTTCGTTTCACTATATTTAAACCCTTCCGTGTGCATTCCCTTTATCATATTTAGTTGTAATTATATGCTAGATTCATGGATGCTTTTGCATCATCCCTGATGCATTTATATGTAAAACGACACCATTTGACATAATATAAAATATTCAGTTACTAGGAATTAACGGAAAGGGATGCACCACAGTGGAACAACGGCAAAGTTGCTATTTTATTTTAAAATAAATTTAATAAGATTACTTGTTTTCTCCCTACTAGAATTTTTCTTTAAAAAAACCTTGATTGAATTCAGTAGGACACTAACTATGTGTGTTCAGAACAATAGCTTTAATTAAGTAAATGTGAGATCAAAGTAAGCATTTTGTTTGTAGAATAAACATTAGTGTATGCTTAATTCTGCTCAATATAGAGAACCAAATTCACATCCAATCGACAATTTACGTTGTATTTGTGGCTTTAAGTTTTCACATAATTGATGTGTGTATGGTCTCCGTCGATGCGGAAACAAACAGGCAATCAATATTGATTTCACCAAGCGACCAAGCAAAAGTATCTTTGGCAAATCTTCTAAAGAGCATAGGCAATTGAATCATTTTTGAATGATATTTTGTGAATTTTTGTGTTATTTATTGTTGTGGTATATCGGTACCACACACTCCTTCTCGACTGGGAGTAACACTTTCACCAACCACAAATCACAGGAAGTCACCAGACTCAACCCACAATCAATCAAACAGTAAATATAGCGCGGAAACGTGAAATAAACAATGAAGGATGCATAAGAGATAAGGGAAAGAATAACAACACAAAATAGCTTTACGTGGGAGAAAACCTCAAAGAGAAAAACCCACGGGAACTAGTCCAGAACAATCCACTATTCTTAACAATAATGGTTACAAACACTCAATGGTCTCTCGCCGGAGTCACTCAACAATGGTGGACTCACACTCTCAACAAGAGTTGCTCTCAACCTCTCGGAGACACTCTCAACAGCTAACTGCTGGAGACACTCTTCCTCACCACTGCTGTGTTCTGCACTCTCTCTTTCTGATTTTTCTTTTTTGGTCCACCGTCTCCATCTATAAATGTAATATTTATAGAGAGAATTAGGTTTAGGGATTTCAGCACCCTAAACAGGAAATGGGTCGAGGTCAACCCTCGGGATTAGGGCCCAAGTCAACATTCCTTTTACCAACACCTAGAGATTTGGGCCAAGCATTAAACAGAACATTATCCAACATTTATATACATTTTTTGGACAAAATTTATGTTTAGACATTAGTTTTGTATTGTAGGAATGTAGTTGTTCAATTGAGTAAAAGAGTTAAAAATTACATGATTTTATAAATATTTGATAACTCTGCACATGGTAATGATCGTGATACATTACCACGACCGTTGTAAACAACACAATCATGATAAGAGAGAGCATAATTGCCCTCCAAAATAGGGTCAACCATCCGACAACAGTTGTGGTAAATCATGAGAATCGTAGTCAATCCACAATGCCCCAAAACTTCAATGTCACTATTTTTTGACCATGTCTGTGGTGAATTTTAGGACGATCATAATGAATCTTTTTGGACTGATATCTTTTAGGAAGCTATAAATATGGCTTTGGACTTTGTAAAAGATAATCTTTTGATCACTTTTATCCTTTACGAATTTTGAGAGAACCTTGAGGATTTTTGAGAGCTTTGAAGCATGAGGACGGATCGTGATCATCATTCCTATCTTATTAGTATGTCCATGTTTATTTAATATAGGATTCCTAGTTTGATTTTGACCATGAGCGACTAATACTCCTAGTCCTTGGGTTATGATATAATTGTCCAATTGTATTCATTTCTCTATTCTTAATGGAATTCCTTAGTGTTCTTTATCTTAATTAATTGTCTACTCTTTTTCTTATTATTTATTTGGGAATTGCTCAATCTTATGCTTAATCGAATGTATGTGGCGATCATTTGCATATGTTGGGTAAACCTAGGTAGAGAGTTTTTTACACCAAATTGCATGATAAACCTTTTGGGTAATCTCATATAGATTAATTAATCATCCCTATAAGTGTTTATATCCTTTGACTTAAATTGATATATCCATGATAATTGAAATATTGATTTAAGGCAAAGAACATCTTCTAACCTTGATCATAGACTTTAGTTGATTTTGAGAATCGGTAATTAATTGTGATACGAATTTCACCTGAACTTGGATTAGGGAAAAATTGATACCAATGAATCATAATCCTTGATCATTTTTAATATCATTCAAATCTCTCTTTTGTGTATTTTATTTATTTTCTTTTAAAATCAAAATCATGAAAGTACTTCAATTTCTCTTTTGATTAATCTAACTGTTTAGTTTAATAATTTTAACTAATTGATAATACAATTGGTCTTTAGGATTTGATATTCGGATTTTTAATCAATTGTTATTACTTGTATACTGTGTAGGATATACTTACTCTTATACGAGTATTATTTTTAAGTACATCACTAATATAGAAAAAAATGAAGTAAAATCGTAGAAAATAAATGAATTTACAAGTGGAGACATTTAAGTCTAGATGAGAAATTTAGGAGACACCATAGAAAATGTATGGATTTTTTATTTGTGTATTAATAATTTTTGTAAGTGTGAATGAGCTAATGACAATTGTAAACATGAAGTTTCTTAAGCAATGGTACATTTTTTCAGGCAAGATGAAATTAAAAAGGAGACCAACGTGTCTCAACTCTTCTTCTTTTGTTGTGGGCAAAAAAAGGTGCATTTATAATTAAATAAGTTACCAGAAGTACCAATGTATCAAATCATGTTACAACTGAAGCCAGAACCCACACATCTAGTTACCAAGCATTAACACCAATAAGGAGTAACTACAAGATAACCAAAAGATACCCGTGGCCAAAAACAAAAGCCGCCCCACCCCAGCAAATGATATATACTCGAGCCTGTTTCTCCTAATGGGATAATATACAAATGATGAGACCAACTGGCTAGGATACAAATAAAATACCAATAAGCACCACCATAGAATTTCACAAAATCAATAACCCCAACACAGAACCACGTGCACACTTCATCATTGTATCTATCCACCTCGAATTCAAGCAGACGGGTTGTAGTTCCATTGAACAAAAGAGAAATCAAAACCTGACAGCTTGCCATCAAGCCAACTCCATGAGAACAATTTAACCTCCTCCAACAATGATTTTGAGTTTACGACAGTGTGATTGAACATACTGTTGTTTCTCTGCTTTCATATGCAATATATCACTGCACACCAAAACAACTATATTATAAAAGGATCAAAAACATATCTAAATAAATAAAAAAAACCAAAATTTCAAATCAAATACTAGTTTTTACATCAATTAGGCTTGATTTTTATATTTTAAAGGTTAAAGTTTCTTTTTTTACAGAATATTTTAAAATTTAAAGTTAAAATTGAAAATTTATACCTTAAAAAATAGAATTAAATATATCGCTATTAAAAAATGATTTTAATAACACCTTAATAATAATGGTTTTTTGGTAACCTACCAATAAAAAGGGTGTGGAGGCAAATAAACTAAAGTAAAGTAAATAACAGCTATAAAAGAAATGGCCAGAAAAAACAGCTATAAAAAAAGTCTTACTAAAGTATGGTCTTTTTTTTGTGAGAAGTATAACGTACCATTTAATAGTACGTACTTCCTTGTCAGCTACTATTAGAAGTATATGGAAATCCTTAAGAATTGCTATTAAAAAGGTTTGGCCTTATTTAACAGTGATTCTATCTTATTATCTTAATATACTATTGCAGATTAATTTCAATAAATAAAATAAAATCCTTTTCCCATAACAAAATACATCAATTTGCTCATCCAATTCAAGTTCAATCTTTCATCACTACGTCAAATAATCATAATCGTGACATTATATACTATATGCCTTTGCTCATAATTCTCTCATTTTATTTTCTTCAAAATTCCAACCCTTAGATGTAAAATCTCCATTTCCACCTCCATGCCTAAACTACCTTGCACCACCCCCTATTAATTTTCATCACTTTAAGTCACATATAGACCAAAGAATGCAACAACACTAAAATTTCACCCTCACCCAATAGCATATATAGCACTATATATATTACTACATATCATTTTATATTTTTTGCGAGTTATTTTTTTATCAACAAATATTAATAGTTAGTTTATTAATTTTTATTAGTGAAAGAAATTTGAATCTACAACATTTTTTCCCTTCTTCTCTCTTTAACCATCAAGTCAACATTATAAATCTCAAAAGAATTGTTACTTGTGATCATAACAAGTGGTAGAATTTTTATGATAATTAAATTGTGGAAGTTGCACTGGATTGCAGCATAGACTTTACTGGAACATGCTTGTGATTTTGAAAATTATGGCTTGATCATACAAGTTGGAATCTTCATGGCAGCTTCGTGGCCTTCTACCTAAGACATACAATTAGCACCTTGTAGCTACTGTTTCGTATCTCTTACTGTACTTATTGGCCCACCATAAAATTCTGTATTGATAGCCATGTAGTGGCTTTTGTGGGGGGGGGGGGGGGAGGTCACAGTTTACTTTTCTCTTCGGCTTTTTTTACTGGTTGAACCTTAAGAGTTAAGACTCCTAGTATTAGTGTTAGGCTTTTGTGTTTACTTTTTATCAATAAATTTATTTTGCTTATTAACAAAAAAAAACCATCATCATGACTTTCTCCTTTCTTGTTATACCACAGCCCTATCTCTACCAACATTTCACATATGATTGGGAGGGTATAAGGATTCTTTTGTTTTGTTTTAATTTGTTTTATTGAGTAAGAGCGATGCTATTTAGTGCGAAAACTGATAGCACAAATTAAAACATACGAATTTCAAATAGGACCAATGACCTTTTTTTCAGATAAATATTCATTAAAATATCAAATAAATATATAAATTGATTTGGATGGACAACACATTAGTTCTAAAATATGAAAAACCGTTCGTACCAGATAGTGTATTCCTTCCAATAATATTTGACAAAAGGTTGGACATATATAGACTAAAACACATATAATATACTTTAAAAGGGTTTAGGAAATTACATTGTATATTTTTTTTAAAAAGAAAAATGAGGGACTGTGTGAACTTAATAAGAGATGGATAGGAGTCTGCTTAAGAAAAAACAATACAATTAAACTAAATAAAAACCTCCAAAGCACAAGATGAAGTGAAAATGGGTCACTGTTATTTTCTGAATTTTTTTTCTCTACCTGCGATATTTAAGCAAAAATATTCCCTGACAACAGGAATAAATTAACCAACCAAGGAAATAGCCTTAAGTATGGATTCGATTCTAACCACACACGTGCGCACACACATATATATCCTCAAAATCCATGCCTCCCTATGGCACTACTGAAAGAAATCAATTTCCAGCTTATCTATCATGTACATTGCTTTTTGTCTATCCATCTCATATCCGTCTATCTCCCCTCGATCAGTCTATTAGTTTAGTTAAGAAAATGCTAAATGTGCATCTCATTTTTGCATGTATAAGTTGAAGGAAGAAAGAGATAAAAAGAGCAAAAAAAGAAAGAATGAAAAAAAAAATTATAGATATGATCGATGTGAAGAAATTTTTTAAAAAGATAAAAAATGGAATTGAAATAAGATGAAAAATAAAGTAAATATATGATAATCTCTATTATTTACACGCGCATCGGTCCATAAGCTACAATAACATAATCTGAATTTAAACTGCCTTTAATTAGTAGTTGGAACATACTATCTACGGGGAGAAATTTTTAGGTGCACCTGGAGCAAGACATTTTTTTTCTTGCTCTGATCCATTCATTGTTCGCCATGTCAGCATTGTGGGTCATTGTTGTTTCCTACATTAATGACAATTTTTATTTTTTCTAAGTAACAATGACCCACAATGCTGACATGGTGAACAATGAATGGATCAGAATAAGAAAAATGTCTTGTTCCAAATGCACCTAAGAATTTTTCATCTAGGGGTAGGATCTAAGGTGGGTGAAATCATGGAATGAAAGATGGCTTTGAATACACCTTAGTAATTAATTTGGCCTATAGCCCACAAACTCGAAGCCAGAAAACAATCCTCGTAGCTGAATACTGACCAGTGACCACCACTTTAACATCGTCGAGCAAGCTATAGTCATAGCCAGGAAATTAAGGGGCTACAATGTTGGATTGCTTCAGTAGCTCAAAGCATATTATGTAAGGTTGATTTAAATAACCTATTAATTAAACCATAACTCAATTCCAAAAAAAAGTTATATTCTATATACGCCCTAAACATACTAATAATCCCAAGTTTGGTCGGATTATAATGCTAAGAATAATGCATTGCTCAAGAATCATGAAATTTTGGACCAAATTCCCGTTAATTAGCCTTCATTCAATTGAAAAAGAAAAAAAATTAAGAGGCTGATGGTCATAGTTATTTATACATACCCTCCTATCATTACCGCAGCATATAGGTGTAGTGTTCATCAGAAATCAGTAACGTATATATCATACTAATAGGATAGGCCAGTAATTTCCACAAAACATTAAAGATACTCTTTATTTGTGTGACCTAAATTCTACAATTATGACAATAACCAATCTGCAGGTTTGAGATAGCTTTAACTTTGAGAAACATTAACAAAAACAAAAGATAGAAACCACACAGATCGTGCAGCTAGCTAGTAGTTAATTTGATCAGTTGCCTGAACGATCAGGCGCCTGCTGAAGGAGTTCTTCCAAAAACTTATTGTCCAAGCATTCCAATTCAAAAGTGTCATCATCATTTCCTTGTTGTTGTTGGGACAAACCCTGGCCAGGGTAGTAAGGGAAAGAAAAAGAAGACGACGAAGACGACAAAGGAAGAGACAATGAAGTTGAAGAATAAGTATTATTTGGATTAGGAGTCACGTGACCATACTCATTTGGGAAATTGAGTATGGCCTTGTGACCCCTAAAATAAAAAGCAGCAGTATCATAAGCACGTGCTGCTTGTTCAGCAGTGTCAAAGGTTCCAAGCCATATTCGAGTTCCTTTTCTCGTGGGGTCACGAATCTCTGCTGCAAACTTCCCCCATGGCCTCCTACGAATACCTCTGTACCGAACCTCTACGTTTGAAGGGTTTCCATTCACAACTCCTCTCCCTCCCTCCATTCAAATTAGTTAATTTAGAGTGTTAAAAACAAAATCAAACTCAATTAGTTCAAACCTGTTTTGCTTCTTGCTCTAGAGTACTACGCACTAAAGGTGGCTTAATTGAGATTGCAAAGTGGTAACTGGTTTAGGCTTAAGAGATAAGTAGTATTTATATGCATGATCGAGTCCGTTGTAAAGCTTGACCATGCAAGTGGTCCTAAGAGACGGTTTGAATTTCCACCTATTTTAAATTCTGAAATTAAATACATGTTAAGTAAAGTTTGACACACTAGACGAATATATATATTATAAAATAATATTTATAACTAACTTTTAAAACTATTTTTCAGTTTAGTAAAAAAAAATAAAAATAGTATGTGTTGTAGTCAAAACAAATACTGCAACATTAAGTTATTATTAAAATTATGTATGTGGTTGAGTTGTGATTGACTTGACTACGAATGTCACCCAATAAACAAATACGAAAGATAGATTCATGCATGACGAAAGCGCGATGCACGTACATGAGGCCCTCGAACTTAATTATCCTGTTATGCCACCGCACGTCACGATGATGTGATTGGATCATGATTCATGGCTGAAATTTATGGTCCAATACAGGGTCTTTGGCCCACGGGGATCTTCCTATTTACACCCTATGTTACTAAGTACACCCCCATACACCCTCTCATTTATTCATTATATCCCTTTTCTCAAAGAAGTACACCCCTTTTACTTTTCAGAAATATATTTCTAGAATTACATATACTTATTTCAGAAATGTATCTCCATAACTATGATTCATAGTTCCAGATATATACTTCTATAATATGTATATATTTTTCAATAAAATATCACTTAAGGATTAAGATGGTTGACGAGAAATAAAAAAATAATAATAAACATTAATCTTATACTTATGTTTGTTAGTCTTATTTTCACTTTATCATTAGTGTTCCTTAAAATTTAAGTTTGGCTGGTAATAAAAATAAATGTTCAAACTTGAATTATTTAAATGAACTTAACTGAAAATTTGAGCTTGGCTTGTTTGAAATTAAATAAGACATGAGACTTATCTGTTTAGTTTATTTAAGTATTTTCGTTTTTATAAAAATGCCTTTTAAATTAATTTTTAAATATTATCAACATATTTTTTTTA
>PYAF01000320.1:1522312-1549430 GCA_007407185.1 Glycine tomentella
TTTTCTTTTGAAATTAAAATGAATTTTGATATATATTCTAAATATCTTTGCAATAATTTATTAATGATAGAAGCAGAAAATGTTAATGATAGATACATAAAGTTATATTTTTTCCTACATTGCATAGTTTAAATACATCTTATAACTAAATTTTTTTCCTACATAAGTATCCTTTGATTTTTATTTGTGCACATAAGACTCTTATAAAATGAAAAGATCTCTTAAGATATTTATCGTAACTATATACCTATACAGCTATACTCAAATTTGAAATTACTTTAGAACAATCCGTACCAAATATTAATCCACAGACGTTAGTAGTTTTATCCAATTTTAAAATAAGCGAACCTATTTAGTGTCATTCAAACACAATATTCTTACGTATTCTCAAACTATGGTATTCAACAATGGCTTCAGGGTTATTCCTCTTGACTTTGAATTTTGAAAAGAAGTCCAGGCGATCTGATAGACCAACTGATTTTTGTCTTGAACCAAATACAAATGACGAAGATGTTAAATCAGTGCTGATCATGAAAAGAAATTGTAGTAATAATTAAGCATTTTTAATATGTAAATTATATTATAATTAAAATTTAGAATAAATAAATATTTTTAAATATATAAATTATCACTACAAGATAACAATATTTAACTACAAGAAACTAGTATTTGCTAGTAGCGTCGAGTTACCGTGGGTTAGATCGATGCTATTTTTCCACTTTAGCGTTAGCCATGACACTGAATCAATTAGCCTCGGTCACTTGAAATTACATTAACACTAAAATGATTTTCGATTTTTTTTTAAGATAATTAGCATTTTTCTTGTATTGTATATTTTGGATTTGCGATGAACATGATTCAAATTATGATATAAGGTTACTTTTATCTATTAATACTTTCGTCTTTATTTCAAAAAAAAAATGAACTTGCAAATCAAACCTATGAATCATTTATGTAATCTACTTTATACCATTATTTTAATAAGAATGTATATTCGAATTTACAAAAATTATGTTAATTAAATTTCAAATGCGAGTTTGGAAGTTACTTATTTGTTTTATATTAAAAATAAAAAATAAAGCATTATTATTTTGCAAATTATAATTGCGCTGATATTTTTTTGTATTAATAAAAATATATTGATAGTGTAAAATAATTCTAGATTGACATCCAATCAGAAATTATCATTTTATGATTAGTTTGTTGAATTTTACAAAATTATCTTAAAAATGATATCAATAGTAATTTGTGATTAAATAATAATATAAAATTATTTTATATTATCGGTATATCATCATTAATTGTTTTTAAATTTGATTACTTTTCTTGGATTTTGATAGTTAAACACTTCATGTTCACAATTTTTTAAAATCATTTATGGATTTGTCTCAGTAATTCATTTTCAGTGAAAGCAAATAATAAAGTAGTTATGTAATAATAGTCCAAAACATATTAAATAAATTATAAACTATAAACCATAAAAAATAATTTAATGAGAAAACAAACGAAAAAAAATTTAAATATTAAATATAATAATAAGTTAACCATATTAATGTTAAGCTATAAGTTATAATGTTTTTCTGAAAAAAATTCTTAAAAAGTATTAAAGTTACGGATATAATTACATTTGCTAAACACATTTATTTTAACTAAGTAAACTTATAAACTCATTAAATAAACTAAAAGTCAGTCAAAATAACTTGCCAAAGTAATTCAAAATCCCTTTAAACGTATGATTTCTCCGAGAGCATATTCATTAATTGTTGAGTAATACAGTACTAGATAGTGAATTTATTTTGGTGGATAAATACGTTGCTACTAGCTATTTAATTTTCTAGAAGATAGAACAAACAAAATTCAACAATGGTTTACAGAACAAGATCGAATACAGTGTAAGTTACATAGTCTTGAATTATTTATTTGCAAAGGAGAAGACACGCTGGTGGCTGATGTAACACAAGTACATATTCTACAACCTTAGAAGGTTAGGGGCTAGAAGTTGGACAAAGATAGGTTTATTGGAATGGAAAAATACAATGTATTCAACCTCTTTTTCACTCGTGCCCGGTGCCCTACTATAATCTTTTATTTATTTACCTACTTTTTATGTGAAATTGGCAAAGATATTAAATACTATATGAGATATATTATGCTTATATGTATGTATATTTCTGTTGGCAATTTTTTTTAAAAAATGAAATAAAGTAATAAAATGGTATATATATATATATATATATATATATATATATATATATATATATACACACACACTTTTTTTTTGTTAAAATCGTATAGCAAAAACTATTTTAAATACTTCACCTAATTTTATTCTTGAGTATACAAGTAATCACCATAAGCTTTTCAAATATACATAGAAATATTGTATGTGTATGTGCATGCGTAGAAAACTATATGCATAGGTTATTTCAATTATGATACAATTAATTAAGATAATGAAATTATTATAAAATTCATGGAAAGTTTAATATATACATGTTTGAAATCTGACGCGTGTAATAAAAAAAGATAAAGATCGTTCAAAAAAAACTATTTAATAAAATAAGTCATATTTTAAGCATTTGAAAATAAATCTGATTGCACACACACAATATTTTAAAACTTATATCATAAACTAGTTTGATTGATTTGAAAAGCTTAGTCCTTTATGTATCAAAGTTTTTAGAAGATCATATAAGTTTCTTAAAAAGTTAAGTCAAATTTAAATAAAAAGTTCTTTCAATGAAATTTAAATGAAAAGTTGATGTTATATAAATAACATGTCATATAACTAAATCCATTAAAAATTTGCCTGACCTAATCTTTTGTCCATTTGAAATGATCGAGGTTTTCATAATATAATTATTAATATCCGGGATTGTCTTGCTCTATGTTCAGCACAGTAATAATGACCACAACAATGAATCTATCCTCAAAAAAGCAAAACGCGACAAAGTTGAAAGTGATTTTTGAAAGAAAAAAAAATGATAATTTTCTATTAATTGGAGTGTACAACTATAAGTACAAGACATAATCAATTTTTCATTAGATACTTCCAGTGTTACTAATTTATATGGATTTTTTATTGACTTTTGGTAGGTCCTCTTTTAAATACGATTACTTATATAAGATACTCAACTTAAATTTAAGTATTTCAAGAGAGAAAAAAAGTAAAAAAAAATATCAGATAAAAAACTTCTCCTAAAATACTGTATTAAAGATGACCTTAGAACAAAAAAAAAAAAAAAAAGACAAGAAATCAGACTTTGGTGTCCATTTAACGCTGAACCGTATCTATCATCATCAGCTATAATGGATGACTAAGGATTCTTTATTTTACGCGAAGAATTAATATCTTTTTTGTAACAACACGAAGAATTAATTAAAATGATTAAAATGAATTTAATAATATTTAATAATTAAAACTATTTTTATTTAATTAGTTTTATTCAACTTAAAAATAAATGGAGGCAAAGCAGATAAATGAAATGTTGGATGTTATTGTTGTATGCAACTACGCAAGGCCGAGAAATGTTGGGAGCGCAACACGCTGATGCTGACACAATTTCCTTTGCTAAACTGTTATGCGTGTGCGTATGGGATTGCGTTTGATATGAATAAATAATTAATCAATCGATTGGACATATCCATTAGTAACACTATAACAGTGTTAGTGTTCTTAAAATAAAGTTTAAAAAATAACAATAATTTTTTATGTAAATTTAATACATTTAATCAACATCTTTAAAATACTCATTAAAAAGCCCATAACAATATTTGCAAGTAACCTTTTATAAAAGTTAATAAATCATATGTTTCAGCACATATATTTTTCTCTAACTTTTATTTGAAATTAAGTATAACTTTTTATGTAAGGTTTGTATGTATAATCATAGTTTTTTTTTAAAATAAACATCATTTAAAATGTTTATGAAAATTAAGATAACCGTTCAAATACTTTTTAAGAAACAAATTAAACAAAAATATGCATACCCTGCATTTCATACCAAAAGTAGGTTTAAATTTGGTATTTCAATTATGAATTTTTTTTTGTTGTGTAAAAATGATTAATTCATATTTAAAATAAGCTAACTATCAACAAATCATTGATTTGAATAATATTAAATTTAATTTTCTTAAATAAATCAGATTTTCAATAATAAAAAAATAATTATCAATCAAATTGATAAATATTGTAAACCAATATCCTCATATTCAAACAAAATCATAAAGACAAGTAATATAATAATGTACCCAAATCTTTTCACTCCCATTCCTAATGGCCATTGGCCAACTCAGTCCCACCTTTTCCATTGGAGGAGTTGCCAACGTGGCTATATTACTTGTTTGACGCACGTGACTAAATTAATCAATATACATATCCTTTTTTATGAGCCGAAAATGATTTACTAGTCGAATATTAGGCACTACCTCATTTCTTTAATACAAGCAAATGGTGATAATTATAATTATTCAAAGATATCCATCCATCCATCCATCCATCCTCCTTGCCCAACAATATAAACTTCACTGTTTCACTATAACTAACTTATTAATATTTTAATTCAAATGATTTATCCATCCACAAATTTCAAGTCGTTTTCGTTCCTCCTTTTCTACGGGTATATAAAGGACGCAAGTGCAACCCCTTTAGATATGTTCACTCAAATACTTCAAAACACACACACAATTTTGGTGACATTTAACTAGCTACAGCTTCAAAACTTGAAACTTGAAACTTCAAAATTGTTGTGTGCACGTTCATTCCGAGAGATGGATTTAGACTTCGATTCCACTTTTTTCCTGAACCAAAACCTTAGCTTCTTCTCAGAAAACTCCTCTGTTTGTGGAGACCCTTTTTCTTGGGACGACAACTTTGTCTTGGGTGACATCTTCAACTTGAGCGACAATTCGTCACAATCACAAACCAAGGAAACATCCTCGGCGTCCAATGTTTCCAGTTCTATTGGTAGCGTCGAGTTACAAGAAGTCTCATCTAACACGACTTACGAAGAAGAAGTGAAAGAAGGACAACCTCTGTCACTGTCACCATCACCATCACCACCGCCGCCTTCGCAAGAAGCCAAGGAGGCAAGGATGTACAGAGGAGTGAGGAAGAGGCCGTGGGGGAAATTCGCGGCTGAGATAAGGGATTCCACTCGTAACGGCATTCGAGTGTGGATTGGAACCTTTGACACAGCCGAAGCTGCAGCTCTGGCTTACGACCAAGCCGCGTTCTCCACGAGAGGGTCTCTCGCGGTGCTGAATTTCCCAGAGGAAGTGGTGAGGGAGTCCCTCAAAGACATGCCAAGTAAGCCATGGGAAGAAGGTTCCTCCCCTGTTTTGGCTCTTAAGAGAAAACACACTATGAGGAGAAAGTCCAATTCTAAGAAGAAGAGCAAGATTGATCAGAGGGAACAATTAGATTTCAGCAGCAGTTCGCAAAATGTGCTGGTGTTCGAGGATTTGGGTGCTGAGTACCTAGAACAGCTCTTGAGTTTGACTTCTTAGCCTCTATGTTTTTGCAATTGTTTATAAACAAATTTTTACTTTGTTATTCTTTCATGACTAGATCAAAATGTAATATTTGGTTCGAGAATGAAAGGGTAAATTGCGTCTTAAATCCTTTTTGGTCATATCCTTGTCTTGTTTATTTTTTTTAGAAATAAACCTTATTGTGATCTGTAATAATAACATTACTCAACTTTTTTTCCACAAGTGATGTAAGATGATGTAGAGGTATATTTTATTTGCACCACGAAATTTCATTGTATTTCTTATGTGGGTTGATAATAACTTCATTGGTTATGAATGCATGTATAAGGAGATCTCTACTACCGGTTTATCAATCATATATTCTGTCTCTGAATAAATCTATATTCTTTGACTATTAATAATTAAATCGCAATTAAGCTGTGTAAAAATAACGTACAAAGTTTAATATAGAGCAGTTGCTTTCCTTGTATATACCATGGGATTCTTGACATAAGGAAATGTGTAATCTTATTTTAATGTAATAAATAAAGTCATAAAAGTATATGTAGATGAGCTTGGACATCATGTCTGACTTTTGGTTTGAGCCCCGAAATGAACATACTCTTTCTCAAATGGTCCGGAATTCCACCAACTTTGTTAGACAGATTCTCAAAAGCAATCTGGTATTCCCTTACCGTTGTGGTTTGAGTCAGTTTGCTTAAAGTACCTGTCGGATCTTCAAACGCAGTAGGACCATAGCGGCTCATTATAGCTTCTTGGAATTGTCCCCAATTTGCTATAAGCCCTTCACGCGATAAGGTGCGATACCAACTTGAAGCAAGCGCATCTAAATGCAATGAAGCAATCCTGAGCCATTCAGGTACTGCAATCCCATAATATTCACAGTATTGGTCTACTGCAAATAACCAATATGTAGGATCACCTTGAGAATAACGGGGAAAATCCAAGCGTATTGGTTTTTGCTTTGGCGATTCTGCTCTCGAAGGTCCGAGTCCTAGGACTCCAGCATTTGGTTGAGGCTGATTGTTTTTGGAGGTTTCTAAGACGGTTACCATGTCTTGCTGGAAACGTTCCATCATGAGACTAAATTGCTCTTGATTGGTTCATTGTAATTGCTCAACAAATGCTTGCTGGCATTCCTCATACGTGGTTTGTTGTTGAAGGGTGTTGATATGTTCTTGGATTTGGCTAAGGCGGGTTTTTTCGGCCATTGGAGGTGAGTTTGTAGGATGAAAGCACCAAAATATAGGGAGGAAAGGAAAGAGAAAAGATTGAACAAGAGAGGAAGATAAGAATTTTGTCAAAAGGAAATTACAAATCCTAATTTTAAAATTCAAATTGATGAAAGAAAGGAACTTATTCCTAAGAATAAGGATAATGAAATAACAAAACTAATCATAAGGATACGTAAACAACAAACTTTCTTAAGATTTGGTTTATTTGAAAGTAAACAAAAAGCTTTTAAACAATTGAAGCTGCCCAATACAACTGAATGTAATCTTTTAAATAAGTTGGACTCTTCTGGTTAGTATGGACATGTTAATGGTGGATAGGTCCACTACAATATAAGATGGAATAGATGGTACTAATAGTTATTAAGAAAAAGATGGTACTAATAATTTTTTACTAGCTATATAGAAAGGATAGACAATAGTTGTCTGATCATATTGAATTCTTATGTCTCATTTCCTCTAAGGATGAGTAATAGAAATATATTTTCTACTTTTTCTGATGAATATTTTATTATTAGTTTAAATTTATCAAAAATTATCAAATTAAGAAAGAGACTCATTAAATAAAAAATAAAGCTGTTAAAATTTGTAAGAAATTATTCAAAATGGAAAAACGAGAACTGTTAATAAATTTTAATTAACAAAAAAATTATTCAAAAAATGTATTAGAAATGTGTTATTAATACTTCTCTACGTTTTTCAATAATATAAGCAAGTGTGTTCTAGAAGTTTTTGAGAAATCACATTAGTCAAAATATAAAAAGATGTGATAAGTACTATTACTAATTGAAACTGATGATTGAATAACGCTCCTAACTCAAAAGTAGAAGCAAAATAAGATAATTGTTCAAAAAAAAAATAAGCATATCAATTGTTCAAAGAAAGTAGTATCAATAAATTACATAAGTGAAAATTTCTAGCTAATACATAGTTAAATTACTAAAAATATTAGATAGGATATTCCTAATATGTTAATAAGATATATATTTTAACTTATTTTGTATAATTGTTACATAGCTCTTAACTATTTTGTTGTTAATAGTTGTTAATTATTTTATAATTTTGTTCATATTATTCTTATTTCAATTTCGATTATATTCGACTCTATGTAACCAACCACCCTATTATCAATAGATCAAGATGCAATCTACATCATTTCATATGAAAAGTACTATAAAGCAACCTACTTTATGTCTGATTATTCGGTTATAGAGAAATAACATTCAATGTCATATTTAACGAGTTCCAACATTAAAAAAAAAAAGAAAAAAAAAACTTTCTTCGTTGGAACAAGAGTCTTCCTCCAATTATAATTTATCCTGAGGGTCGAAGACGAATGGAGGGGATCAAGTAGTGGCCTCCCCCCTCAAGACCCTTGATATATTTATGAGAAAAAAAATAAAAATACTAATAATGGAAAATGAATTAAAAAAAAAAGTAGAGTATTAAGTTGATGTTTACTTAGCCTTGTGTTTACAACCAAAGTGTTTTTTTTTTTTTTATATATATATTTAAACTTGTGTTTTCTTCATTTAACAATCCTACGTCGTGCTCAAGTGTTTTATCCTTTATTTCACTTTCCTTATAAAGGTAGCGCGTCCTTGGGAGAAAAAAAGGTATCTCTTCTCTTTTTTTTTTTTTAGACAACTAAAACGTATTTCTTTTCTTTATCATAGGCAGGATTGGAGGCGATTTGAAATCCAGACATGAGACACTTGTTAGTTAGGACCATAGTTTTTGAACATCTCTAACTATTTTGTGTGGAGAATAGTGATTTCTGTTCATGTCAATAGTATAAAGAGCAATGATATTTTGACACTCACTTTTTTTAAACACCTATATTCAACAATTAATATATTTTTTTATCTATCTTTCATCCTATCACATCATATTACCTATTATACCACCGATATTTTATTTTATTATCCCATTTTGTGTACCATCTAAATTATTTGGACATTTGTTTGTTCCTCGTTTTTGGGTTAAGACGACTGGTCTATCACTCGGCTCTCGTGGAGGTAAGGGCTTTAGCGGAATGTCCACTGATTGTAACTTGTAAGGAACAGGTAGCCCAGCTCACGTTGTTGATATTTGGGTTTATCGGAGTATCGATAAAAATAAGAAGAGTAACAATATACCCAAAACATGAAAAAACAAATAAAGGTGGACGAGTGATTTAACTTTCGTATCATATCTCATTAAAGTGAGTGAAATTGTATAGGTATAATATGGCAATAACCCGTCTAAATCCATGATAGTTACCAATACAAAATATTACTGGTAAAAAAAAAAAAACCCTCTATATTTTTAAAAAATAATAAAAATATATAAAGGATCAAATAAAATTTTTCGTATTCTTATGGTACTTACTTCTTTGATAGTTAATATCCTCTTAATTTGTCAGTTTTTTCTTCTTCTTATTTTTAGCTTAAGAAAAAATTGAAATAGAAAAAACAATATATACTTACCAAATATCATGATTTAAATGAAAGAAGTACATACTTCTAAAGCACTGAAATTTTCCCATCACGAATAAGCCAGGTTAAAGTCATATTTTATTCATAGTTATGCATTTCATTTTTCTCACATGTTAAAAAATCGTTTAATTTTTTTGGATTTTCATACTCTATATAAGCATTGTGGTATCAAAGACCTTGGCTTTCTCAATTCTTTTTCATCTTTTTTTCTCTAAGATTGGAGGTTGTCTATTCTCCTCATGGCATATATCTTTGCCAAAAGCAATTTTGGGGGTTTTAGACTGTGAACTAGCCAACATTCCCCCTGATTCCAACATTTGGATTCAACATGATTCTTATCCTCCATATTCTGATGTTCTATTAGCAGGATGCTCTATACCTGATCACCACTCACCCTAACATTAGTTATGTAATCCAATAACTAAGTCAATTAGGATATATAAGGTTGGGGTTGGAAAAGGATTAAGGGAAGAGGAATCGTAAATTCAAATAAGAAAACTAACAAACTAACATTTACTTGTAACAAAAAAAAAAATTAAGTCAATTTTAGTCCCAACCTACCGATGCACATGTCAAGATGCTCAACATATATATGTCTCATTACTCGAAAGGCACATTTGTGAAAGGGGTTATACTTCCCTAGATCTTCCTCTTACAGCTTTTAGAGGCTTCACTAACTAATGTCGATTGAGGGGATGAATTGACTCCACGAGATCATTGAGTAGTTATTGTTTTTACCTTGATGTTCCTTGATTTGTAATTGATGTGGCATGCCAAGAACTAAGTCACAGTAACACCTTCTCGAAAGCAGAAAGCAGAATACAAAAAATGCTTGCTTCTGCTACTTGAGAGTTGCATTCCAAAGTGAGATACAACCAGTCATTTATTATGACAATTAAGGGGCTCTATACAGAGCAGCTAATCCAGTAGTTCACAAACGAACAAAACACAGTGGACATTTTTACAAAGTACTGCATCTTAACCACTTTCAATGGACTTTATTTTTTTATACATTGACAACAATGAGAATCAAATTTAAGTCTTCATGCTATCTAAATTCTCCCAAATTTACTAATTACTAACATCATATCTTTTTTATTTTTCCACTATATATTGTCTCTTTTTTGTGTTATTTTATAATTAATTTTTTAATAAATAAAAACATTTTTTTGCTGACCGTACCTTCTATTCCCTTTGCTTTTTTTCAAATCATATGTATATATGTCTTATTTAATATTTTTTATTTACATTTAATTACTATTTTAGTCCCTGATTTTGGGAGTGTACTTTTTTTAGCCTTTGAAATTTAAAAACTTTTTTTAGTCCCCAAATTTTCAAAAATTATTTTTTTAAGTCCTTGACATAATAAATAAATACTTTGTAACGATTTTAAGCATTTTGTGATGGAGTTTATAGAACTTTGTGATAGTTTTCAAATATAAATTTAAGTGGCTAAAAAATAAAATTAATTTAAAACAACTAAAAATTGTCACAAAATGTCAATTTATTATGTCAAGGACTAAAAATATAATTTTTAAAATTTAGGGACTAAAAAAATTACATACCCAAAATTCAGAAACTCAAACAGCAATTAAACCTTTTATTTAATTACTCATTTGTTCTTTATGGTTACGATTTTCCTCTTTTAATTTTTATACTCAAAAATAATGGCAGATCTACATAGCCTTGAGGGGTGCAAATGCACTCCCTAACTATTAAAAATGTAAACATAAATGTTGTTATCTTTTTCCTCTTTCTATTTATATAATTTGAACCCACTATTCAAATTTTTCAGCCGTTATCAAATTTTATTTTTTATTGGAGAGTTTATTTCTTAGATTTTGTTATACTTCTATTTTATTGGACATTTTGGTTATGTTTTTACAAATCATTTTAGTTAACTTTTAATTTTTTTATTAGCTGAAAAATTTGTTTGACTATTCAATAAACAATATTTTTAAATAGTTTATAATATTTTTTAAACGTTAATTTGAGTAGTATTTTTTAAAATGTCAACTTCTAATTTTTTATGCTTTATTCTCCTTTCATCCTTAAAATATTTATTCAATTTCTTTATTAACCTTTTAAATATGTTATTTTATGTTATTTTCATTTTTCAACTACTTCAACAACTAATTTTATTGAATATTTATGATTTAATAAATTAGCTTAAAATTTTCTAACTAGCTTTTTCACTTTCAAGATAACCCTTTAGCTAATTTTGTCAACATAACCTATAAACTTTATTCAACTTGATATTTTTATTATATTTATTATTAATTTATTTTTTTGAAATAATTTGTTTCCACCGACTCAAGAGTCAAGTTACTCGATCCATCACTGCTGAAAAACATTTTCTTTTAACTATACATATATATTAATCGCCTAATCACTTTTAGTCTTTACACGTATTATTTTAAATTTTCTTAATCCTTATGACAAAATTAAAAGGATTATAAAAAAAAAATGTGTAAGAATTCAAATAAAAGGTTTTGAAGTATAAGAACTAAAAGAATTTTTTATATTTATTATAAGAACTAAATGAGTAATTAAATTAAATTTTTAAAAAATAAAATGGATGGCTCGATATCTTATCCAATGGTTTCCCATACTTTATTTTTAGTGTCCCATACCTCGTTGAAAAGTTATGTGTATACTTGTGGCTTGTGTTATTTGAGAGTAAATTCGCGTGTAGCACAAATACGTAAAGATGAAGTTTTTGAGCTTTTGGTAGGTGGAGAGAGGACCCTGGAGCAAAGGTAGGGCAGTGCAGTGACATATTAACAACCAATTAATTAGTGTTCTCTACTGTTCTTGTTCTACTTCCATGAATCTAAGGTTTTCTTTTCTTTCCAAATTGGTTTTCTCTTCAGAAAAAAAATCCCAGGTTGATTCCGCCTCCAATATGGACCGCGACAATTCTTTGTGCCATGGTATAACCGAATTCTTAAAGTACAAGGAAGGAAGGTACTGGATTAAGATTTTAAATGATTTTTTTAATATATATACATATATATATATATATATTATTTTAATTTTAAAAAGATTTCATGAAAATGAAATGATTTTTATGATTTGAATTTTATAATTTATATTTTAATGGATTTATTCATAAGATTTGGAAGGACTTTATATGCTTTGAAGGATTTCATAAAATTTTAAAAAATATTTAAAATTATAAAAGTTTATATAAGAATAATTGATGATATGCAAATTCTTCTTTCACCCATAAAACTTCAACGAAACCTTTAATATCCTTAATTTTTCCATAAAAAATAAATAAGTGAGTTACTGACCATTTTTCAATTTAACTTTTGAACACAACAAATACTATAGTAAATTGGCTTTTTGTTATTGCAAGATTTTTTTTCCAGATGATGGTTTTTTAAAGGAAAAACAAAACAAAAAAAGTAAATTATACTCACATCTCATGTGTTTTTTCAAATTGCATATGATATTTCTCCTTTTTTACACCCTACAAAAATCTCTTAATTGTTTAGCTTACATTACACCCAGACTCTCTCCCTCCTAAACATCATTTAATAGTTAAACATAAAATAGACACATGTTGGTTACATGACTTTTAATGAAAATTTATGTTTAAAATATACTCATTTTTCTCAAAATCACATCTGGAATTTTACAAACCCTCATATTCTTCAACAACCCCTCTTCACTTACCACCACCACCTCCTTCTCCTCTTCCTCCCTCTCTCTCCCACGACAACATCATCTCTTCCTCCTCATCATTGTCTTCACCCACCAACACGGCGTCCAAGCGCATCCACTCCCACTGGAGCAACCACCATCACCGTAGTCACCGCCTCCACCATAATCATTGCCACTACCGTAGTCGCCATCGTCACCGCCATGTCCACCTTCACCACCTCCTCATCCCCCGTTGTAGCTTTGGCCACTATCATTGTTGTGTTTGGTTCTCTGGACACTGGCGTTAGTTAACGAAATTAACAGAAAGGGGTAAAAGTAATGTATAAAAAGGGAGGGATATTGAGCGCAATTTGAGAAAAACACAGGGAATGCGAGTGTGATTTACTCTAATGGACAATTTCGTCTGCTTAGATATTTTAATTCACGTCAATTAACGACATTAATAGAATGAGGTAAAAGTAATGTATAAGAAGAGAGGGTATCGGATGCAATTTGACACACGATGTGCGAGTGTATTTTACTCAAACAAAAAACAACGTCATGAAGGAAAGACATGCTCTAGGACAGATGCACCAAGAGGAATAGAAAGTTCCTAATTGAGTCACGCTCTAGGACACGCTCTAGGACATATACACCACTTAAATGAAAAAGTTTTAATAGATTTGATGAGTTAAAGATAATTTGGTCTACCATTGTTAAAAATGATGTTATTCGTCATCAACTAAATTCCTAATACGTTGCATGCTAAAAAATATATCTAAAAGTTTGCAGACCTTTCTAGTCTCAATTTTTGAGTATATAGTTGAGAATGACTGGATTTATATTAATAATGAAAAGTTGAATAAGCTACAAGGAGTGTAGTAAACAACTGTAGATACAAAAAGATAGAGTTTTCATAGGCCAACATGTGATTATTAAAGATTATTAAAGTATTGAAAGTTATGAAGTGTTGTAAATTATGAGTAATGAGAGAAAAAGAAAAGAATCAAGGAAAGTCTCAATGTTTTTTTATGAGATTGTTTGATATATATTTTCTATTGAAAAGTCACATGGAATTCAAACTAAAAAAAGAATCCATCGAAATCTTTATATTTTTGAATACCAGATCATTTTAAAAAAATTATAAAAACATCTTAATTTAATACCATTGGATTTCGTTGTACTCCTTAATTTTTTTAAATAATTCTAATTAAATACCACAAGACTTATTTATGTCATTTACAAGACTTGATTGAATACCTCAAGGCCTTTTTTTTGGAAAAAAAAGTCTTTTAAAATCTTTCAAAATTCTAATCTAATACACCCCCTAAAATTAAAATGTTGAACTATTAAAAATAGACTTAATTATATAATTGATTCCATAGTTATAATTAAAAGTTTAATTAAATTTTATAATTATTAAAAAGTTCAATCAAATCCTTCAATTATTTAAAACGCTTCAATTAGGTATCTCAATTATTAAAAAGTTCAATTAGGTCCTCCAATTGTTTAAAAAAACATTACAACTGTACCATTTTCATTGATTTTATTAGTTTGATAGATTAAAATTTATGTAAAAAGATATTTTTACATCAATTGTATTGACAATAGATGTAAAATGTAATTTACATCGATGACAAATCTTAACAATTACTCGATTTTGACATGGATTGTATTGAAAATTAATGTAATTTATTTTATACATCGATTGTATCATAAAGCGATATAAAATGTTTATTTTCGTCAATCAAATTAATGAAATTGACGAAAAAGGATACAATTGTAGTGTTTTAAAATAATTGGAGAACGTGATTGAACTTTTAATAATTAAAAGATCTAATTGAAGCATTTTTAAACTATTGGAGAATCCAATTGAACTTTTTAATAATCGAGGGAATTATTTAAACTTTTAATTATAATTAAGACATAAATTATGTAATTAAGCCTTAAAAAAATTACTTGTTATTTATGATATTTGTTAGTCGTTAAATTATATTTAAGAAATGACAAAACTTAAATGCAACTTCTTTAAGTGCTTTTCTTTGTTAAGTGTTTTTAGCGTTGTTCTTCATATAAGTTTTGCACTAAAAAAATTTTAAAAAATCATACCCAATATTAATTCTTTTAAAACAACATATTTACGACTTTATTTAATAAAATAATGTCTAACTAATCCAGAGCCGTGTTTTTTAAATATATATTATTGTTTTTAAAAATGATTTTATAAATTACAGTTTAATATTTTTATTTTTAAACAACACAAAATCTAGGAATCGTCCTCATAGATCTATGCTTAATTAATAAACTTTGGACCACTTAATCCAATTGATTACAAAATATGTTGGATTATTTATTATATATCCAATAATAAATGCTAATATAGTCTAACTAAAGCATTAATTTTTTAAATTAAATAAATTAATTGACTTTATACATAAATAAATTAGATGTTTAATAAATAAATAAATAAATTTATCACCGCACTTTAGAAGAAGTTCAATAGTAATCCAGTTGGTAAGTAAATGGAGAAAAATAGCATTGCAGAATATAGAGAGAGAAAGAGAGAAAGAGAGAGATGGAATTATATAGAGTAAAATCATTCAATCACAATGCAAAGACATTAAAATCATGTATTTTTTTCCTTTAATAGGTGGTTGGGTGTTTTTTCTTTTTATCGTGTATGTTTTTTCTCTTCATTATGCTTCCCACTTAGGTTGGCTTTGTGGTCCACATATGCAATATATAAAGGTAATTATAATATGTATTTTTTTCATTTTAAAATAAGTGTTATATTTGATATTTTAATGTAATATTTTTTTATTAATATCTCTAATAAATATCATTAGTTTTTGAGTCTAATATTAATATTATTTTATTATCTATTTTAATAAAATTAATTTTGTAAAATTATTATTCTTTTTTAATTATTTATTATTATTTTTATATGTGTAAAATAATTTAAGATGATCCTTATTTTAAAATAGAAAGAATAAAATTAAAGTTGTATTTAAGTCTTAATTTTACTGGTGGATTTGGTTTTCTCCAAACAAAATTTACCTAATCACACTATTCAAAGTAGAACTAGAAACCTAGGTTTGGAAAAATGCAAACTGTCATTTGGGCCATAAACGAACAGGGAACAGCTTGGCACTTGAAGAATATGTAAAAGAAAGCAGTGTTTACCAGCCATTCATGTTCTTTACTTTTCTCTTTTGCCTTTGAATAAATTCTGTCAGGGAGGCCTGTGGGCAATCCTTGATGTTCAATTCCACTATTTTAATTGTCGTCTTCTCAATATTTATTTTATTTATATGTTTTTGTTTTTTATTTGCTGCGCTGAAATTATCATAACCGCAGAACTGTATTGTATAAGGATACAAAAGCAAGTCTTCACTCTATATAGTCTATACAATATAAAACGGATCTAATGTCTGTCATATGATGTGAGCTAATTTGACAGCATCTAACAAACTTGTTTCCGAAAAAGTGGTTCCAAAGTACAAACAAGATTTTATTACATGGTAAACTGATCTTCAAAATTATTTCAGCATCAATTAATTATTAATTGTTTCTCTAAACAGAAGTACAACAGTGAAGCCTATTTATTGGTTAGTGGCTGGGGATCTTTAGCTTTTGAAGTGTCAACCTAGTTGAAATTGAAAGTTCTAAGGTGAAGTTAGTTTACCTTGATTTATTAAAAAAAAAGAAGCCTATTTCTATATAAATACCAAATTTTACCTTTGAATTCCCTTTGTGGACAAACCTTACACTCATAAGTGAAGATCATTAGACACGTTTTCAGTCCATGGGTTTTCAAATAGGATTGAATGACATGCACATTGGCACACGTTCGAAAATGATTGGATCAAGCATTGCCATGATAGTTATTTTCTACCACACACGTGCCCACAAGTCCACTCCGAAGTGCAAACAAACTTACAAAAGCGACCGTTGAAATTGCTGTTGTTTCTGGCCAAAAGATTTCAGAACCACTGGCAAGATACCGATGGTTGCGTTCTAATATCCACATGCTAACGCCAAAGTCATATAAACTTGTCATGGAATTCTAACGTATTGAAAAGTTTGAGTTGAGTTGAAAATTGGACTATTGGATACAATAGTAAAACCTTATCCCATTATATAAAGTTGCATGTTCCAGTACATGAATTGGAAAGAAAAGATTTATTATTTTTGAAGTAAAAATATGAGTTTTTCTAACTTTAATTCAAACATGATTGGACACTACTTGATTTTAAAAATCAAGGCTTCATATATAACATGTCAAAAGAATAGAAATTTCATTGTTGGCATTTTTTTAAGATAACATACATCTTATACAAGAGTCAAACATTTACAAATGTGGTAAAATTATTATGACAAACAATTTTTTCTCTTAATAGTTAACACCGAATCCATAATCTGAACTAAAGATTACTCATTAAGTTATAACAACTTGTGTCAATTGAAGCTAATCCTCATGTGCTCACTAGTGATTATTTGTGCCTTTTGACCATGCTTGAGAATCATCCTTTTTATTATATGTAAATAAAAAAAGCATATTATCACCCCAAATTGAAGCTATTTTTATACACCTTCTGCATAACGTTCGTATTAGTTTTTAAACGTAATGTATTTCTCTTTAAAAAAAAAAAAAAAAGTTCAAATTTTAGGAAGAAGATTTGAAGGAATTTCATCGATGAAGAGGCAGAACCTCTTTTCATGTTTATCTCTTTTCATGTTTATTTATCCAACGTAATGTATTTCTCTTTTAAAAAAAAAAAAAAGTTCAAATAAGATTTGAAGGAATCTAAGGTTTTCTTTTCTTTCCAAATTTTGGGACTCCAGGAGTTGAAATCAGAACAAGTTGGATATAATTTAGAATTTATATACTAGCATCATTCTCTCACTCTCTCTTTTCATGTTTATTTATCCATTCACTTTTGCATTAATCTTTCTAAATCCTTTTGGGCAGGGCATTGCCATTGCTGTTGGTTTGGCCTTAGCAAAGAAGCATTAATTGGCTGCAAGATTTAGCAAGCTTGACAATGAGATTGTTCATCATTGCATGAAAACTAAATCTTATGTGACCCCCCGCCTTTAAATTATGATCATAGAGTTGCGAGAGGCTTTAGTTCTGTGATGTTTAATTTGCTAATGGCGTTTTTTCTTTCTTCTCATCTGCAAGTATGTTATACTGGATGATTGTTGTCAAATGGAGGGAATTAAATATGAAGCATACTCACTTTCTGATCACTTTGCTCCAATTGATACTTAAGTTTAGTCCATTATTTTTCACTTTTATTTTGTATTTTTTTTTAAAAATTGCTTCCATTTATGGGCACAATTTGTTCATGTTACTCTTAATTCTTTCTGATGACATAATTAGCTGGTGTACAATGAACTTGGGTTCTCCCCATTTTGAGATTGATGATGTTGAAGCTTTTATCTACCAGCAAGTTTAGTTAAGACTTTTCCTCCAAATAATCATGGACTAAGTGTATCGGAGATTCTTGAGGGTTTTTATTTTTATTTTTATTTTTTTGTTAGTCTACCATTGTTTATCTCTTTTCTTGGTAGATTTTTTTTTCCCAATTCTGATATACACCTTCATATAATGATTATATTGTTAGCGAAAATTTCTAAAATATTCTATTTACTTTGATATTTACATTCTAACAAAGCTGTGCCGACCGCTTGAATCAATTGCTATTGTTTTTCATTTTTGTTACGTATTTGATTTTGAGTTTTCGAATTCACAAGTGCATGCCCTTATCAGTACTGCTTGTGTATTCTCGTTTATCTGACCTTGTGCATTGTTCTTATCAATTCGTTTGGTCAGAAAACATTACTTGGTGTTATCTTTGGGGATCGCGCGTGCATTACAAGATCAATTTCTGTTAGTAACACAATAGGTATTGATGATTGAACAGAATTAATGAGATCCAATCTGTATGTCTAAGAGTTGACTTATGATTTGCTCCATAGACTCTTGATTTATAGTTATGCACTAATGCACATTACTTAGTGGACTGTGGCAATACTGATTACCCTCAACTGCAATGGACTCTTATGTAGTTAGGTTGTTCTGTCAAGTGTTTTAGAGCTTTTTCTTGTTGGAAACAAATTTATCAGATGTAGCACCATACTTTTTAACACTTCAACTGAAATTTTATTTGTATTTTGGTGGCTCATTAGCAAGGTGTGGATCTTGGTAGTGATGTGCAAAAAAACCGAACAGATCCAAAACAGAATCCAACCACTTTGAAAAAATCAAACCATTTTGGAAAAAAAACTAAACCTAACTATTTTTATGAACATGGTTTGATTGACCAAATCATTTTTAAGGAGAGGTTCGATTCAGTATAAAAATTGATCCATATGTAAATAAAAATGGATAACTAAATTGAATTGAATTAAATCGAACAGTTTAAAAAAAATCCAAACCAATCCACATTATAAAAGTAGTTTGATTAATCAAATCAATTTTATAAAGTGGATGGAAAATAAATTGATTTGAATTTTTAAAGAATCCAATTTTTGCACAGCCTTAAATCTTGCCTGAGGGGGTGTTTGGAGGCCATGATTGACTATATTAGCAGCTAATTCTCCCAAACCAGATACCTCACACAATATATGTTTAACTTTGATTAATGATTGCCCTCCTCAATAGGAGTTTATTTATCTTTTGAATTTATAATTGAGTGATTGATCTCTCAATAAAAAAGGGCATAAGCTGGTTAATTTATAATGTAGTCAACCTGTAATATATATATATATATATATATATATATATATATATATATATTTTGCCTTATTGGACTATGATTATATTTGGCCTTTATTTGTATGTGGTCTAGATATACCTGACACTACATTATAAAATAAATAAATAAAAAGATTTACCTGATGCTATCTTGGGGTGGAATTTTATCTCAAAAAAAAAATCTTGGGTGGAATGAGTCATTTTCACAGCCCTAGACCGCCAAATGGTTGTGCATTTCTGATTTGGAGCAGAGCCACGATGGGATGGCTCTGATTAGTAATGAACCCGGTTCTGAATTAATGATTGTGCATAGTCTAAATTTTTCTCTGTACAGCTTGTGTGCTGAAGGAAATTTTCAAGGAGTGACAAGAAAAAAAACATCAATTACACAAACAAATAGATGAGAGCGACCATTGGCGATTGGTTCTTCATGTATACTTTTTTTAGAAACGGGCGCTTCCGGTATCAATAAGACTTGAAGCATCCGAACTATATTGGCATCCTTCAACCCAAAGATCCTTTACCAAAGCTAACCCAAATTTATATATAAAAGAGCAAGAACAATAACAAAACATGGGGGGATTAGACCAAAAAATCCATGGAAGGTCAGCAAAATCTGTACTTAGATCAAGAAGTTCATCAACTCAGACACCTTCTAAACAATAAGAGTTTACTCAATGGTACAAGATTATGATTTTTTTCTTGGTATAATTTTTTATCTAAAAGATATATTATGAATCTACATTAACAATATGGTGCGTTATAAAGCTCGATGCATACCTTATTTATTGAAATCAAACATATTTTTCCTTATATATATAGGATTTTAATTTTTTATTGTGTGGTTTTTCAATATATTTTTACTTTAGATTATGGCAAAAAGTCAATCCTATAATTTTAGTTGTAAAACGCTAGTGGCTTCATATGTTATACTTTTCAATCGCCGAAAGAAAGATACGAGGAAGTGTGGATCACAGAATGAGGCCAATTGATTTTCATTTTTGTAGTTTAATTGGCATCACCCATAATGGAAATGTTAATCATTCCTTTCCTACAATTCGAAAGGTTCATTTCAATCTCTCCAATAAAATATAGTATTTTATTTTTCAGTTAAGTTTGTACCTGCTGTCATAATCGATTCACGAATTTTGTTGTGATAAAATATATCTCATGAGTGGAGACATAGAGAGTGGGGACATAGCTAGCGCGGCTGGCCTAGTAAAAGAATAATGAATTAGTTAAAATAATTAAGTTGAAACATTAATCTATTCATAGTTTAAAGAAGACAAATAATAAATAGTGTTTTTAAGATATTGATTTTTGAAAAAATATTTTTATTAAAATATGTAAAATTGTGTTGTACGTTATCTTTTTATGTTTTTCTATAATTTTTATGATTATTTTTTTAAAAAATTTCTTAACCAAATTTCTAAAAATATGGGTTATAAGAACCCTTACATATTTGTCAAACAAGTTTTAATTTGTCAAACAATTTGTACGTGGTTTGTTTCTAAAAACAAATATGGACAATACAGGGACAGCATTCAAACGGATTTTGATAGCTGCAATAGTAGCACGAAGGTTGACTTTCATGAGCATGAATGTAAATAGCATATCCTGGCCATTAATCATCCTCACAAAGTACTCTTATGCCGCCACGTGCCCCAACATTCTTAAAATTATAGGTTAAAGTTTATAATAAAAGAAATAAAAATAATTTTATTACTTGGCTGAATACAGTGTATTATGTATGCAGCGCAATTATCCAAACAGTTACTCTTAGCTAGATATATATATATATATATATATATATATATATATATATATATATATATATATACTAATTAAGCGAAAGGCATGCTTAAGAGATTACGAAAATGTTGAATTAAACAATGTACTTCTCTTGAAATAAAGGATACTTGAAAATGATGAAATAAAAAAGAATGACACAAGCGTACACGTCATTACACACACATATCCAAACTGTTACTCCTAATTGCTCATTTGCTCTCCTAGGGGCAACTAAAAGGCATGCTCTAGATATTATGAAAATGCCCAATTGTACTAATTATTAATTATTAATTTTCTATATCAAAAGTAAAAATTAATTATCGTGTAATAAATGAATGATACACGAAATGAAAACGCAATGATGTTAAATACGTAATATTACTTCACATTATTTTTATATAACTTGTCAAACAAAATAATTTTTTTATATAACGTGGCAGGGTCGAGGGTAGGTTTGTGAATGCATCATCATTCATCGCTAACTTAAGAGTATCAAACTCCTACATCAAGCAGTGACACATGATTATTAGAGGGTCCATATAGCTGAATAGGTCGTTGCAGAAGCTAATAAGAGGGTTAGGATTATTGAGAAGAGGATTGCTATTTGCTACCTAAGTGCAGTAAAAGTTATAAGTTATTGTAATTAAAGTAGGACGGTTATTCCTTAGATAATATAAGGAGGCCTAACCAAAGACATTATTATTATTATTATTATTAGCTTGTTACTTCTTCTTTTTTTAAAATGTTGGTAAGGAAATTTGTACACACGATATCTCTTTCTCCATCCCTAGCCTTCAACCCTTAAACATCCTTTTCTAATTATCAATTATTAAATTAATCTTATAGTGTTATATTATTACACATATGACGGTAATTGTATGTGATTATTATTTTTATTTATTTCTATATCGTTATTCATATTATACCTTTGTTATGCTTTCATGATTTTTGATAATATATCAAATTTTTGTAATATATCATTAATAACTAAATTAATTAATTTTAAAAAAAAGATAGTATCAGCCTTTTAATTAATTCAGGATCAACTTAGTTAACACTAATGTCAACGTGACATTTTTTTTTGTATTTATCTTAACTTTTACTTATAGTGTCGTCAGCCACCAAAAAGTTAACACTTAATATTAGTTTGATAAAATTAATTTTAGCCAACAACTTTGACACAAAATCAGCACTAAATTAATATTTAGTCTCGATTTTTGTTGATTAGCGTTGGCTTTTGGCCAACATGCACTATTGATGGATTAATGACTTTTAATAAATAAATTACTTTGTATACACTTTTGACAGATAAAAAATAAATTAGTAATTTATTTTTTAAACTATTTACTATAATTCAATACAAAATTTACTTGTTCTATCTATTTGACACCCGTGATTCAAACATAGTTTCTGGATTACAGTAACCTTCTCCTTTGTTTGAACGTGTTATATTCTTCACACTACAATTTTTTATTTAAGAAATTGAGGTCGACAGAACACGTAACATTCTAGGTTTTCAAAGTGTGTGTAATTAATTATTAACAAGACAACGTAGTTAGACATGAGATGGGATCATCCAAGTACCCCAACGTCCTGAATTCATGCTATACTACGTATTAACAACTTGAGTTGGCATTATTTGATTAGTGTGAGGTGTAGACAACTCCTTAATGTGATAATCATCAGTTTTAATATGCTTTTTTTTTTAAAAAAAAATAGAATCTTAAACCTGTCAAATAATTTGTTGTACTTTATTTGGATCAGAAGATGAAGGGTCTTTTACAAGGTAACACTCTTTATTTAATTAAATGATTAAAATATTAAACCAGGAGTAGTATTTAATAATACTAGTAATTTACGTGTTTTGTTTGCGTCTGGCTTGAAACTGAAAAAAGACGCGGAGATAAAGTCAATGACATGTGTTGCCAGAAATTCAATGGATCAGACAACCTAACCTAGAAATGTGAACTAAGGAGTAAGGATGCCATGATCTGCTGAAAAAGGAAACAACATTTATGTGCATTGGATTTTGTAAACTTATTAATGCTATCAGCCTATCTATCACCTATGCTATGTAAGGATATTGTTTTAAAATTTTGGGTTAAATGCTTAAATATACTTTGTCTATTCCATTTTATACAACGATTAGGTTTTAAAACAGGTTCATTTAAAATATAATTAATATTTTAAATTTTAAAAATATATTATATTTTTTAATCATGGTCCTTTTATTAAACATTTATCGGTTAAAAATTATGATTAATCTCATTTGAGAATCATGAATGTATATAATATAAAATAAATATTTCTCTTTTAACATATTAACCTCGGTGTTATATATAAGAAATAATTATATAATTTATCAAAATTAATAAAAATAGATATATTAATTAACTTGTCATAAATTTTAATTTTATTTCAAAATTATCTATTACATTAATGATTAAAAAGGAATTTATTTTTTAAAAGTTAATTTTTTAATCAATAGACATGTCTTCTTTCGATGACAATTCAATAAATACATTGAGAAAATAAATATGATCATTAATAAGTCTTACAATAATTTAGGAATGAAAAATTAATAATAAAAATATTTTTATATTTCTTATAATTAAGATTAAGAAAATAAATGTTAATTTTTATTTGTGTAGGCAGTAGTTTATAAAATATATTATATATATTTTTTAACACAAAGGATCGAATTCATTAAAAAGAAAAAAAGGAAACAAAAGCAATGGGGAGCAAAACAAAATCAAAACAAGAAAAACCAAAACATAACCTAAACCTGATAAAGTATAGCTAGACGATAGTATACAGAGTTTTTTCTTTCCAACCGGAAAATAATTTTCTAGCAATCTTGTTGCAGGATGAAGCTTTTTTATTAGCATTCATCTTTTTCTTGTTTCCCTTGGAAATGACAGTGAATAACTCCTCTTCCTTATGCTCCTATCTTGGCTGAGAATCTGAGATCTTCCGAAGACGAAAAGGCAAATTTGAAAAATCCTTTCCCAATAAGGGTGAGCTTCCACTTACCCGAAGGCTTCCAAAGCTTCAAAAGCTTGGTGGAGATATTGAGGGAGGGGGTTTCGGGGCTGGCTCCATTTTTTTTTTTAATTAATTAAAGATAATTAAGGGGGAAATAATTAATGTAATAAACAACTAGAAAAAATGTTATTGACTAAATTTTACACAAAAAATGGTCAATTTAAGTATTAACATTAAATTTGTCTGCCAGAGAAAAAAAAAATATTAAGAACATACTCTTTAATATACTCCTTTAAATATATATTATCTAATTGATTAAGATTTATTAAAAATTTAAAAAATCAAGAAAGAGTCATTTAATATAACGTGAAATTTACCAAATTTTTTAATTCTGAATAAATTTTAGGAAAAAAAAGTATATCTAAAAAAAATGTTAAAAGATATGTTATTAGTACTTGTCAAAAGACAAGTCAAAGTATTATTCAATTATGGATTAAATAGATAAATTATTTTTAGTTAAAAATAATTAATATACAAAATAATTGAAATTAAATCTTATAAAAAAAGATAAAAAAATTCAAACCATGTAGATAAGAAGGAGAAAATATAAGGATGAAGATCATAGTGTAAAATTATTTTGTACAACTAGTACATAATTTTTTTAATCAAAATAAGTATAAAAATACTTTTATTAGTCTCTATTTTTAATCAAAATAAATATTAAAAGTATAACGCACATTTCAAAACTACCAAATAGGCAAATACGTGACATTCAATGGCCTTCCTTTTTCTAAAAAAAGTTACGTCACATTCATTGAAAGTCTTCGATATAGCAAAGGTTCACCATGACCCAAACAGTGGTGGGGAACTTTATGACCATCTCTAATTTTCTATCTCTTTTCTCTGTGCAAGTGTACGTGAATATGTGTAAACACACTGAAGGATTTCGTGTCACACTAACTTTCTTCTCTCTCCCACGAAAAAAATTAAAATTGAAGTTAAAATTATAAAAGATTATGTAAATTTACGTTATTTTAAATGAATTTCCATGATACATTAGTATATAACGAACTAATATAACAAATCTCAAATTTTAATATTTCTAACCGTTAATATTCTCCTCCAGTCTATATCAACATTATGTTAATTATTGCACTCTTTCTTATAATTTTTAATAAAATATTTAACCTTTATTTATAAAAAAAATATCATCAACATGTGTATCAATCGACACTAGATTATTTAAGTTTAACCATTAATCTTTCGTTTGTGGTTTATTTATTGATAGAACTTCTACAAAGTCATCAAATTTTATTTCTATAATCATTAAAATAATATTATAAAATCATTTGTATTATATATCATTTCATTTAATAGAAATATTTATAAATGATAATAAAGCTAGAAAAACTTAGGAAGATAAATAATTTGAAATAAATTAGATATAAAATTTTATAATTATTTGAAAATATATAGTTATCAAAATTCAAGTTCTGAGCAAATAATTTATTAGATTATAGTATTTTTCTTGTCATTTATATTCATCAAAATATATAGATGCTTTGGGCAATTATTTGTTCCACACTTCGATTATTCTTTCCTCATTACATTTCCTATCCATGTGATTGTGCAAATTTTAGCAGAAGTCTATGATTTAAATGTGTTTGGATTAATTTATTTAAAAAATTGTCAAATCATTTGTTTTTGTAGAAGAAAACAAGAAATTACTTACTTGTATGAAAAACTTTCAACGGAAATCGGCAAAAAAGTCACTTGAGACTTGTTTGAAATAATTTGAATGGATAGAAATAATTTGAATATTTTAAATTGATAATTACAAGTAATAATTTTTTAAAATTAACTAATTAAATGTACATATAACTTGATTTCTACCTAATATATCTATTTTTATTTAATCATTTATTCACTACAAAGTGGCCGGGATGATTTGTCAACCATTTCTACTGATATTGGTTCGTACGTATTGAGTATTGACGTAGACTAGTGAAAAAAATATTTTTAAAATTTTAATTAAAATATACCAATAGTATAAAGGTTTACACTATCATTTTAAAAAATATTAATATATATGATAAATGTGTTGATTTGTATAATTTCCTCTTAAAAATAATTTGATTTATTAATAATGTAAAATATATATGGTGATAATATATGACAATTAAATTCATTTTTTGCATTGTGAATATTTTTTACACTATAATTCAATCACAAATTATTTTATATGAATGAACATGTTATTGGTTTAAGTGACATTAGACTCATTTTTTAAGCAAGAACTTTGTTCAAGTTTTATTGACGGGGTAAACATTATTAGGAGGAATATTCTACTAAAAATTATCAATAAAGTTTTTCCATAGAGATTAGTGATTATTAAGACGGACAAATATTCTACACCAATGTCATAATAATTTTAAATAAAAAACTTATAATATATAATAAATTTAATGACTTTAATAATAATCACTCTAAAAGTTAAAGTTTTTTTTAGTTAGTGACACTAACCATATGTATCCATTGAACTCTTTGTAAATATAATTAAATTTAACACTATATTTGTTTCTAAACATAAGATTTTTTTTCTATATTTATTTGTTCCTTTTTATAAGATTTTCTTTAAATTATCTTTTAAATTAATTATTTTTTTACCAAAACATCTTTACTATTACTCTACAATAAGTTATATGAAATAAAAACATAAATGCATTCTT
>PYAF01000320.1:1549530-1579831 GCA_007407185.1 Glycine tomentella
TTTTAAAAGACTTTGTAGAGATACAATGGCCTTTAAGATTTTTTTTAAAGACTTTTATGATTAGGATTTTATAGTTTGAATTTTAATAGATTTATAAGATGAATTCATAAGATTTAAAATACTTTGTGGATTTACAAGATTTTAATTAATTACATGAAATGAAATGAAAAATATAACAAATAAATGATAATATTTTGATAAACAAAAGTAAAACATTCAAATGAAAATGAAAATTTGCCTATTAATTCAAATTAGGGGTGTTAAAAAAAATCTAGTCATATCAAATAATTCATAATCGACCATATCTAAACTACATTCAATCCATTTTAATGGATTGGATTTGTATCCAAATCAATTTTTTTTTGGATTTTAAACAAAAATATAAGATACGGAATTGTTCTTTTAAAAAATATTCTTAATAGTATTTTTTAAAAAAATATTTTGTTCATATATTATTTTTGAGATATAATACATAATTTAATTGAAAATAATTTTTATTTTATATATAATCTAAAGGATAATTACCTTTTACATAATCTTATAATCACTTGAAAAAATAGTAAACAAACAGATCCTTTTTATGAGCATAGATATTAGCGGAACTTTTTGTTTTTCTTTGAAACGGTTTCTACTTTCTAAATAAAAAATAGGTTAGCATTTTCTTTAAAATTGTTTTTTTTCATATAGGGAATTAAATTTTCATACACTACACACTGATCAATTAAGTGAGCTTAAATTTGCCATTAAATAATATAGTTGTCAAATTAGATATATCTAATTGTACAAAAAAGTATAGATATATTCTTATCTTTCTAATTCATAATCTCTCTTGACGTGAAACTCACCAATCTTCTCCTTTGTTTAGTTTTTGTGTGTAAATGTATGTGTAACACTATGATTTTCATAATGTTTGATTAAATGTTTTAATTAAATTACAAAAATAATTAAATTTAACTTAAGTGTTACTAATTAATTAATTGATTATGAGTTTATGGTTTGTTGTGTTTATATATATATATATATATGTGTGTGTGTGTGTATATGTCATATTTATGTTTATGTTTAAACTATATCACATGTATGATTAGTTGATTTTTAAAGTGTTTGAACCTAGGTGAGTGAGTTTTGAGTGATGGAAATGGAGTGAATGAGTTTCATGAGTTGTGGGGCGCAAACAGACGAAATGAGAAGAGTGATAAACCTTTTTAAAACTCTTGCATAGTCTAAACTAACCTCATAAACATGGTTGCTTCTTTCTTCTTCCCAACAGGTCTCTCTCTTTGGAAGCTTAAATCCTTAATTTACCTTGTTTAAGTTAGGACCTTTATTACTCCTTTTTGTTGTTTTGGACTTTGTCTAGTGTTAAGAATCCTTTTCCCTTTTCAATTGAAGTTTCATTTTCATTTTCCTTCATAGAGCACTCATGAGGTGTTCATGAAAGTGATTATTTTTGGGGGTTTAATGTGGTTTTCATTTGTTGATGGGTTCTAGGTGATAATTATGACTTGAGAATAATGTGTTATTTGATGACTCATGAAATACTTTGATGTTTGATAGACTGATGATGATGATATCGTATGATGATTGAACCTTTTTGTGATGGTTAATAAACTGATGATTAATATGAGATGTCCTGTTATGATAATTCCAAGACTTATGCTTTATGTATGTTTTCTACATGTTATGTTATATATGTGATGACATTGGAAGTGCTTTAATTGTTAACTTTTATCTCATTTTTGTATGTTTACTTTTGGTAAGCTTAATTTTGCATTGTTGCACGTGTGATTCGTGTTTGTAATGATCCGATATCTAACGTACATGAAGAGTAGATGGATAGGAGGTGGTTCCATGTCTTTGGAGATTTCGTGAATATGCGTCTTTAAACGTGAAAACACATTATTTGTTTTTGTTCTTCTTTAAGTTATGCATAGTGTTGAATGACTTAGAGTTATGTAGTTTATCCTTATAATACAGTTTATGTTTATATGTATGTTTTAAGGAGATTTGAGTTATTATAATATTGTGTGTGTGTATATATATATATATATATATCATGTGATATTTTATTTTAGAGATGTGCATTTTAGCCTTTGACCTTTAAAATGAGAAAATTTTGCTAATATTCTTATAAATAAATTAATTGAAAAGTTTTAAATAAATTAAAATAAAATATTTCACTTAAATTTATTCCTAATTTCATGTAGTGGCGTGAAATCGTTACTGTATGTATATGTTAATGTGACTAGTTTGTAATTGTATTCCATTACCCTAATAATATATATCAAGGATTATAACATTATAGAAAGATGAATCCCATTGAAGAATGATTATAATTTAAGTAGGTACTATAAATCGATGGGTATATAATAATACAAACATGCATAGAGCACTTATCAATTAATTAATGATCATTATTAAACGTCAATTCAGAAAAATGGTTAATTAATAAAAATGTTGTTGAGACTTAAAAATCACAACTAATTGATCATCAATCGACCTATATAATGGAGTGGTATGAATTTGACTAGTTGAGTTCAAACAAAGGGGAGTCCAAGTTTTGGTGGTCCCATACCACAGCCATGAATGGAACAACAAATTCAACGCACTTATTCTGTAGATGCATAATAAGCAAAATAAAACACGAAAAAACTTCATCAATTGTGTGTGAACGAAATTTCAACTTTTTACAGCTAAAATGAATTAGATTTTAATTTTAAAGCATGTAATACTCTTTTATCAATAAAAATTTATTTTATAATCCCTCCATTCTTATTAATAGGATTTAAATTAAAAGTAGTGTACTGGTAAAAAAATTAGAAGTAGTATTTGTTTTTCTAAAAGACTCAGATTATATATAATGTGTGTTTCATTAATTATTTATAAGACTTAATTCATATTATATAATTTCTCTTACATTAATTATTTTTAGACTAAAATATTCTTAACTAATTATAGTAATAAATATTTTAGGATAATTATATATATATATATATATATATATATATATATAAAAGATAAATTTATTATCATCATGGTAAACATGTTAAATGAAATTATTTTTAATTTTGATGAACTAGGTAATGGTGTTTTATCAATAAAGAAAAAATGGAAATAATATATGATTTTTAATTAATTATTACTATTGAAAAAGTCAAAGATTACTATGCAGATAAGTTATAATTAGATAACAAGTAAAGAATCCTTATAACAATTTTAATCAGACAATTACTAACTACCGGAAATTGATTAGGAAACTAAAAAAGTAAAAAAATTATTAAGATGTACAAAATTACACTTAATTTCATGATTTTTTTTATGCTCTAGAAATATTAGTTAGCGAAAGCCTTCTAATTACATTCAATGGATTAACATATGGAATGATGTCATGGGTGGGAACATGGTGCGCAGCAGCTGCAGCACTAAGTGAGGGGAAGGGGTTCGGGGAAGGAACGGCGTCGTAAAAGGCACAAGACGGGGGTGTTGACTGGGCGAAACGAACCCGACAAAAGGGGTATATGCGAGTGGAATATTTTGTTTGGAAACTCTATTATGTTTCACTTATGCTCTGTTTTTTTTTTTTTTTTTTTTTTTTTTTTCTGTTCCGTTTCCCATAAATCCATGCCACACCCTTCACTTATTTTCCGCACATCACTTATTTTTCTCTATAACTTCTCTGACTCTCTACGTTTCTACAACCTTCTTGCCCTCTCATCAGGTCTGTTTCACAACCCCTTCTATAACTAATCTTCTCCCTCTCTCTCAATGTTATATTATATTATTTTTCTCTTTGGCATCATGTGTCACCTCCATGCACATGCATCACGCCACTATCGCTCTATCGATCGCACCGAGTCCTCCTCAACAATTTGTTTCTTCTTAAAGCAAATTTGAGAGTGTTATTATATATCATCCGAATTTACATTTGTTTAAATATATGTTTTCCCTGAATAATCGTGTGCATGTTGGTTGTTACTGATTTGATCTTAATTCGTACTACTTGTTTGAGTTATTCGCTAGTTCCAATATTGAGGGCACTGGAGTCAGGCACCTTATGCATGTGTAGGGGTAGATGGCTTGATTCAGCATCAAAATTTCTCAACTGAGATTCAACTATTTGCATGGCTTTAAAGTTTAAACCGTATACCATTACTGGTTCTTAAATTGTTCCTATCTACGAGTCTAATGATTGTCTGTTATGATCATTTAAATTAACCAAACTTTTTTTCCAGTCCATTCGGGAACATGGCTGCCAGATGTTTGCGTATATTTTGTTTGTTTTTTCTATTTCCTAGATTTTTTTTCTTTGTAGAAATACCTTGGCAATGTTTGTTTACGGTTTTTAAAATTTGTATGTTGGACACATTTGAAAGTTTGTCTTCTGAGCACTTGAGAGTACTTGAATGAAACAAAGGAAGGATTCTTTTTCTTTTGTTTTTAAAAATTTGTTCTGAAACAATTTTCAAAACATAATAAATTTTAAATGAGAAATTGATTGCAAATTAGTATAAATTTATTTTAGAAAACAGTTTTAGTGGAAGGGAATCAAACCTGCCCTTATTTTTTTTAAAAAAAAATCATCTTCCGGGACTGAGTTTAGATATTATGAGTTTTCTAAACTTTTTCATAGTGAAGTAATTGGTGAGGTAATTATACGTCTATTGGTTGATTTCACTTGATAACTTAATTGGTGAGCTATGCTTGAATAGTTGAATTCTCAGTTCTTCAATTTAATCAAAGATCACACAATTGGTCAATTCTGACTCTTGTTTCCACTTCTGCAGAGAAGGAAAGCTTTTGATAAAGAAAAGAAACAGAAAGAACCTAGTAATTTTGGCTTGAAAAGCCATGGCCAGGGAGCAAATTCAGGTGCTCAACGCGCTTGATGTGGCGAAAACACAATGGTACCATTTCACTGCAATCATCATTGCTGGAATGGGCTTCTTCACCGATGCATATGATCTATTCTGCATATCCCTTGTTACAAAGTTGCTTGGCCGCATATACTACCACGTTGATGGCGCAGCAAAGCCAGGAACATTGCCTCCCAATGTTTCAGCTGCTGTAAATGGTGTGGCTTTCTGTGGAACACTTTCAGGCCAGCTTTTCTTTGGCTGGCTTGGTGATAAGATGGGAAGGAAAAAAGTCTATGGCATGACTCTGATGCTGATGGTAATATGCTCCATCGGTTCCGGCCTTTCATTCGGACATAGCCCAAAATCCGTGATAGCAACTCTCTGCTTCTTCCGGTTCTGGCTTGGATTTGGTATTGGTGGAGACTATCCACTTTCTGCTACCATAATGTCTGAGTATTCTAACAAGAAGACTCGCGGTGCCTTCATTGCGGCAGTGTTTGCCATGCAGGGTTTTGGAATTTTGGCTGGTGGTATCTTTGCAATTATAATTTCAGTTGCATTCAAGGAAAGGTTTGATGCTCCACCATATGAGGTTGATCCAGCTGGCTCAACTGTTCCACAAGCAGACTACATTTGGAGGATAATTGTGATGGTGGGAGCACTCCCAGCTGCATTGACTTACTACTGGCGGATGAAGATGCCGGAAACTGCCCGTTATACCGCTCTAGTCGCCAAGAACACAAAGCAGGCAGCAGCAGACATGTCTAAGGTTCTGCAGGTTCAGATTCAAGCTGAAACGCAGAAAGAGGAGCCGAAGGCTAACTCATATGGCTTGTTTTCCAAGGAGTTCCTCAGTCGCCATGGACTGCATCTACTTGGTACAGCAAGCACATGGTTCTTGCTTGATATTGCATTCTATAGCCAAAATCTTTTCCAGAAGGATATCTTCAGTGCCATTGGTTGGATACCTCCTGCAAAAACCATGAATGCCATTGAGGAAGTTTACAGAATTGCAAGGGCACAAACACTTATTGCTCTATGCAGTACAGTTCCTGGCTACTGGTTCACAGTGGCTCTCATTGACAAGATAGGAAGATTTGCTATCCAATTGATGGGATTCTTCTTTATGACTGTCTTCATGTTTGCTCTTGCCATTCCTTATGACCACTGGACTCGTAAGGATAACCGGATAGGATTCGTGGTGATGTATTCATTGACCTTCTTCTTTGCAAATTTTGGGCCTAACGCCACCACATTTGTCGTGCCGGCAGAGATTTTCCCAGCTAGGTTCAGATCTACTTGCCACGGAATCTCATCAGCATCCGGGAAGCTCGGGGCTATAGTTGGTGCATTTGGGTTCTTGTACTTGGCACAAGATAAGGACAAGAGCAAAGCAGATGCAGGGTACCCTGCAGGTATTGGTGTGAAGAATGCACTTATTGTCTTGGGTGTGATTAATATTTTAGGCTTCTTCTTTACATTCTTGGTGCCTGAGGCAAACGGAAAATCATTGGAGGAGATGTCAGGTGAGAATGATGAGGATTTTGGAACCCAGGAAGAGTCAGAGCAATCACATTCTCACAACAACAATAGAACAGTTCCATATGTTTAGGATATGTTTATCTGTAATGTTGTTATAATAAAGTAGTGGCTTCAAATATTAGGCTTGGAAAGCACAAAAGCTTTGCCTGCCCCTCCAATACTTATATGTTAAATTTTGCCTGAACAACATGTAGCAGGAACTAAGAGATATTTGTTCTACGAATATTGGCAAATTTGAGTTACAATTGATGTGTAACCATTATTGCAGTGTATAGTACTTTCAATAACCAGGTTCACAAACCGTGTTCTGCATGTTATCTTTATTTCTTTTCCTTTTTGACTTGGTTGTTTCAATGTTTCTTTCCCTCAAGTCTAAGGAAAAGGATGGTATTACACGAGGCATGTGTATAATTGAAATATGTTTCAAGAAAAGACTACAATAAGTGTTCATGATGGAACTATATGAATATAAAAAGAATCTTATCGTCTGAAATATGAACTGTGTCCGTATTCCTGGGTGCTTATGTCAATACAGATGACGATTGGTTATTTCAATGTTGAGCAGACGAAAAATATGACCCCGAGGCTACTAGTTGCGTTTCCAGTCTGTTCACGGCACATTTTTGACCTGTACACTTCAATTGAAACTTGAAAGCAAAAGATCCCAGTGGGGAGTTAGATTGGCGTTTTCAATCTCTCAATATTTTCTTTCTACACTTGTCAACCTCCTACATCACTTTGTGGACTCCACACAGATCAATTAATCTTTGATGAAAACTGTTTTCAACCATTCTTTAAATGATCAACAGACTTTTTTTTGTACAAGAGTTACCGCTAAACTTCTATATGCTTCATTTTACTAGTTTATATTTTCTTCACACATATTTCATATTTATATTATATTCTCTGTTGAAAACTCCAAGCCAGTACACCGACTTCATTGCGTGGGTTAAAACCTTGTCTTTCATAACGTATTTGGGTTTATTCTTTTTTTTTTTCGTTCTATTTTTCCTAGTCAACCTTGTTCCTAGCCTTATTGCATGGATGGTTATCACATTCATCCGAGACTTTTGGCTCGACCACAGGTATCAATAGTCAATTGGCAAACTCCATTTACTAACCCTTAATCCTTAGAGTAACCATCGCCTATATCTTGATCCCCTTCTCCCTTAAATCTAGCTCAATAAATGATAATATCAAATAAGACTTCAGATAATTGGAAAAAACATGACACTATATGGACTAGTCCAACCAAGTAGGCAATTTTAACAAATCACATTTATTAATCTATCAAGATAGGCATAGAGGAGGACTTTTTAGTCTGTTTGTCCTATTTATCTTTTAGACTCACGCAAGGAAGTTGTGAGTCTTCCAGGATTTTTGGGCTGACTTCAAGTTCAACATAAGCTGAATAGGAAATTAACAAATCACATTTATTAACCCCAAATCCTTGAAGTAACCATCGCTAATGTCTTGACCTTTTTCTAACTAAATCTAGCTTGATCAATAACAACCTTCCTATAAGAAGACATCAGATAAACTAGAAAAGGTATAACTCTATTTGAAACAACCAACACCGAGCTCTGGGACCAATCTCCTTAAGTTTAGCTTTGGCCGAAACACCTCTCAGTCTCATATATAAGACAACCTTAATCATCTTTTGATGTTTCATAAGTTATAGTACAGATCCCCGGAGATAAAAAAATGGAAGCAAAACAATGTAATGGGGCTGAAATATAATCTAAAAATATGTGAATTCTCTGCGTTTCTGTAGGCACCAAGTCTCTGAGTGATAGGAAGGAAACAATCAAGATTGAAGAGAGAAAAATTAATATTTCAATCGGAGCATGGCTAATATACAAATTAGAGAATTTATTTAAGGCATCATTGCATCTGATTCTTTCTTTTGTTTTTTTTTTTTTTTTTCCAAAAGATTATTCACTCAAAATACCCAACGACACTTATAAAAGCATAAGATACTAATGAGATAATTACAACAGTGCACAAGAAATAAAAAACAACAATCGGACGTGCATGCTCAAATAAACCACAACAGTTAATTAGCATCTAATTGTTTCAAGACCTTATAGGAGCCTTTGGCAACGGAATATTTGCAATATATCAGTGTGCTGATGCCTATTTCAAGTCCCCACGTTATGGAGTTTGTCCACAAATGGTTCAATGATCCATGTAGCCCATTATCCTGTTGTTTTAGGCCCATTGGCCCAACCTACTGGTCTCACTGATGTTGATTTTAAAAACTACTATTTTTTCTCTCCAGAGAATACTTTCAATGCAATTGCAAAAACTGTCACAAGTGATAATAACTTATCTTTTAAGTGGTTCAGATTTAAATCTCAACCTTCGATATGAAATAAACCATGTTGGAAGAAAAATATCCACCTAAATGGTTCAGGAACATTAGTCACTACTTCCTACGGTAACTATTTCGTACTAATACCATGATATAAAAAAAACTCAAACAGACAAGGTTCTATGCAACACAACACTGTCCCGAGTTACTGGTTTTCAGTGACTCTAGTTGACAAAATGGAAAGATTTTCAATTCAGCATGCAAGTTTATTAAGACTTCATGATCTCATTAGCCTTTCCATATTCCTTATGAACTCAGAATATACCACTTGTTTTGGATTTTTGGTGCTATACTGACCAACTTCAATTTTGGACGCAAAACCAACACATTTTCTTTGCAAGATTCCTTGTAAATATGTAGTTTGTCTAGCACTATGGAATCTTGGAGCTAGGTGGGTGCGTTTTGGCTCTTGTACCTACCATGGAACCAAGATCACGCAGAAACAGGCGCAAGTGTTTATCATAGAACCTGTAGTATTGGCGTTTAGAATTCACTCAATTGTACTTGTACATGGTGTTATAACTTATAAAGTAGTTAGATTTCACCAGTAACTGGATAGTACCCGAACAGAAAGGAAAGAATCTGGATTCTACAGCATGGTTTTTTCGTTTTATTTAAATTTATTTTAAATACTAGCCTTTATCAAATTACACAAGATTCCATCCCTGTATTTCCCACACACTATCTTCGTTTTCCTTTACCTTGTTTATAAAGGGCATATGCAAGTTTTTTGCCACATTGATGTATGAAGTAACCATGATAAGCTAGCTTTCAAGAAGCAAATATTGGTAATGCAAGTTTTGAAATTTTCTAGATACCTTGCCAAACTTAGAACAAGGGACTTTTTTATCCAAGAAATCTATCTGGATCCATAGAGTCACGCTCATACATAATACAAGTCCAGCACACTGGGATTTACAACAATAACTGCCAAAAGCTTTAAACCCATCAGCCTTCAGATTCATATTAGTGGAGGTATATTCCTGTGGCAAGATGGGCTCTATTGATGACAAAGCATGAAGAGGTAATTCATTAAAAGTAAAACTTTAAAACCTAGTAGATTCTGATAAGAAAATGAATTCAGTGCTTAAACATTTCAATGTGCACGGTCTCTCAGCACTTCAAGATCCATTTCTGTGGGGTCAGTAGCCTGGATTTCATAATGGACACCATCTAGCTCTCGTCTAAACCTGTCTTTAGTAGTGGCATAGAGCATCTTGGCACGGATTCGAGACGTTGAAGGGGACCTAATCAATCAATGAAGAGCTAAGAATTGTGATATCTCTGGCGGAATCAAAGGAAAAGTAAATTAATTAAGAAGCATGTTATTGAGAATAGTCTGGAACAAAAGAAGTCAAATCCAAGCTTGTTCTTCAAAAGATGAGGAGAGGAAGACTAACTCCAAGCAAGATATTGAGGCGATACTTCAAATAAATGATTGCAAAAATGTTTTAAGGAAGTGGTAGCCCAGATGCCACTCAAACAAGATATGAATAATTATTGACGAGACAGAGAGTAGTCTTTCTGCGTACAATCAGCTCCAAAAAAAGAGTTCTAAATCAATCCATAGAAAAATAACTTGATATTTATACTAATTTTTCTGAGAAGCAAGGTAAATATATGAAGGTGCGGCTTGCAATTCATGCTGATGTAATAGGTAGCTAAGCATGCCAATGGAAAAGACTACCATTCTAGCTGATGTAATAAACAGCTAAACATGCCAATGGAAAAGACTATGGTTTGCTTGAAGTGTCCATCATATTAGAGAGGACACTCTGAAAATTCTAACTGAACAAAGCAATACTACAAAATATCAAAGCACATAGCTTTACCTCATCAATTTTTTTAACTCTAAGAAAAGAATGGACTACAAATATTTGAGAACACCAAAATTCTCTAATTATTAATTCTAAAGTCACAACTAGACCAAAAATAATATATCAAGAAACTCTCTTAATATGGTTGAACTATAGGCATCAAGCATGAAGATGTTTGTTATGTTTTATTTATGTCTCGTTCTTTCAAATAAACATAAGAACTTCTAGCCAGTAATGCTCTATCTGCAACTTAAATGTAACTGCAGGACACAGCTGAAGTTAATATATTAGACCGCCATCCAGATTGGAAGTGGGTTAATTTAAGATGCGGAGATCAAAAACTAAAAATACTACATTTACTAACATAGGCAGCCCAATCATGTAAAAAATTTGTGTCTACACATTAAAACAAGAAATTTAGCACAACACAATGAAACAATGAACAAACATACAGTTCCATAATCAGAGAACATGCAAAGAGTGACACTAAAGCAGAGCAGTATTGACACGGGCTTAAAAGAATTGCATGAGGCATGGTTATTTTGAAACCTCCAAAGCTATGATCATATGTGCCACAAAATTTTCTTTTTGCCCAAGAAAACGCATACACCAGGTATCATGCCTCAAACAACATCTTTCTGGTTGGTGCAAGAATGCTTTCAATTGTGTTGTGTAGACAAAGTTATAGATACTATTCTTTTTTTTACATATAAAAGAGAGAAACAAACCATGCAATGAAGAAGATTTTGCTCTTTTGACAGTTCTCAGAAGTGACGAAATCATAATCAAAGACAGCATATCTGCAATCATTTTCAGGCAAAGATGCAGCGAAATCGTCATAGCTCTCAGCCGGGCCACCAGTCTTCTCAACCACAACTTCCCTTTTCTTCTCATCAACCTTAAAGATCACATAACGGTGAACCTTCTTCTGCTTCAATTCCATGAAGGTGTTCTTGCTGTGATCAGCAACACCCATGCCTGATGAGGCATTTGGCTGCAATTCAAACGCATCTGGGTCAAAAGCCTTTTCATCCAAAACATGATTTTGAATTCGAACACACAAACATTCACACGCGAAAGGTACGTACAAGAATCAAAACTTACAAAGTAAATAGCACAATGGAGCAAAGAAACAAAAATAAAAACCATGAAGAATGTTTACCCGGCTGAGGCCTCTGAAAGACATGAGGAATAAAGCTTGGAGTTGAAGAAAGAGCGAGAGAGAAAGGATTCAAGTGAAGAATGCAATGTTAGAAGAGTATATATATACATATACATATACATATATATATATATATATATATATATTTAAGAGTTGAGTGAAGAAAAGAAAGGAAAATAGATAGGGGCGGTGCGTTGTAGTAACGCGAAGTGTTGAGTGGAATCGGGGACCATGAGTCGTGCAGGAAAAACAAGGATTTTCCACCGCCCATGGGGCCCACTTTTGTTCACCGCTCGCCTCATCCCTTCGCCGCGTATATTTTTTCTCTCTCTTTCAGTTTATTGAGTTCTTCATTTCTTACCGACGACCGTCCATGCCCAATTGCCCACGTGTTACCAGTTACCACAACCTCATGTTATGTTTTTTGCTGACTTTCTATATAAAAAATAAAAATAAATTACACGTTGTCTTTTTATAATTCTTAATTTATGATTTTATTCATCTTATTTTTAATTTTTAATTATAAACATTTAATTCTTTTATATATATATATATATATGATGTGTCCAATCAATTAATGGGTTATTAAGACACAAAATTGATATTTTTTAGTAATTGATCATTTTTATAAATAAAATATCAATACGAATCTATTTTAAAATAATTTATCATATGGATCTATTTTAACTATTAATTAATCAAAATTATATGTTTAATTAATAGGTTTAATAAAAACATTACATGTGTCAAAAAATATATCATATATTATGTTTTTCTTAAATTTTTCAGCTAAACTATTGATTTTGACAAATCAGCATTCAAAATAAATTGATACCAATAAATTATTTTAAAATAGACTGATATTGATATTTTGTTTATAAAAATAATCTAAAATGATAAATCATTCTATTTGTTTTTACAGCTTACTTTTACTTTCTCTCTCAATCAATCACTCTCTCACTTTATGATTATTTTTTTTTATTTATAAAAATCCTGCATAAATACAGGTCCCACGCTAGTTTTTAAAAATCCGTTTAGTCTGGCTGTTTATATCCTTTTATTAACAGTTTAAGTTTTAATGTTGACCATGACACATTATTACTTAGGTGATGTGATAAATGGGTTTTTTTTTTTTCTCCTGTTTAGTAAATAATGTATTTTAATTAAAAATAAATAATGAAAAAGGTAAAAAGAAGTTGAGATTGTCACGTAACTTTTGTGTAAAACTCATTTATCCCAAACCTTTTTCAGAAATGGTTCGTGACACATGACGTAGGGTTCACGATCAATGGATGAGATGGGAGCAAAACAAGTGCAACATTCTCTAACTCTTGAGCTTGAAGACATCACATTATGTGTCACAACATGGATGCTCATTTAGTGATCTCTTAGACTGGAAAAGAAATAATCAAAGAATAGTTTTATGGCTATGATCTATTCAAGGTAGATAATCATGGAGGTTTGTAAGCTTCATGTGTAACATCAATATGAAATATCAATTATTTTTTGCTTTTATGTCCATAGGTAACAAAAGAAAATGTTGCGAGTTCTTTGAGTGGTCTGATCCTCTAATGAATGTTCTTGAGACGAGAATTATACACAACTAAAGTATAATATGCAATCTTAATATTAGACATTTTCACACTAAACTGAATATACATTAACGATAACAGTCAAGATTAAAATATATAACCTTTTAATCAATATTACTCCAAATTAAACAATTCACATACTTTAAGACAACATGATTTACTAGTTAACAAATACTAAGGATATAACACATATCGTAATCATTATAATATTCACATCAAATACTTAATAACAACATGAATATATTATGTGAATTAGGCAGAAACTACTCCATAGAAAATTTTCACCATTCGAGTGATAAGCACAACATATCCTTTAACATGATACCAAGTTGTAGGAGAGAAACCCACACAATCCACATTACCCACCATTGGGGAAAGCTGTTAATTTCTATATGGAAATGGATGAGTGAGGGATAGACATATCTGGGTAGTGGGTTACCATGACAACAAGGATTGAAAATGACCTTGACGAAATTGTGATCCAACCTATCTTTCGGACTTTCAAATATTGTGTATAAATATGACATTCTTTGTGATGCATGCAGAACGAGAAAGTACAACAAGGTAAGGAAGATCCTAAAGTTTTTAAAGGTTCAGAGGATGAAAGAAGAACGAAAAAGATTGAAGCTTAAAAAACGAAAATCAACTGCACCGAAAGTAGCTTCCGTCACCACCATATTTTTACAAAAGAAAAAGGGAAAAGAGGAAGCTAGAGACGGGATCATTATGTGAGAAAGTATGGAGGAAAATGTATAAGGTGGAAGATCCTTAGACCTAGGTTTCTTGATGTGCTTGGAGGAGTGGGAAAAAAAAATTGTCAGAGAAAGAGAGAGCTATGGCTGGTTAGTGAAGAATAATCGTAGAAAGTAATTTTTTTTAACAAGGATAATAGTATAAGGTCATATTTATACACAATATTGAGTTTAAAAATAAAAAAAAAAATTAAACATTTTTCTTAAGTTCTTACATATTTTAAAAATATAATTTTTTGTTTTAAATAATAAAAACCTCATATTCAATACTACAATTTAAATAATTTATTAATTATAAAATTAAAATACAATTATATTTAAAATATTTATATATTATAAATTGTATATATTAAAAAAAATATTTTTTACTAGTAATTTTAATTTGCAAATGAAAATGAAAGGAAAAATTAATAATTGAATTTAATATCCATGTAATAATATCATTATATCAGTGAAAAAAAAATATTATACTACTATTCACCAATCAAGAACTACAATCGGTTTTCTATGAAAATTATTATTATCTATTTATTCACCATTAACTAATTGAGAGTAGGAAAAAAAAAATTCTAAGCGCTGTAAGCCTGTAACAGCAGGTTTGGGAGGCTTTTGGGTAGCCGGCGAGACACAGTGGATTCCTTAATTCTCCATGGATATGGTGCTCTGTTCTGTACCCATATCCCATTATCTCTCTTTTCCTTTTTCCTTTTTGGTTTATTAATGTGCCTTGGATTTGATTTTTTATAAGCACAGGGGAAGAAAGAAGGTGAAGCCCCCGCGTTGTGGTTCGAAACCTCTGACTCTGTCTGTCGCCAACACCAGTTTCAACCCGATGGTCGACTCTCCGTACGTTACTCAAAAATGTCTTCTTTTTTTTTTTTGTGTCGACTCTCCGTATGTAACAAACATGTTATGGCCTAAACCCTCATAACTGTGTCATTGATTAGCTGAACTTGTGTCTTTGGAATTTGTTCAACCTCAATTCACTTCAGATGTTAAAGTTTATAATTTGATGTAAACACAAGTGAAAATGCTGTTGATTTCTTCCTATTGTGTCAGCTCTTATAACTCAAATTTGTGGTATCTTATGTTTTTATAATGAAGCAACTTTTGTGTAATGTTCTGAAATTTATTGTGTTTTTCATTCAAAGTGTTTGTTTGCCTTTTTTTTTTTTACCCTAATAAGTGTTTTTGGTTTCTCTGTAGGTAGTGATTGTTGATGATTCCAGGCCCCTATACCAAAGGGTGGTTGGATCTTTCATGAATAAATTTTTCCCCTCAGGATATCCGTACAGGTTTTTTTTATCCTTCCTGAAAATATGTTATAGTTTATGGTGTATTGGTGTAGAAACTAGAGAAGATTTTTCATTGACTTACATTTTCCATGTTTTTCTTACAGTGTGAATGAAGGCTATCTTAGATACACGCAGTTTCGAGCTTTGCAACACGTTACCAGTGCAGCACTATCGGTGCTATCAACTCAGGTCTTCTTCTGGTAACATGCAAAACTCAGTAAAGGATGTAACCATAAAAATTTATTGTATTTGACATTGGAAAATTAAACTCGCTTTCTTGACAACTGAGATATAAAATACTCTTTATTCATACTTGATTATATTTTGTTAATTGCAATTATATAATCTTTTTTATGAAATAATTAAGTGGGTGTCCTTGGTCTCTATGCTTATTCTTCTGCAGTCCTTGCTATTTGCTGCAGGGTTGCGGCCCACTCCTGCGCAAGCAACTGCTGTTAGTTGGGTAATTTCAAACAAATTTTGAATGAAAATTTCTCAAACCATTAATAGTGGCATCTGTTTAATGTATAACTTGTTTGTCCTGCTTTCATCCAGATTTTAAAGGATGGAATGCAACATGTAGGGAAGCTAATCTGTAGCAATTGGGGTGCTAGAATGGATTCTGAACCTAAACGTTGGAGACTACTAGGTTTGCATTTGGGCTGGTGCTTTTCTTCACTGCCTTCTCTTCTTGTTATATTAGCTCTTTTTTGCTAAGTTCTCAAGTTGCCTGACTGCAATTAGCTTTACATTTGTTGCAGCTGATGTGCTCTATGATATAGGCATTGGCTTGGAAGTGCTTTCTCCATTATGCCCGCATCTTTTTCTTGAAATGGCAGGCTTAGGAAATTTTGCAAAGGTTTATATTTTTATTGAGTTTTTGAAAATTAATTTCACATTTTGGTATATGTGTGCAATATAAAGATGATTCAGTGCTTATAGTTCATTCAACCCTATGTTTGTCATGTTTGGTGTCTTTACTCCTTAGCATCCTATACTAGATTTCCAGTTAAAGTATCATTTATTTTAGACTATTAACTTCTCTTTCTGTTTTTTTTTTTTTGTCAACAGGGGATGGCTGTTGTTGCAGCAAGAGCAACAAGGTTGCCTATATATTCTTCATTTGCTAAAGAAGGAAATCTCAGTGACCTATTTGCTAAAGGAGAGGCTTTTTCAACTCTCTTTAATGTTGTTGGAATTGGAGTTGGAATTCAATTAGCATCTACCATTTGTGCATCAATACAGGGAAAGGTATAGAGGTTTTATTTGTTTGTTCCTGGGCTTTAGTGTTCAATGAAATTTTCAGGTTCTGACTCATACAATTAGTTTATGCTAACAATATATGTAATGTTCTTGGATGTGGTTGTTACTGAAATGCTTGAGAATTGAAAGAATTTACATTATGTAAAAACTTTTGAAGTTGGTTTCAATGTTACATGCCATTTCACTTTCCCCAGAAAAGAAAATATGTTTATTCAGTAGAATGGGTAAGAACAGGGGACAAATACACTTTTAGGAGAGATCTTCCATGAAATTGGACTGTTGATCACCTTTCAAAAGATCTCAATCTGTGCTTCATGATTATATTTTCAGCTTGAGGCTAAGTCTTCCTGTAATCTTAACAAAACAAGTTTGTAGAACTCAGTTTATTAATTGATTTAATTCTTGGGCTCTGTAATTATTAGATAAATTATGCTTTAACCGTTGTAGCTTAACTTTTTTCAAATAACTCTCATCAGCAATTTTGTTTATCATTAAATCACTTTCAACTTTGTTTAACTTATGTTAGCTCAACCCTCAAAAGTTTTTCTTTTTCCTGAGGGATAATGTGTAAAATAAACAGTAACTTTAAGGGAGTAGATTGAATATTGTTAAATTGCTTTGGGTAATATGTAGAATAAATAGTAGTAACTGGTGTTAAAGTTTTGTTAACTGAAAATTTAATGCTTGCAATTTAAACCAAAAATGGTGGATTTGCAAGATTATAAATCAAATGTTGATGTAATCATTATAGGTTGCATATATTCTTTATTTGCAATCGGAAACATTATGGAAAATATGAAAGGAAGAACTTTCTTGAGATAAGTATCCATTTTATTTTTTATTCCCAACAGATGATTATGAAACTTTTTTGGTCAGTTGGTTGTGGGTTCTCTCCTTTCAATCATTGGTCGTATATATATTGTTTAGATGTACTTAGAATCATTACTCATAATGTGAAAGGAACTAGGAAGCAAGTATTTTTTTTTTTCTGTTGTTTACCTTAGAGATATAATTGATCATGTTGCACATCTTAATGATAAATATATTTGTATTGATGATTCCAACTGATGGATTATGAAACATTTTTGGTCAGTTGGTTGCGGGTCCTCTCCTTTCAATTATACATTTATACAGTGTGTCTGAAGAAATGAGAGCAACTCCTATCAATACGTTGAATCCACGAAGAACTGCAATGGTTGTGGCTGATTTTCTCAAGGTCTGGTTTGAACTATTGTAGTAAATGAAAACCCTCTCGTTTCCATTCATTATTTGAAAAAATAAAAAATGAAATTCTGTCTGACTGTTGAATTCCAATGCAGGCAGGAATTGTATCAAGCCCTGCTGATTTAAGATATAGAGAAAATCTTCTGTTCAATGTGCAAGTTAAAGAAGACGCTGGAAACGTAAGAGTGGGGAAGGATGTGTACAAGGTCATTAAGCCTTCCAGGCTTCTTGATTTAAAACAAGTGTTCCCTGAGGAGAAGTTTCTCTTAAATTTTGGGAATAAATGCTTTGACATGGTGTTGGAACAAGATGCTAGTGGTGAAGATGCATTGAGAGGGTGGCTACTTGCTGCATATGCTGCAGAAACTGAGAGTTCCTTTCATGAGCTCAGTGCTACTAGTGTCCTGCATGAGGCTTATGAGAAAATGAATGGTGTCTTCCCTGTATTTTTAAGGGAATTACAGAACAAAGGGTGGCACACTGATCGGTTTTTGGATGGAACTGGGAGCCGTTTTGCATTCTAGTGCTTGTATAAATTTTATGTTGCTTTAAATAGGTTTTATCCAATGAGAGAAATTTTGATGTGCTATGGGTCGAGTAAATCCAATGGTTCACATTACTTGTGCTTAACTGTATATTTTACCTATTATTTTTCAAAAACTAATGGTAGACATATCTCGAAAAACATGACGAATTCTTATAGTGAATGAACTAAATTCACATGATTTTTTTTTTTTTTTTAAGTTTGAGGATTAAATTCATGGATATGAAAATATATAGACATTGACTACGTCTCACTGAAAGTATAAAGAATAAAAATATATTGTTTTTTTTTGTTTTTGTTTTTATCTAACTATTTAATTAGAATTCTTCTTTTATCTTATATTTAAAACTCTTAACACTTTGACACTATTGTCAAATATCATTTTGTTATAATATAAAACCATAAAAGCTCTTAACAGTTTCATCTATATTATCTCATTTCGTTTAATAGACATATTTGTAAATGAAAATAAGATTAAAAAAATATTGTCCTAATTTTTAAGATAATTTTTTAAAATAAATTTAATATAAAAGTGATAATTATTTGATAATATATATTAACTAAATTTTAACTTATGACTAAATAATTAAATGTATCTTTTTATGTTATTTTATATTTATTAACTAGTTCAGTATTTAGTTTTATCAAATATTTTTAATTTGATTAGTTAGTTTATAAACTTTTCTTTTTTGGTTTTAGCTTCTGCCTTTTAATTAATTTTTCAATTTTCATCTAATTTATATGCTAATTTTACTTTTACCAACCGCACCTATGGCTTTTAAGAGATCATTTTAGTTAATTTATAACTTCTGTGTTCACTGACCGGAGATCCTCAATTCCCCATCGTGTCTCTGCCAGTTTGACATTTCAAAATATTTGACAGATTTAAACATTCGTTATTGACAAATCCCTTGCTTGTTGTTCTCTACTTTGCACCGACTAATATTCTCAAATGTTAATTACGCTTAATCAGGTATAGGATAAACTTAGCATAATTAAGGATAGAAGATGCTCACGTTGGGGTCAAACTAAGAAGTAGTGTCACATGAGAAACCAAATTCACGTGATAATAAATTTAAGTAACGTGAGACATAAAAATGATCTAAAAAGATGCACCATGCCCAAAAAGTTTGTAGACTAGTTTAAGATTTTGCTGACATTAAAACTCTAAATTAAGCACCGGGACCTAAAGAATGGAGACAGCAAATGGTCATTGAGATAATGCACAAAAGTAAGATCATTAACTTACCTAATATTATTTACTTTTTAATTTAACTAATTACAAGTTTCTTATTAAGGTGCCAAGTGGTCTTAAGTTTTCTGTATTAAATAATTAAGCTTCACTGTTAAATCTGTACTAAATTTTTATACGTTAAATTTTAAAGCCATTCAGTCTACTTTTTTTTTTTTGTAGCTTTTGTATAAAATATACGAGGCATGGTTTTACTGAATCGAAACGTTTTATCTTAAAACAAAAATTATGTAAATATATATTTTATGTCATTTTATATTCATGAGCTAATTCGACGATTAACTAATTAATTCATTTAAAAAAAGATTAATTTTACCAACCAATTTGAAATAAACTAACTTAATGACTTTCAACAAATAAAATTAGTATTAAAACTTTTAACTAATCATTTTTTTGGCTAAATATAGACTTAGTAATTGCTCACTCACCGGAAATCCTCAATAGGACATCGTCTCTGCCAGCTTGACATTTAAAAATATTTGACAAATTTAAACATTGTTATTGACGAATCCCTTGTTTGCTTTTCTGTTGTTTTGCACAAACTAATATTCTTAAATGTTAATTAACGCTTAATCAGGTATAGGATAAAGTTAGCATAACGTTAGAAGATGCGCACGGTGGGGTCAAACTAAGATGTAGTGACACATGCATATATGAGAAACCAAATTCACGTGATCGATAGTAAATTTAAGTAACGGGATATATAAAAAGAACTTAAAAAAAGATGCACCATACCCAAAAAGTTAGTAGACTAGTTTAAGATTTTGCTAATGCTGACATTCAAACTCTAAATTAAGCACGGGGACCCAAAGAATGGAGACAGCAAATGATCATTGAGATAATGTACAAAAGTAAGATCGGTCGTTTATATAATACTATTCACTTTTTTTTTTTTTTAATTTAACTTATTACAAGTTTCTTCTTAAGGTGCCAACTGCCTAGTGGTCTAAATTTTGCTGTATTAAATAATTACAGCTTTATGTGTTAAATCTGTATAAAATTTTGCTACTTTAAACTTTAAAGCCATTCAATCCACTTTTTTGGAGCTTTTCTATAAAGTATAGAGGCGTGTGGGGTTTCACTGAATCGAAAATTGGTCTATGTACATTTAACTTGCTAGGAAAAAGGTTTTTCAAACATCATATATATAATGATTGCTAGTTGAAGAAAATTATAAATATCAAAATTCTTACTTGGCTTAGAAATCAAGTTAAAAGCTCACTTACAATAATCAAAACAGTCAAAAGTCAGGTTCAAAAAATTTTTCAGGTCCGTGACAGTTTTTTCCTCCCCCTCGTAGGTAATTAGGTATACATGTTTATTTTACTTGTCGAATGTTAACGTAGTGGGGTTCGACTTGTTATGCATATTGAAACCATTGGATCATATTATTCATGGAGATCACGAAATCAGGGTCAATTATTATGTTCAAAGTGTTGTGCCATTTTTCACCTAATTGATAGGTGACATCATGTATGACATGCATACAATTTTAAATTTGGTTCTATATATGGAAAGGAAAATTGATGAAAAAATAGTGGTAAAAATCAATATATATATATATATATATATATATATATATATATATATATAAACCAGTGATGCATGGTGTTAAAGACTTAAAGGTGAAATTTTTCAGTTTTCTTTTTTAGACCATAATTGAAAAAAACAAAAACTCCTTTATTTTTATTTTTTTTACCAACAAATCTCCTTTCATGAACACTTACATTTGGAAAGAAAATTAAAGGAACTAAAATTCCTTTCAACTGGTACGGCTAGATATTATGCAGTAGGTGCTGCGGGTCATATTATTGAGCAGCAAAATAAAAACGTATACCAGCAGAGCTACGTGAAAACTATATATATGGTGGCTCACTTGGATTTTTTGTGGTCGATATATGTATTACGACTTACTCAATAGTTGCTTTTGATATTTTCGGTACTCCTGGTACCTTATGTTTTCAATAAAAGTTGTTTGTTTGGCTGATAAAAAAAATAAACGTCTTTCATGAGGCTAATCAAAGTGTGGGAGAAGCTTGCTAAACAAGGTGTTCGAGGTCATGTTTCTCATGTCATGTGTTATATAACCGTGATGTCTTGGATTGCAAGGAGTATTTTTGTTCATTCAACTAATATCCTTAAGATTTGAAGATACTCAAATGCAGATTGTTTCCACTCAATTAGGTTTTCTTTCGACACAAGAGTGAGGATTTGAATCCTTGGCTTTCTTGCCTAAGAAACCTTAGTCCATCATTAGTGATGATAGAAATAGGTCCCTCAATAAAGGTCTAACTTAATTTACATTAGAGTCAAATCAGACCTTTTTTTAGAAAATAAATGAAGCCAGAACTTTTATTTAGTTAAAAATGTCAAGTCATTTAAAAAACATTTTAGGCTTAATAGCTCAATCTATTTAAAGAAACTATTATTATTCTTATCATTATTATTAAATCTTATATTTATTTTTTCTTTTTAAATGATTTACATAAAAAGTCAATTTAAAATTTATAATTAATTTTATTAAAAGATAAATTTATGTCTTATTTAAAAATCTTATTACAAAAATATATTTTTAAATAAGTTATCGTGAATGTTATATTAAATCTTAAAAATATATTTTATATAGTATAAACAAATTATATTTAATTTTGTTAAAGGCTAACATACATATTTTGACTTGTATTTTAATGTTAAATTATTACAAAGTAAGTTTTTAAACATGTTTATAAATCAAATCAAACTTTCATTAATGAATGTCAAATATTTAAGAAGGATCTTTAATAAGTAAATAGATCATATTCGATCATATACTTTTAATTAAGATCAATTTCAGATCTAGCAAAGGTTAACCCGACATTACCTATTTTTATTCTTATTATTAGTAATTCTGATTTTCTATTTAAAGTTTAATTTTTATTCATTATTAGTGTTACAAAAATTGCATGATCAACTAATTAAAAATTATTATAAGCATAATATTTAAGATATATTATTATTATAAATTTTGTGCAATGAATAAGGTCAGAAATTGAGAAGATTGAGTTCAAACTTCAGGCGAAAGAGATTTGTAGTAGTGTGTAGGTTCCAAATTGAAAGGTTTGTCAACTTTGGATGCCCAAAGTCTATTAGTTTTGACTAGTTTCTCCTACTTCACTCACTCCCGAAAATTGCCCAAATTATTAAAAGAAAAGAATGCCTCTAAGTCATTCATTCATTCATTTTAAAGAAATAATTGGGTTACCGACTTGATTGACACAAGTAGCTAGCTAGCACAAGCCTCTTTCTTTGACTCCTTTTTACACTGTCTGATAACCAACTTAGCATACCCCGCTTGAGTAATTTGTCTTCTACTTCCAACAGTAATATATATTTACTGTTAGAAAATTTTCAAAATATAATAGTTTAACAACTTCATAATCTGATCTTCCAATCAATGACTGCCGTTGCCATATTTTTTTATATCTTAGATATATCCCAAGTCCCAACAAAAATGTCCCTAATTATCAAGAAACATATATAATTGTCGAAGTGTATCAATTTGCCATGATGCTATATTGCTATACTAAACGCGGCGTGATAAGTAAGCTGTATGTTTATGTATAGTTGGTTGAGGAAAGTCTTAATCCGATCCATTATGATAAAATGAGGATCTGCTTAAGCTTCTTTTTTTTTTTTTCACATTTGTACAGAGAGAGGTTTTTCAAAATCCATAACAAAGACTAATATTCATCTACCTTATCAAAGCAAAACGCAATACAACGCTAACCCAAACTTTCAAACAAATGGTCAAGTGCATGTGCAGCTTTTCGTTTGAAAAGTACTAAAACATAATACGCCAGACTATCATCAAATGAAGTGGAAAGAGAAAATGATAGCATTTGCCTCTTGTGCTCTTAATCACCTTTCAGCTTTATTTCTTGAATGTTTTTTAGCTGGATTGGATAATTATAGGTGATAATTTTTTAAAAATATTTAACATAATTATATATTTAATATTCGAATCATAGATATTAGTTAAATTAAAATATAAGTTGAGTGTAAAAATTAAGATGCGAAAAGTTAGGATTGAAATAAAAAGGCAAAAATGCATAATGGACAGTTCAGTTCTTACGCTCTTTGCTTAAAAATAATGACACTTACCAACAGAAAAATAGTTAGTTTTAATTAGTAAAAAACAGAAAAATATTAAGTTTTAATTAAATTGTTAAACAATATAGTGATCCATCCTTGCTTATTTCCCATAACTCTATTAATTGTTATGTCTGCTGGTCCGGTTAGGTCAAACGATGGAACAAATAGCTTCTAACTTTGGTTTTACAGCTGGTAACTGAATCAAGGTTGGTTACATTGGGCCTTGACCTTAAACCATATAGTTGAATGGCAAATTGGGAGCACGTCCAGATCTAGTAATTAATCCTAAATGATATAAACTTTGGACCATATATTCTTAATGCGGGTTTAACTACCTTTTTTATATAAAAAAATAATTATATTTTATTTCATAAGTTTTTTTTATAAAAAAATAGTATTTCTTAAGTAAGAAAAAATGGTTTCTGGCGGCCCAAACAATGAACTTAGTATATTGTCCACGTCTCTTGAAGAAGGTCAGAAGTACTCAAGCGTGTGGGTGCAAATTGCAATATGTATATGATATGAACATGACTTGTATGTATATCTTGGATGAATACGATAATAATTTTCATTTGTCAACTGAACTATATATATATATATATATATATATATATATATATATATATATATATATGTCAACAGTTGAACTCTTGTCTTGTCTCATGGCTCTTTTTTGAACTCGTGGTTTTCAATAATGGCGAGGTTAAGACGAAACATTTCCCCGGCAAACATATATGCAAGCATACAAAAAAGAATATGCAGTTGCCGACAACATATAGTTTCACACTGCACACGTGCCTGTATTGTTTCTTTCTGAGCTACTATTCACTATGACCCTTGTCATCATTGGCCAAGATCTTCGTCAACCCAGTGCAAGAGTATTTTTTCCTTCTACCACTACTATATATATATATATATATATATATATCACTTTACCAATATTTTTTTAACACTTATTAAAATTGTTGTTAAAAATATTTAAAAAATATTATTAAATATAAATAAATATTACTAATATGTTTTCATTATATTTTATCAAATACATGTTGTGTATTATTCTTGTTACTAAAACCTTTAACTATATATACAATATTTGATAAAATTTTATAAAAATATATTAATAATATTTTTTTATTAAAAAAATATTACTTAAAATATAGTAATGTAGCATTTGCTAAAAAAATTAATAAAGTAATTATTTCTCCAGTTTCAAAATGAGTACTAAGTATGCTAAGGCATGCAGGGCGGTGACAGAAATTCGGTGGGAGGAGGCAAGAAAAAAATAAAAATACTAATTTTTTAAATGTTTTCATACATAAAATATACCAAAAAAACAAATTTCATATATTATCGTTTTTAATCGTATGTGTCAACAATGACATTATTAAAATTTGGAATAAGATGAAAGCAAATGACATTATTAAATAAACTAGTCCCACAAACACTTCTACCAAGTGCTCTCCTTTTACAACATGTATTTATGTAATAAAGAAAATCATTTAGTAACATGCATACTATGAGTTTTATGTTTTAAATGGGTACATAAATGAATATAGATATGAATATTTTATTAAGAAGTGATAAGAAGTTAAGATATATAATATTCTCTAATACCCAACTTCAAACGTACTTTATAAAATCAAGAAAAAAATCATTACATACGTATGACATGAGGTCCACACAAATTGTGATGCATTTTTAATATATTTTGGCATATGTTTGTCTAAATTATTTATATTTAAAATAAATAATTTTCTGTCTTTTTTTAGAAGTACATTTTAGGCTATTTTTTTAAATTTAAAAAATGATATTTCAAAATAAGTGTTTTTTTAAATAATAAATAGATAGACTTTGTTTCTTAAATAAGCATAAAACTGAAATAATTTAGACAAATATACTAAATTTTTTATTAAAATAAATATTTATTTTAATAAATAAGTTTAAACAATTAAAAAGTATTTTTTATAAATAAAAAACTATTTTTAAAACTGGTTTTTTAAGTTTAAACAAACTGACCTAAATATCGTATTTATGTTCCTTCAACAAAATTTACTAATTTTATTTTAACCACTTATTTTTCTTCTGATGTTAAAATTGAAAACCCTAATTCTTTACAATTATCTTCATTTTCGTAACTGTGTCACAGTGTCATTGCAATATCGTTCTTGAATTTTCCTAATTAAATTAAAAGCATCATTAATTAATAATTAGTCACCTAACATATTCATCATTAACAGTAGTGTAAATAGTGAGTCCAGATATTGATACTTAGATACTTACACGATAGAGGATAATGAACATTCAAGTAATTCGTGTGGATATAAGTTCGGGAGATAGGTATTTTTGGCTTTTACATACATGTATGGGAACATACATTCTAATTCCCTATCCAAATCTGAGTTCTAATATATAATGACTTTCATGTGTGCTTATTGCACTAGCATAATAATGAACTTTAGTAGAAAGGATATTGTAGGATGTACTAACATGTTTATGCTGCAGGGGAATTAGGTGGATTTGGTTCCATAATGCTTCGCTTTCTTTCTTTGTTTGATTTGCAGGCAGGGCCTCTTTTTTTTTTTTTTTTGTATCAGGAGGTTTGAATTCCACCAATTTCAGCACACCTTATGCTGAGTTGGTCATTAACAAAAAAATTATTTATAAAAAAAAAAAGCATAATGTACTTTATTCTAATAGGTCAAAAATAAATAACCACTATAACTATTTTAGTGGTGTTCACAATGAATGTGCAAGTCGAGTCCTGGTGGTGATTCTGTTCTTTTCTGATTTTTCTTTTCAAATTTGGTTTTACTAGAATCTTGATTGTGATATACAGTTTGAATTCTAGTTGAGGCATTCTATGCTAGTTATGCTCTAGGGAAAGAGGTTTGTTGTTGCAGGGAATAATGCATTACGAATGTAATAGCATGGCACACTTTCATGGACGTAATCCAAGTCCCAATTCACACTTATATAAATTTTCTTTTTGCTGATCAAAAGGAAAAATATGTCGAGAGTTATATATGTCAGTTCCAAGATGCGATGCAAAAAGCTCTAGTGACATATTTTAAACCACACATTCATATTCGATTACAATAAGATATAATAAATATCAATGTTTTGAGCCAGTCAATTTTGAGAAGAAAAAAAATATATGAATATACAATTGCTACCCGGCCGCATATATAAGATTAATTGAATTTTTTGGAGAACAGCACACAATACAGATTTTCTCAAGAATATTTGTTCAGAACTAGACAATAGATCTAGCTAATAAAAAATATAGTGATGTTCTCAACCATGTAACTCATGCGGCTGTAATTTTTATTTTCTTCTTCTTTTGAATAAGGTTTATGTAGCTACTTACCACGTTGAATACTGAAATACTTTTAGGACTAAAGGACAGTCAGACAAAGTAGGAGTACAAATGATAAACGGCGAGAAGCTTCAAATTTCTAAGTAAAAGCACTTTAATTAATGTCATACTGTTGTACAGCCAAATATATTAGGCAAACCCCCACGTTTTTATTTGACTATATAATAATCGTGTGAAAGAGACGCACACCTACACACAGGTCCACGAGGAGAGCGACAATTTAGAAAGAAAAAAAAATGATGCACCCAATAACATTATTTATTATTAATAATATAATTTGGACTTTGGAGTTTTGTACTGTTATGTACAACTCAGTTCCCCATTCGTGCTAATATAAAAGAATAACTATCCCTCTTGTGAGATTTGAATCAACTTTGGTGCATATATATAAACAAGAGAGAGCTAGCAGTGCAAGCTTTCATCATTATCCAAAACAATTGATAGTTTTTGGCTTTAGAAGCTGAAGGAATATAGTTATCACAATGGGGAGAGCTCCATGCTGTGAGAAAATGGGGTTGAAGAGAGGGCCATGGACTCCAGAAGAAGATCATATTCTCATCAATTACATCAACACTTATGGCCATGCTAATTGGCGTGCACTGCCCAAACTAGCTGGTACGTGTGAAGGAGTACATATAATTCATTAACCCAATATTCTTATTGATCAAATGCCTGAAACAAGTCATTTGAAGAAAATAACATAGGAATTCAATTGTGGTACGTTTCATGAATATAGTTAACCAAAGTTTCTATATATCACTTTTTGATCAACAGGGCTATTAAGGTGTGGAAAGAGTTGTAGACTCCGATGGATAAATTATCTGAGACCGGACATCAAGCGGGGCAACTTTACCAGAGAAGAAGAGGACACTATAATCAGTTTGCATGAAATGTTGGGAAACAGGTAATTAAACTAATTATATATTTTCCCTAGCTAGCATGCATTTCACATTAATTAGTATAGATAATTTAATCCAAGTTAACTTCAACTTAATGAAAAGAAATTAATCCTTTCACCGAAAACCAAGAGGTTGAAATTCGAAAAACCAATAGTACTCAGCCTCAAACAGTGAAACAAAGATTCCCAGAATATCTTCATTAATTTCTACATGTTGGGTCCTTTTCTATTCTGTCTCATGAAGCTGATAGAGGAGCAGATGCATATGGCTTCATAAACTTCAACTCTTGGTAGTATACAAATTCATATCAAAATCTTAATTTCTCGGCAGCCTCGTGTTTTCTTTTATTATTAATTACTATTATTTTAAAGAAAGGGAATAGTTTAGTTACTGCTCTTTTTTTCAGATAATTGTTTCATTGTTTGGGCCCATGAGCACTTTGGTTTTTTCTTAGTTTTTAAGGGAAGCAAAATCATAATCAGTGGGATATATGTCGCTCTGCAAAGATTCTCTCTTTTGCTGCAACATTTCACGTGCTTTTTTAACATAATATATTTAAGCACATCATCATTCAATATCCCATAACATTATTACTACTGTATTATTATTGTGACCTGGAGCAGCAAGCTATACCCTATTTTATTAATGAAAAATATTAATCCAGTGTCTTAAGGTATTAATTAAAAAAAATAAGTAAAAACATTTTTTTTAAAGAAAACAAAAAATTATATTATCTATGATCTTTTTTACCTTTTCTTATAATTCACACAATAAATATTTTTCTTTCTTAATTTTTTAACTAATGATCTAAAGATACTGATTAACAGTATTTGGTTAACGGTATCCTTTATTAATTTATTTAATTTAATGAATATTTCCTCCAACATTATCAATCTTGTCCATTAATCTTGTGATAATGTTGTGCAGATGGTCGGCTATTGCGGCAAGGTTGTCAGGGAGAACAGACAACGAGATAAAAAACGTGTGGCACACCCATTTGAAGAAGAGGCTGCCACAAAATTACCAACAAAGCCATCACACTAAAACACGAAGCAAAAAACAACCACCAAAGTTGGATGTGGACGCCTCCAAATCCAACCAAGACGCCAAACTAGAACAACAAGACCCTGTTAATATTCATGGATCGAACTCAGAGGACATGATGATGCCACTATCTCCTCCTCAATGTTCTAGCGACATGTGCTCCTCCCTCACCACTAGTGACAACAATAGTAACGTTAATATTATTAATAATAATCATGATATGTCATTAAATGTTAATGATGATGATATTGACACCCCGGAGAATAATCTTGCATTGGACGAGGATTTCTGGTCGGAAGTTTTGTCATCTGATAATTCCGGCGTGACAAGCGGATATCCGACCCTTGACTATGATCAGTTTCAACCAATGTCGTCTCCTCTAGTGACAGAAGAAGGGGTCCTTATAGATAGTTCGTCGAGTACGTGCGACGATGGCATGGATTTTTGGTGCAATGTTTACTCGAGAGCTGAGGAATTTACCCAGTTACTGGAATTGTGATGCTTGCTATTGTTGTTGTTCTTAAATAGAGACCAAGTCCTTCATTCAACGGAAAACAAAAAATCATGCCATTGTTCTTCTGTTGTTTGGACTTGAATTAATTCCTAGTTAGAAATTAATAAATTGTGTACATTGATGATTGTTACTGGACGTCATTATGTTTTACCAAAAGCGTCATTTGCAGCAAAACATTGTTCCATAATCCTCATGAATGTTAAAATAATACTACTATTTGTTCCTTTTATGAGGAGTTATATAGAATAGTTGATTTTTAATAAAAGACACCCATAATTTATTTTTTCCAAGACAATCGTACTTAAATGGACAAAAGTTATTACGTGTGGTAATATTCTTTATATATATATATATATATATATATATATATATATATATATATAACGTAATTATATATTATGATTTATGAGTGTATTTAATAAGACTTTTAGAGAGTTCATAAGTTATTTTAACTAACTTATATAAGTTATTTTGATTAATAAACTTGAATCTCAGATCATTGATTAATTTGGGTATTCAGTTTCACTCAAATATTTGTTTAGATCATTTTTTTTTATGTTATTGTATTTGAGGCACGAAAGAATATAAATTTTCAGTAAAAATAAATAAATGATGCTAAAAAGTATTATATTTAAAAATCAACTATTCTATATAACTCCTCATA
>PYAF01000320.1:1579931-1597142 GCA_007407185.1 Glycine tomentella
AAGTTATATGTTATAAATTAAAACCCTTGCAAACTTTGTAATTTTTTTTAATTAATGTTGATGCCAAATAATACAATTTTACTAAAGTATATAATATAAAGCTTTTTAACATTAAGGTGCGATGTGATATCGACATATCTATATAAATATTTTTTTAAAGGAATATATAGATATTTCTTCATTATAAATATCTCATTAATTAACATCTCTTTATTAATAACTTTAATATTTATTTATTCTTCTCCTCCTCTCTTTTATCTCTTTACTTTTTTTATTTGTGTCACATAGCATATGAGTATTCATTAATCATTTATTATTTATCATCAATATATTTTTTTGTTCGTTTGCAAAATTCAAAAATAATATTAAAAATATATAATAATTCACATATCATTACTCAACTAAATTAGAGTTCTTAAGTACCGTAAGTATATTCAAACTTACAATATCTCACCTTTTCTCTTTTTCTACGCAGAACTTGTAGGTTGTATCTTCCATGTAATAAAATAAAAACTCTTCATTTTTCATCCGTTTTTATTAATTCTAACTATAATCACGCTGGCCACTATTTTTTTAACATAGTTGATAATCATATCTTACGAATATTTGGAGTTATCTGTCTATCCGATTAAAAAACTCAGATAGGCTTATCTTATATATGTAAAGGAAAAAGTAATGATGCTAGACATATAAAGAAATGAATTAAAAATGACAAAAAATTAGATCAAATGCTCATATATGTGCAGTGTCTCACTTTTATAACGATCAAATGCTCTTATGTGGGCAAACTATTATTTCAATCCGGAAATTATATAGCGCTATTATGTTCGTCATTGAAATAAAGAAAATTTTAAATAAGTTTCTAAAAATATAATCAGTCAATAAGATTCGTCCAAACTCTAAAATTTAAAAAAAAACAATGTGACTTAAGTGACCAAAATAATAATAAGTGATCAAGTGTAATAACTTAAATAAAATCATCATAGACTGATTTAAATTTTTCTTAATTTTAGAGACTTATAATAACGCATTACACTCTTATAGACCAAACTCTTTTTTTATAACTTGTTAAAATAGAACGCTATTGCTTAACAAAAAAGTGGCAATGAGATAAACTACTCCAAAAAATTGTTTATACCTTTTGCAAGTACCCTCCCTCTTGTTTTTCCGGACACTCATTCATCAAGACTTCAGCAAGGTACTACAGACTGAAGACCCTTCAACACAATAAAAAGACTGTTCAATACAACAGAAGACCTTTCGGTAAAAGGACAGGTATCTAGTCCATTTCCGACAGGAACATTTTGGCGCCCACCGAAGGATCGTGTAAGAGTTCATGGCAATAACAAGAACTGGTACAAACACAACAACAATAGAGCAATCAGTCAATCACCAAAACAAAGACGTTCACGTAGAAGATTAGACCGACCTGTCTTCAGTAGTTAGTAGTTAGGAGACTACAAGCTCAAGTCTCAGAGATGCAAAAACACCATGTTGAGGAAATCGTCGCCCTCCAGCGCGAGAATGCTCACCTCCGGGAGGCCCACAGGTCGTGGCAACCTAAAGCTAACCCGTCGGAAGGAGGGGAGGCCGAATCGACCGCAGTCGGCTTACCCAGAACCACTAATCTGACTTGAGTGTGCGTTCGAACGTTATTCCCCGTCTTTCAACACTTTAGGAAGACAGTTGTCGCAGTTCAAGAACCCCTTCGTCCCTAGCATCATGGAGGTAACCCTTCCTTCTAATTGGAAGAATTTGATTATTGAGATGGACCTGGACGAGCACCTAGATGTGTACATTACCTAGGTGAGTCTGTACACCACAGACGACGCAATCCTTTACCAAATATTCCCGACATCACTAAAGGAGCATGTCCTTCATTAGTTCATTCATATTAGTGTTACACGCCCCCTGACATTAGCAGTTTGGGCTTGAAGTGTGGACAAATACTCATTTTACTTTACATGCATGTGTTGTTTTGTATTTTTACTTTTGTTCTGCATTACACCACCAGTTGAAAAATTGCATAGAAGAATTAGATTTTAGATTCGGGTTTTGAGCTTTTGTAACCAATCAAACAGAATATTAGATCTGGTCTTAGAAGTTCATTCCACCTGGAGTTTATTATTCAATACATTGGTCATGTGAAGGGATTTTAATAAATTTGGGATGTTAGCATCATTTACTTCCATGAATGTATATTGATATTGTTGTTGTTGAACCACTTCATTTAGGCTTAGCCATATTGTTCTAATGATGTGTAGTACAGGGACTCTGTTCTCTGTCACTCCAAACTACTTTGTCGGAATTGCAAGTAACATTTTAACACTTTAACATGATTTCCATGGTGGTGGTGGGGGAAAACCAGTCCTATAAGGGTTTCTAAGTATTGAAAAGTCATACACATATTTGATTGGACTTACATTTTTTTTATAATAAGTAATTGTCTTTCCGTGCTTCCATTATAGGCACTGAGGAAATTTAGTTTTTAAATCAGTTATCTTTCATGTCATAGTTGTAAATTAAGAAAATCAAAGCTTTAACTTGTTTTTACCAATACTTCTAAATTAAAAATAAAAAACTCTCAATTAACTTCTACGTATCCTTAAAGCTTTTATTGTATGTTCAAACTTTAAGTTATTTGTCAAGTTAAAAAAAAAAAAGGGTTAAACATAGTAGTATTGACTCTGTTTTCTAGCTTAAAGCAATGAGCATGGGACACATTTTAGCAAGCACATTAGTATCTATCGTATCTTTAGAAACACAACTTTTTGGAGGCAAGTTCTTTTCGTGCCAGTGACAGAAGGAGAAAAAAAATCATATTAGAACTCATGATAATGCATAGTGTATTTTTGTCTTATAGTTTTAGAAATATTATTCACCTCTTTCTATTTTGTTTACTATCTCAATGAATGAGGAAATAACAAACAAAACAACAAATTGATAGAGTATCCACACATACTAGTCATCAACAAGCTAATAGATCTATAATTTGACAGTTATTACATACAACTTTACTGAGATCCTGTATCAACTATAGCATAGTGACCATGTCTTGCTACAAATTTCTTGCTATCATCTCTTGCTCTGCCATCTCTTGTCTGAATCTAGTGATGAACTCCTCTGCTCGTTCATCTATTCCTTGCATTTGAGGTGAAGCTAAAGCCAAAGATTCCCACATGTCATCTGAACTGCAAGATCCACCACCCTTTGTTGTTCCTTCTCCCCCAGAGAGCCTTTCAGTTCGTGGCTTGTGTGCTGTCTGTGGCTTCAAATGCCCCACCAAGTCACATGAAGGCTCTCTAAAGAGCTTGTCAATATACACAGGTGCAGGCTTCTTGTGGAACCCGAAGATGAAGCTTCTCACTGTGGCTAAGGCTAACTTTTTGCGGCGAAAACGTTTGGTAGCAAGGAACTTAGGAGGGGCCTTGGTAACCTTTTTAGTGGTAGTTTTTGAATAAGGCTTTCTGGGTTTCTTCATGGCTTTGGATTTGGACTTATGAAGCTTACCAAGGGTGGAAGTGAAGCTCTTCCATGCCTTTCTAGCAGGTGGAAGGCTTAGCCTTAGCCTTAGGCTTATGCAGGATTTCATTGATAGGAGGAAAGAGCAATGCTTCAAATCAGAAGAGGAGGATTTAATAGGTGGGTTAAAGTTAAACTCAAGTTCAAATGGAAACTTGGGTCCTTAATTTATAACATGGTAGCATGGGTTAGATTCCCTTTTTTGCAGTGTCATGTTGCGGAATAGTATATGACTGTATTCATATATGGTGGTTTTGCTGTGAGGGGTGGCTTAGTTATTACGCGCTCAATATTTTGACAATACGAGCATAAAGCTGCAGTAGGTAAAATCTGCCAAATTCTCCAGCACCAACGAACTAGCTTGCTTAATTATTAAGCTGACATTAACCTAAATCTAGAATCTACCTTTGTTTTTTTTTACTTGATAATTTGTTAATGGTTTACACTATTTGTTTAGTAAGAGACAAGACTCGGTCTATTTCAAAAAATGTGTTTGATCAGCTTACCAATAAATATTCACTTGTTTTAAACATTTTATTAATATTTTATATTTATTTTTATCTTTTTTTCTTATCCTATCATAAATCTTATAATATCTATATTTATTCTATTTCTAAATGTCTTATAACATAAATGTTATTAAAAAGAAATGTTCATCAAACATTTTTCATCAACTTTTTCCTTATTTGAAACTGAGATTCTATGGTTGCGTAGAATATTTTGGAGTCCAAACCACCATATGTACAGAATATCATCGTAAAGCTGACTGCTGACTGCTGACACACCATAGAACAAGTTATTTACGTTCACAGGAATCCCAAGTTGTATTTGTACACTGTTCTTGCTACCATCTTTATTTCCTTCAACCCTTTTTCCCCCTTCAATCTTCATAAAAAGCTGACGTATTGATCTACTTGTGTTTCTCATTTATCTTTTGTTAAAGATACTAAAATGAATGGTAATAATTAAGAGATTTTAAAAATAAATTATTGAGTTAATGTCTACTAACATATAATCATGATGTTTTTTTAATATGATTTTCTCTTATAAATATTGAAAATCATTCCTACAAATTTTTTGATATATTTTTCATCCTCGTAAAATTGAAATGTATATTTTTTTTTACTTAGAGCTAGGCTTGGACAAATCTAAACATAAGTGTCCACTAAAAATTGGACACATGGAACTATGTTTCATTTTTTTCTTTACTCGGTTTTCTCTCCTTTGAACCTTCTAATTCTCCTTCAATCACAAATCTGACCACCACGCCATCATCATTCTTCTCATTTCCTAAGCGTCGCGCTGCAATCAGCACCACCGCACACCATTACCCGCACCAGCCAGCACAGCGTGCACGATGGCGTCAGGGTCGCAAATGGTGATGTGGTGGGATGGAGATGCAGAACGACGTCGAGATCGCAGATATCTCAGTGAGAGAGGAACACGCAATGTTTGGTGGTTTTGATGGTGGTGTTTAGGAGCGATTTTGATGGTGGTAGCGCTAGGGTGATGGTTGTTATGGGTTTAGGAGAAAGGGTTTCTTTGCAACAACAAAAATCCTATAATTTGTGGCAATTTTTAACAACCACAAATTCTTATTTGATTTTTAAAAAAGTTGTAATTTATGGTGGTTTTTAACGCCCATAAATTACATTTTAAAATATAAATTAAAAAAATGTCTCATAGATTTGGATTCATCCAAACCTAATTACGGGTCATAAAACAACATAATACAATTTTATGAGGACGAAAAACATACCAAAAATTTTACAAGAATAGATTTCAAACTTTTCGATATTTATAAGGACAAAAAACATATTTTAACCTTTATTTTTCATGTGACATACGTCATTAACCATTACAATATTCATCCTGCAATTTTGCTTACATATATCTAGGCATAGGTCACCTAGCTTGATAGAGGTCTATGGTCTAGCATAGGTCCAAGTCAGACTAGGCTTTTTCAAAAAATAGGTAAGGCCATGACTTTTAGTAAAGATTTTTACTATATTCATTTCCTTTTTTTTAAGTACACTTCCCTTACTATCATAATTACTTGTTTTACCCAAAATACCCCTATATTATCATTTCGAAAAATACATTCTACAATGATATTTAAATTTATGTATTTCGTAAGTATTCTCTGGAATGTACTTTCCAAAATATATGACAATTGGTTCCAAAAAGTACTTTTCTGAAATACTATTTTAATTTTTGTATTTCGGAAATACTTTTTGGAAGTTAAAAAATTTTCAAAAAGTTTTTTCCAAAATTTAATAAAAAAAACATGTTTCATTTGTTTTAAAATCCAAATAGACAATCATCTCGATAAAGTGACACACAAAGAAAGCATTATAATGTGTCTATACCTCACTTCTTAAACCTCTAGTCAAATTACACAACTTGTGCAAACTATGTATGAAGATCTGAAGCTTGTAAACACTTTTTTTTTAGCAAGAGATTAAAGCTATCAGATAAGTAAAACCAAAAAGTGAGAAGAAAGGAATGTTTTATTGCCATAGAAAGAGTGCATTGTTCGGGGAGGGAGTGTGCGACTATGTTAGAAAAAGAAGAGGGTTTGAAACAAGAAGGTTATTTAAGTCATTTGGGTTTAAAAAAGAGAAATGAGAGTGTACTTAGAAAAAAGGGGATGAATATAACAAATAACTTAATAAATTCTTTTTAGTTAAACAAAGCTTCCTAAGTCACCCAAAAAAATCTTTTAGGCTTAACAAATTGACCTATTTAAAAAAATATAAATAATCATTCATTGTTAGTATTATTATTATATTAAATTTGTTATAATTGTTTAAAATCTTTTATTTATTTATTTATTAAAATGTTAATTATCTTAATCTATCTAAAAAGTCAAGTTAAAATTTATTATTAAGTTTATTGAAAAACAAATTTATGTCATATTTAAATATCTTATTACAAAATATATTTTTAAATAAGATTATAAATATTATATTAAATCTTAAAAATATATTTATATCATATAAATAAATTATATTTGATTCTTATAAAACTTCACATACATATTTTTACCTATTTTAATATTAAATTATCATAAACTACACCATTAAAATAAACTTGTAAATCAGACTTAACAAAACAGTTCGACTCACCCGACATATATCAATATCTGAATGAATTAAGAGCTATCACGTTTCTGTAAAAAAAAATAAAATAAAATATATATATATATATATATATATATATATATATATATAGTACAAAAAACTATTACATTTGCAAGTTTAGAGGCAGAAACCCACAACGTCACAGTCTGTTGGTGGAAAAGAGAAAGATTTAAATATAAATTTTACCACTTAATTTTTATTATTTATAAATTTTATCATATTTTTATTAACGTATAAAAAGATAAAACAAAGCCACTTTGTTTTGTTTATAAGAATTGACTATTGTATGGTGAAGAATATTAGTTACAAAATCATTTAAGTTTACTAAACAATTTAGTATGTGTTTAAATGAACATTTCTAGAATTAATAAATTTTGATCGCAATTAGTTTTAGTTGACATTGATTTATATTTATAAAGTTAAACATCAAATTAATAGAGGCCTAGTTATAATCTCAAGAAAATGTGATGATTTACTCAAGTTATTCTATTTTAATTTATAATATTTTCTTACAAGTCATTGTTTTATCTATCTTTATTATGTCACTCTCATTTTGTTTAAAAGATGAAAAATAATATCTATTCTTGAAGTTGGGCATCACAAATGTATACATTTAATGAAAAATGTTAATACCACAATTTTTTACACACTCCTTTAGTATACTCTATTATTATTATTATTATTATTACAAATTACAAATTTTAATAAGTCCCATGTAGCATTTAATGAGTTTCTCTCTTAATATTATAATTGTTTATTAATTTTAACTTTGATAATGTTTTACTAGGACTCTTCTAGATACAATACACTAAATCCTATCATATTACAAAACACCTAATCCACCACCCATCACATAGAGACCAAGCGTCTATGGCTCTATCTCTATGCCCTGTACTTATATAAGTTAATGATGAAAGAGCAAAGTGTAAGATTCATTGGTGAGTGAATAATAATGGTACCCAATTCCACGGTGAGTGTAAAGCTACATTGAATGACAAGATTTTCAAGTTTAGTTTCGTTCCACCACAACGGAACCAACGCGTAACACAACACACTAAAGAAAATTAAAAGACAAATGAAAAAGTATGGTGGCGAAGAACACAAATAAAAAAGTCAGTACTAATTTCCTCCATTTCCAATGATTCAACCATATCAGCAATCACCATTCCAACATTCCAAAATCAAATCACAAAGTAGTGATTCTGAGTCTATCCAAGAAAAAAGACCAACATTAAAAAGGGTAAAGTGAGTGGAAATTACCCAGTAACACCACTAAACGTTACTGGATCACCATGAGTATATACTATACGACACTATACCAATACTGCTATATGATTAGGATTTAGGAGCAAGCCTGGTTAGCCAAGAAGAAGTTATTGGCTTGAGAAGCAGCTGCAGCGTGTGACACCAACGCTTTTATGACCAAAGTCTTAACCTGCCAAGGCTTGTAAGGGAAACCCTCTCTGGAATAAGAGTTAAGCAACGCTGCGGTTCCCTCTTTGACCAACCCTCCAAAGGGGTTACCCTCCTCGTCGTTCCTCGCCGTTGCTTCCAACAGCGTCAGATCCGATCTGTACCGTTCGTACACTCGTGAACCGAACACGTTCGACACCGTCGATGTCTCCGGCACCATCCTCGGCCATGCCTCCCTCCTCCCGCTCCAGAATCTAACCACAGCATTAACAAAATTGGAAAACCAAATTGTCTCACATTGATTAGAGAGATGATGTCAGAATAATATATATAAATGCCAGAAAATCCTCACTATATGAACTAAGTAGCTTTTAGAGTTTTGTTAACTCACGTCGTCTTATGAAACACAAACATAAGGTGACATCATTAACAACGGAATAGAAGACTATGTTTCTTACTGTGCCGTGCATCTGCCTCTGCTCCGAGTGTAGAGGAAGCCGGGTATACCGTGTCTCTCTGCCGCTGCAACTAAGTGGGAAGATAGGGTTAGGAGGAGACAAAAGACAAGCGTGGTGCACAGTGAAGCCATTCTTGTCTTCTTCTTGGAACTCTGCTGCTGGTTTCTTCAGCTCTCATTTGCTAAAGAGGATCTGACCACTCTCAGATTTCTTCGGATTTGGTTATGCTAGTTTGAACGTTACACTTGCTACGGTGGATCTCTGCTTTCGAGGAACACGTGAAGTTGTTTCGAATTGGACAGAGGGAACAAGACAAAGTTACCCTTGCTAGTCAGAGTACTGTTACTATAAATTTAAGAAAAATCGTTAAGAAATTAAAAAAAAATTATTCAAATATGTAAAATTATATTGTACATTTTTTTGATGTTATTATGTGATTTTTATAATAAATATTTTTTCTTTTTAATTTTTTAATCAAGATTTTAATGACACTAATTGGTCAGATCTTAAATTTAAATCTCCCGATAATAATAATTTCTTTATTAAAAATGTTAAAGGAAAATTAGTAAAATATTGTGTAAAAACATATATGGTTCATTTTCATTATTATTTTTATGTCTATTTTAATAAAAAGTATTCATTTTTATTTGTTTGTTTGATTTAATATTTCAAATAGTTTAATTATTTTTAATTATATTTTTATTATTTTTATTTAATTCTTAAATTTTTATCTAACATATTTTAAGACGAAAAATAATAATAAAGTTAAAATTATTTTAATATATGCATACCCAAAGATTTGTACGTTGTAGCATTCGATCCACAGTGTTCTTATTATTTTATTTGATAGTACAGTGCGTTTCTTTATAACATAAACATCATTAAAATAAGTTTATTATATGGTGACAATGAGGGGATTTGGAGAGTGATGAGAAGCAGGGCTAGCCAAAACAGCCTCCTTTCTATTATTCTTGAGCTGGCTCACTTCCTCCGGACTCAACCCAAAAGCATTCGCAAGCACTTCCCCTGGGATGGCAGTGATGGCCGAAGTGGGCCCCACCAGCGTCCCCATCATGGCTCTGTCGTTTGTTCTGAAAACTATGTACTCCATCCCATCCCTCCCGGCTTGTGTCGCCGCCGCAAAGTTCTGCGGCACCACTACCACTCGACCCCTTCCAACAGCGCCGCTGAACACCGACTTTCCCTGGGAGTTCACCACCTGAACCCACCCTCCTCCACTCGTCACGTAGGCCACGCTGTTTGCGTTCATGCTCCAGTGTGGCATGTAAATACCACTCTGTAAAAGCAGAGCACCACCCAATTAACACCAAATTCAATTTTTTTGTATAAAAAAAAATATTATAACACATATAAAATATGGTTTTAAACTGTCATTGCGGTCCTGAAGCAATTGAAATTATTATATTTATGTGAAATATAAGATTGATTTAGTAATAAAGAAAATAAGAAAAACCTAACAAAGTAACATTTGGTAATATATTTGTGTGACCTTGTAGAGTTTAACCCATTGGGCGCTGAGACGGAGCAATTTGAGAACGGGGAGGGTCAAGCTATTGATGGTGCGTACGCGACCAGCTCTAGGGTTGAATATGTCGTCGTGTGAAGGGTCAGCAATGTTCTCGTGCAGCTTCAAAGTCCACAAGCTTTCTTCCAACACATTGCTACGCTCTCTCCCTTCACCACCTTCCTTATATCTCTCTCGGGATTCTTCTCTTCCTTTTTCTTTTCCATGTTGTTGTCCTTTATGTTCATGCCACTCGCGGCGTTCTCGGCTTCTACTTTGCTCTTCCTCTTCTTTCTCTTCGCATTCACCGCATCCCTCCTGTTCTCCTTTGTGGTGCTTGCGCTTTCTTACTTCTTTCTCTTCTACCACCTCTTCTTTTTCTTCTTCTCCTCCTTCTCCTTCTCTGTGTTTTCTTTCTTTTTGGCATTCACAGTGCTCTCGGGTCTTGGGTTTTTCTTCTACTTCTGCTTCTCTAACTTCGTGTTCCAAGGGTGGCCTGATAATGCTAAGACCTTTTTCCACTTTTATGATTTGGTCACCTGCGTGTGACTGAAGCTTCTTTGCTATCCCCACCTTCACGTTCGATGCTTCTGCTAAGAACCGTGGGTCGAAACCACCGAACATGTTCCTATTGTTACCTTTTTCTTGCTTGCGTCCACAAGGGTGCTCTTCTTTTGGGTTCCCAGCAAGATAGAATCTCTAATATATACCACCATATTAAAAAAGAAAAATGAAAAAAGAAATCCTTAACATCATCACCAAATAAATATGATGAACTAGTATCACTACTACAAAATCGTCAATCCATTACGGTTCTGAGCGCATATCTACTACGTTCATACGACTGTCGTAGATATACTATACATATGTGAGAAGCTGATAATTTCTTACTCTGGGGACACGATCAAGCTGGTTTTCGAAATTGGCAGTGTCAAGGAGGGTAATTACAACAAGAGAAACATTGGCGTAGTTGTAGGTCCAGTAAGGAATTCCAGGTGGAACTGCGAATATGTCACCCTGCTTCAGGTAACGAACCTTCTGGTGGCGATCATGTAATTCACTCTCCCGTTGTGGCTCTTCAAAAGTCTCGTCACAACCAGGAATTACAATTCCCAACACTCCCTCACCTGTCAACTCATTAGTACATGCACCTCGATACCAATTACAAACAATTCAATTCTCAATGTCCAATGCTAACCAGCTATCTCACGAAACAATAATTAATTAGTCAGATATATAAAATTGGTCGGATGTTAAGAAGAAAAAAATTATGATTTTGATCTAGTTAAAAAAATTAATAAATTAATAATTAATATTTATTGATAATAAAAAATTAGTTATACAATTGTGCTGGATTAATTAACTTGAATTACATATTGTTGAATAAGATAATTAATTAATTGATGAGGAGGAGGAAAGAATATGAACTTGTTGGATAACCTTGGAGTACGAAATGGAGTTCGGGGTAATTAACGTAGGATGGCAAGTGAAGGCCATTGGGGTTGATGGTGCGCTTGATAAAGGCGACGCCAGCGCAACATAGCTCAGGGTGGCTAGCGTTCCATGTCTCTGTGACACCACCTTGGGATTCGATAAGGTTGTCAGGTTTCAGTGCATGGATGGTATCGAGTTGGCACTCCTGCTTGAACTGGCATTGCTGACGTGCTAAGCACGTGCACGTGAAGAAGAGGAGAAAATAACAATGGAACGCAGAATGGTTGAACATGGTGCACTGAACAGATGCGAGGGATAGCGAAGGAGGAATTGCTAAGTGGTGATTTATGGATTACAGAGAAGCTTGGACGAGGGACACGTCACTGGACATTAGTCCCTGAGATGTGGACATTCTGCACCCTGCATGTCTTTCAAACCCTCATTTCTTACACCTCATCAACTTTATTGGCCTTGCGGTGACTCTTCACACAATGATCCAAACTCATTAATTTCTGCTACCTTAACTTGTGCTAAGTCACATTGTCCTTTCCTCGCTGATTCTCCGCGTCTCCTCCCTACTGAGTTTTTATATAGATTAGAATTAATGCTTCTTATATTCTTTTTCTTAATAATACTGTAATTCTTGATCAATGTTTAAGTAGTTATTTATATGATTGTAAATTGAAATATTTGATTTTTTTTTTCTTTCATTTTTTAAGTTTGTGTTCGTATATTAACTGTTGGATATAGAATCGAGTTTCACATACATGATACATGCATTCATGTCTATCTAGACTAGGTAGGATATAGTAGGCACTGAACAAAGGCAGCTCTTGTTATTATATGAATAGATGTTGTGTCTCCATTCTTCCTAGTGCAGGCCATAAAATCCAAATCACTTACACATCACTTTGTTAGGGCATGCGGGTAGCTTGGAACTATAGTCCAGAAAATCCAAATTAAGTAGTCCATTTTGATTTTGTGCATCTGATTTTGATATGGTTACGGATATTCATAAGTGGCTCAGTTTCATTTTCATATGTATCTCTTGGCATGAGGGAGGGAACAGGAAGCAAAATTATTGCTGGGTCATTAGAAGATTAAATAAATAAAACAAAGGGGTTGGGACCATGGCTACAAACAACCTGATGGTCTATTTCTATTGATCTTCAGATCTATATTTTGCTGCACGATAACATGGACCCTGGATAAAAAGTAACCAAGCAGTTACGAACAAACGCATACGAAACCAATGAAGGTTCCTACAAATAAATTAGAGCTAGCGCACAGCATGTGACGAAATTCTACAATAAAAACTATTTATATATCGTCGGCAAAGCTAGCTAGCTATCATTTGGACCAATTGTTTTCAATACTATTTTCCTTATTTTGTTCTGCAAGAAGGATAAGAAAGAAACAAAAGAATAAAAAGATAAAAAAAGAGATTTGACAGAAAATTCATTGGAATTTCTCCTTTAATTTATGCTTTTCCCGCATAGGTACTTCAGTGACTCATTACACAAGGGTACAATTAGATTACCCGTTATTTTATACTTAACAAAGGGCAGCTAAGCCTTTGTTTTTTTATTCATTCTTATTTATTGCTACGCACACTAACTAGTGCCCAAAAGGACAAAAGTGTGGTAGCACATGCAAAAAGGGTTCTAAGCCACAACTTTCCTCTGAGACTCCTGAGGTGGAACCAGGAAGCTGAAAGGGTTGTTGTTCTTAACCTGCCTGGCCTGCTGCCTCCTTAGGTTAAAAGTGTGCTGAATCACTTCCTCCGGCAATGAGTTCAACAATGAGTTTGCACCTGCAAGGTTGCCGATCGAGGGTCTATCATTGGTCTTGAATGACACATACTCGAAGTTGTCGCTCTGTGATTTTGCAGCCACCGCAAAGTTTTGTGGCACAATTAACACCTGTCCCTCTTGCAACTCTCCATCAAACACTCTCTCACCATTGCAATTCACCACTTGTACCAATGCCCGTCCATTCAATGCGTATATTATGCTGTTTGCGTTCAGGTTGTAGTGTGGCACGAACATAGCATTCTGCACCATACATCAATATGCATGCATGCATGCAAGCAAGTGTACGTTAATCATAACATATCTTTTATTATCACATTAATTATTTCATCTCTCAATCATATCTCTTTTCTTTGCAATCCTATGAAAAATTATTAGACACAAGTCAATATATAGTCTCAACCAATGTGATATATATATAAATATATATATATATATATATATATATAAAATGAGCAGGAAAAAAAAATAATAACGCATACTTACGTCTCATGCAAATATTAGTGAAAACAATGAAAAAAAACTAACTAGTTAATTATTTCTCACAAATATATATATAATTTTATTAATTAGTGTCTTTAAAATATGGGTTAAATTTTTTTTTTAAAAAAAAATATTTATTATAAAAATAATATAGGAAAGCATTTCACATTTCTTAACCAATACCCAAAATAACTGGTTAGCATTTTCCATATATATATATATATATATATATATATATATATATATATATACAGACATACAGTGCATATTTGCAACACAAAAAAGACATAATGCATATGCAAGCAAGTGTGTTAAGATGACTTTGTCACACATTTTAATTACTATATATAACTATTAGTATCGTTTTAACATTTGTTGAGCTTTTATAACATGAATTAATGATGTACGTACCTTGCGGAGTGATACAAACTGGGCACTGAGTTTGAGCCACGAGAGGGCTGGGAAGTCGAGGCTGGTAGCGGTTGTGATGCTACCAGCTTGAGGGTTGAAGATGTCAGGTGATGAAGTCTGAGCAATGTTGTGGCGAAGTCTCATTGTGCAAATGGTCTTGTCAATGCCATTTCTTCTTTGGCTTTGGCAATGTTTGTCCTTCTCATCGCAGTGTGGCTTGTCTTCCTCATCATCTTCATCTTCTCCTTGCTGTGGTCTTTGTTGCTGCTCTTCCGTGGGTGGGCTTATCACGCTGAGACCTCCTTTCACTGTCACAATGGCACCCTTGTCTTCCTCTTCGTTCTCACCTTGTAGGTTTCTCACTATCTGCCTGTCCACGACGAACGCATGTTCCAAGAATTCCGGGGCGAAGCCACTCAATATGCTGCCTCCTTCGTTTTCTTCTTCTTGCTGATGCTTTCCTTTCTGGCTTTGAGGACCTCCTTGCTGCTGCTGTGCCTGATACTGTAGAAACTCTTGCTCTTGGTTCCCAGCAAGATAGAATCTCTGCCAAGTGTATATATTATCAAAACAAATACTTGTTAATTCTGTAACCAGTATTAGAACTTAAGAGTTCTAATCTTAATGCATGTTAAAATGTAGTCCAGTTTCTTTAATTTTTTTATCAGCTACAATGTTGTCCAGTTATTTAAAGTCATTTCACCACGAGGACTAAATTGCATAAAAAAAACACAATTATGAAGATAAAATTGACATTTAATCTATAGATACTAAATTAAAAAGTAAGTGGAACTGCAAAAAACCAAAAAGATATTTAAATCTTTAAAGAATTCTAATATCTAAGGCTATATATGTGGCTCACGTACCCTAGGCATCTGGTCGAGCTGGTTCTGGAAGCTGTTGGTGTCAATAAGAGAAACGGCAACAACAGGAGTGTCTTCATTGTTGTACATCCAGTAAGCAAAACCGGTTGGCACTGCAATCAAATCACCCTCTCTGAAGTGATAGATCTTCTGGTGACGGTCTTGGGGCCTGCTGCTTTGTCCTTTTTGTTGAGGTTGTTGAGGCTCTTCAAATGTGCTAGGACAACCCGGGAATATCATGCCAAAAATACCACTACCTATTCACATTACACAAGCACAAAAACATTACTATAATAATCATTTTTGTTTCAAAATGTTTTAATTCTGAAAACTAATAAAAACAAAACATTATCAATGTCGTTAACGTGTTTTGCTATTATTTAACAACTTGGTTTTTTATGAGTAGGTTATAACTAAAGAATACCTTAAAATATATAATGATATAATTTGTTAATGCATTCATACTAAAAAATAATAATGTGTACTTTTCCAGTTTTTATTTTATTATTTTTCAATTAAGTATTTATTTTTAATAAGAGTTTGTTACTAAAAGTTCGATATAAAAAGAAGTAGAAGTAGATCGAAACTTACATAAAAAAGGTAATTAAATAAGATTTAATAAAGTGTGATATAGATTGACGAAAGGTATATTTTAGGATGAAATTGAGAAAAACTATAAACTTGGTGGAGGATTGGACCCATTATTATCTCTATGTTTTAAACTGTTCATTTTTAGTTCTTTTTTACTTCTTTCACCATTTTTTTCTTTTGTCTTCTTTCTCTCTTTTTTTTATCAATTTTCTCATATCTATCATTGAATTTATTAATTTATCTACCATTGATCTCAATTAATTTGGATTAAAGATGTTCATGTTAAAGTTGATTTGTTTTGAACAAAAGTTCAGCCATTGATGTTTCTTTTCTTGCAATATGTGCAATGATTTGTTGTACTAAATAACAGTCCTCTACTAAAAAATATAGGTGTATACATACATTCAATCCTATATATGTATATATATGAAGTTTGGACAAAATGAACCTTGTTGAATGGAGGTTGTAGGTTAGATTTTCTTCAATTAACATTTCTAATAAAATTAACAAACTAATATTTGATGATAAAAAATAAAAAAACCTTGTTGGATGTAGATTTCCTGGGGAGCGTTGGTGTAGGAAGGTCTGCGAAGGGCGTTGCGGTTGAGGGTGCAGCGAGAAATGGCAACACCGGCACACTGGAATGGCTTGTTGTTAGGGTTCCATGTCTCAATGAAGCCACCTTCTGACTCTATACGGTTATCCGGTTTGAGGGCATTGAGGCGTTGGATCTGGCACTCGTTTTGCTGTGGCTGCTCTCTGAAACTGAAAGCGAAGCAGCAGCCACTGAAAAGCAGAAAACAAAGGGAAAGAACAAGCTTAACCATGGTGAGTATTATATTCAAAGACAAATGGAGAGAATATTTGTGTTGTACGTGAAGCGGAGAACCTGAGGCGTGGTTATTTATAGGGAAGAGAGGAAGGTGAATGAGGGACACGTCTCAGAAGTAGGGTGCTGAGCTTAAGACATTCTTCAGTATGCATGGCTATGGAACCCTTCTGTGTTACACCTCATTAAGTTCATGGTGTAAGGTGGCTTCGGCATCTCAATTACGTGACAAAGAAAAGGGTGTTTCAGTGTTTGTATTGCAAATGGCAGTGGCCAGGGGGACCATGCATGGTTTCATTTCTTTTCTTCCTGACTTTTTTCTTTCCTTTTACATGCAGGTTGATTATTTATAAATTAGACTGAATTTTAATTTTTTTTCTCATTTTGTTCTTATAATAATGTACTCTTATAAAGATATTAACATTTTCAACCAAATAAAAATCATTTTAACTAGATTTAGATTTTAAAATAATTATTATTTATCAATATATTGTTAGTTCAAGTGATATTGATTCTATCTTTTTAAGTAAGATCTTAAATTTGAATATCATGAATGTAAAAAAAAAAAATAGATTATTTCAAAGTTTATTACAATTTCTCATATATTATTTATAACACTTAAATATAATTTTGATTATTTTTTCTATTCATAATTTTGGTTCACTTATTTTAAAAATAAAGATTTTTTTATTTTAAAAAATCATAATTTTAGTTTAATTCTCAATTTT
>PYAF01000320.1:1597242-1620099 GCA_007407185.1 Glycine tomentella
AAAAAAAAAAAATAGATTATTTCAAAGTTTATTACAATTTCTCATATATTATTTATAACACTTAAAAATAATTTTGATTATTTTTTCTATTCATAATTTTTGTTTACTTATTTTTAAAATAAAGATTTTTTTATTTTAAAAAATCATAATTTTAGTTTAATTCTCAATTTTATTTATGTTTTATGCTTTTTATTTTAATCCAACTGAATCTTAAACATAAGATATTTATTTAAGGTGTCATCAAGAAATAATTTATTTAATTAAAATATAAGAAATAAAATATAAATGACAAAATTGAAAATGGAATCAAAATTGTAAATGTTTTAAAATAGAAGTATCAAAGTTTTTATTTTAAAATAAAGAAATTAAAATTATATATTGAACAAAATAGGATGACTAAAATTGTATTTAAGTCTAAAATTAAATTTTCTAATTAATTAGAATTAGAGTTTAATTCTGATAATTTATATATTTCTTTATTGTAAACTTTTATTAGGTAAATTATCTAGATAAAATTTTAATTCTAATTAGAGACCAGGACAAATAACATGTAAAGACCTGTATTTAAATTTTGCCCTTTTAAAAAACTTCTTTCTATGGTTGAGCACACTTGAGCTAGAGCCAGTGACGGAGCTATATTGTTACTGTTATGATCTAAATTCTTAAAAGTGTTATTTCCGGTTCAATCTTCATCACTCTATGGTCTTCAATTTAAATCAAGAAACTGGGGCAAAAAAATTAAAATATTACAATTTAAATAAGAAATTACGAAAATATTGTAGTTTGGAAACTATTTACAAATGTATAGCAATCAAACACGTCGTGGGAGGACGTGATTGGGGGCTGAATCACGTCGTGGGAGGACGTGATTGGGGACTGAATCACGTCGTGGGAGGACGTGACTAAGGAGGGGGTGACACGTGTCATTTTGAGACACGTGTCATCTTGCGGCGCGACGCGTAGAAATTTTGGAAGACCATAACTTTTGACTGGGATATCCGATTGAGGTGAAACTGGTGGTCACGCGCTCGAAATGGAGAGGAGAAGCCACTGGCAAGTCCCAACTTGCCCAAAATTTTTTCCCAAAAGAGGCCTCTAAGTGCCTCAAAATTGCGATTTAGTCTTCGGACACCCAAAAAATTTCTTGTTTTCCAATTTTTTATGTATTCAATCAGTGAATTGCATGCTATTTGTTTTTTTCCGATTACTTCTTTTAATTTCGAACGTTTTGACATAAAATACGTCTCCATCAGACATTGTTATGAAAAATTATAACTGTTCAACGTTATATGCATCGTCAATTTTACGGTATAATTTTGTTCAATTTTTTAAATTAGTTTTGCGACCATAACGTTTTCATTTTTTAAAAATTTGTTAAACCGAAATCGTATCAAGTCTACACTACAATTTTGGTCAACAATTATCCCAAAAAAATTTAGGTTTAACCAATTAAAAAATGCAAACGTTGTGTTGTGGTCTTAACACGTTTATATATTTTTCAACTATTAAGAAATGAAAGAACCAGGTTAAACTTTAAAGCTTAATTTACTACTTGTGCTTGTTGTCTGATGGAGATGTATTTTATGTCAAAAAGCTCGAAATTAAGAGAAGTAATCGGAAAAAAAAAACAAATAGCATGCAATTCACTGATTGAATACATAAAAAAATTGAAAAACAATAAATTTTTTGGGTGTCCGAAGACTAAATCGCAATTTTGAGACACTTAGAGGCCTCTTTTGGAAAAAAACTTTGGGCAAGTCCCAAATGGGACATGCCAGCGGCTTCTCCTCTCCATTTCGAGTGCGTGACCACCGGTTTCGCTTCAATCGGACGTCCCAGTCAAAAGTTATGGTCTTCCGAAGTTTCTACACGTCGCGCCGCAAGATGACACGTGTCTCAAAATGACACGTGTCATCCCCTCCTTAGTCACGTCCTCCCACGACGTGATTCAGCCCCTAATCACGTCCTCCCACGACGTGATTAAACACGTCCTCCCACGACGTGTTTGATTGCTATACATTTGTAAATAGTTTCCAAATTACAATATTTTCATAATTTTTTATTTAAATTGTAATATTTTAATTTTTTTGCCAAGAAACTGGTGATCAGTCGAGGTTAAAATCGTCCTACATTAATAGACTTGTTAGTTTACGTGATAAACTCACTCCATCACGTTCTAGGGGTAGGATTTGTAAGGTAACCTCTAATCATGTGGACCCTGATTAGAGCAAGAGACATTAAATGGTCCTCTCATTTTACGCTAACAGAGTTGGTAACCATCCTTATAAATAGCTGTGATCTAAGACCATTATGTGTTATTATTTATTACGTACTTTGCCAAAATCATTTTCTATAGTCTATACCCTCTCAGCTCACTTACTCCTAAACTAAGAACCACCCAGAAAAACACTTGATCGGAGTGTGGACCCATATTCATAGGATTAGTGAGTAACGCGTGACCACGGGGGAGGGTTCAATTTACAAATATGTTCCATACGTCTTTTAATTAATGGAAGAAAGCATCCACTATGACTATGAGTCTATGACATGCATAGCACACTAGTATATAATTTTAAAAATGAGACCAGTGACCACATAAATTTAATTAGGTCAGTGACCACGAATGAAAATGGGATAACCATCATAAGTTCGGTCCCCTATAAGGCTATAGCCAAAAGGACCAATGCAACTAGTTATATGTGCATTTAGGATTACTGGTATTTGGTCAGATCAAATGTGAGAGTTCTCGACAAGTAACAGCTGCAGAAAATAATCATTGCTTGCTATGCAACTTGTAGATACAATGGATTTATGGCAGCAATAATATAACGACAAGAACAAGAAGACCAAAATGACAAATATTCCAATCAGTTAATAATGTGAAGAAAGTTACCTTTTTCAGAGTCCAATGCTGTACCAATATCACCAAGTACCAACCATCACATATATATATATATATATATATATATATATATATATATATGCAGATCCCACATGAGCATGGCTCCTGCATGTATTATACTTATACCACCTGTCAGTTAGAACTTATAAGGCAGCATCTTCAAGTTGAACCCACGCGACAAACGGATTCCGCAATCTGTAGGAGCTAGCTTTTCTTGTAAGTTGTAACCAGAAATGTACGTATAACCATCTTATATTAAGCCATACCTGAACAGAGAAACTCACTGAATGAGTATACATTATTTGTTAATCTTGCTCATCTTATATGAGACAAGGAGAGCCATTCAGAACTAGCTTGCACATATGTAACTCATTCAGAACTTGTTGAAATTTGAAACTGAAAATGCTTTCCAATGGGATAGTTTTATATTTTCTTTTGTTGAATGCAAGTAATATCTGAAGATGAATGAAATCATTCACTATAATTGTACATCAATTTGTATGGAAAACATGTAAAAAGCACACAATAAAGTCTTCAATATGCATAACCGATGTGTCATAAAATATGCTAAATTCTGTTCGTATCCCACCAGTATCTTAAACCTATATTTTCAGCTTTGCGACATCATAATAGCAATCCAAATTCCCTCCACTAAACACAATCTTCATTTTCATCACACTGAGAAGGTCCTCACCAAAAAAGGACCTGCCTCTACAAATTCATTTGCCAATATATAAATTCTTATGTGCTTCCAAGCAAGAAATTTATTTTGATTTCTATTGAATGTGCATCACATCAACAAGGTGATCATCACTTTGAGTTAAATGCATTCGTAGTGCTATATCAGATGGGGTACACTAAGAAATACAGAGCAAGAGATTTCCCTTGCACTTGTAGCACCCGAGAATTTTTCTAATCAAAATAAGAGCAAACTGGATATAACTGAAAGCTGCCTTCTATGTGCACACATACCTAAAGTGAAAAAGATATACTTATCAGTTGATCTTGCAAGAGATGTTCCTCTACTTCCTCCTATCGTTCTTTCGTTCTATCCTTCTGTTAAACAAGAGCTGATTTTTCTTCAGATCCAGCCTTTTCTTTCCCTCTTTAAATTGTTTATTGGTTTCTGTTGAGCTCATCAGCGCTAGAAATCTCCTCAAGGAGTTCAGATTTTTGGATGCCATGGATATCATCACCTAATAACAACATAAAATCGATCAATTTAACTATCATAAGAGCCATGGTTCTTGAATTTCAATCACACGTACCATTGTACCAACCAACGTAGCATATGAGACGTGAAGTGTATATGGTAAAGGGATATATAATATGCTTGGCTTTTTATCTTGACAGTTGACCCCATAAGAAGTTAGAAATAGGAATAATTCTTAATAATAAATTTGAACTTCACTTGTGCACATGCTTCATAATATTTTATGTAGTGCTAAAACTCAAGTTTCAGGTAAATACCGTAACATGCACTCATCCTTTCCAACAAGCAAGACATAACTAAACAAAGTAGGCATTTCTATATAACACATGAAACAAAACACTATATTATAAATAAAACTCAAAACAAATCAATTCTTCATAGTAATTTCTAAGTTTCAATTCTCAAACGATCGGCAACAATTTTGCACAGTTGTACTTGTACACTGATGCCAAAAGATAACATGATAATCCTTTTTTAAACAGAAAAAGATAATATGATAACCAAATTTAATTAATAAAAATTAAACGAATAAAGCAAAACAGATTATTAAGCCCAATTCGGAGGTCAAATTCAAGTGTAGAAGCCGCCAGATCCTATATATATATATATATATATATATATATATATATATATATATATATATATCCTCACGTGAGAACAGAAGTGTCTGATTAAAATTAACTTTTTTTTTCATATTTCCTTTTTAATCTGTAAGTGTGTTGAATAAAATAAGGGGTAAGAATCCAGTTCCTTTGTGTCCGATTTTCTAATCTATACTCCAATGTGCGCGATTGGTGGTCTCCACAGTCCATGCACTAACAACAGTCCTAACTTCATCCCCTTCTCGCATTAATAATACAAGGAAGCGGATGATAATGTGCAAATCACATTAACATTATGTGAAACTAGCATATGATATCACAATCATCGGGATGAAACTCCTGCCAATTACATATTTGGGCAATGTAAAACCCGCATAGAAAGACTATAGCTTATTACAAGATATGAAAAAAGACAAAATAAGATGCTAGAGCATACATATAATCCAACTATGCTTTCCTCACGGTATCTCGCTTGAAACTAGATTCAGCATTCTTCTCCTTCGTGCCATCATCCACTACTTTAGTTTCAGCAAGACCATCCCCCTCGCCCTCAGTTGCATTGACTTTAAGAGTGTAAGACTTTTGAGGAAGCTTTCGATCCAGATTCTGAGCAGCTTCAGATTCTTCACTTTTGGGTACTTCATTGGGATTTTGAACAGCTTCGGCATCATACTTGTCAGTGTCAGCATTTTGAGGTTGTTGTGCCCCATAACTTTGAGCAGCTTCTAACTCCTCATATTTAGAAACTACCTGCTGCAGCTCATCATTGAGATATAAAGCCTCAAAAAGTGTGGCTTCATCGTTTGTAGTGCTTTCCACAATCCCCTTGATGATAGAGAGTGATTGTTTGCACTTATCCAACAAGCTCATAGTTAAATCTTCCTACAGCCACACAAAATTATTTCAAATTCAATCATCACACAACTATTCTGTCAGCAATATAGAGAAGAAAATAAAAGGCAAATACTTCTTCCACAAACACAAGAAAAGAAAAATAGATCAACCTTCTGCCATCAAGTTAAAATCAACTTATGCATCTCAATTTTTGGAGAAGTTAAATGAGAATTTATTCTATAGATGTTAGAATGCATAAGTTGATTTTAACTTGTCAGAGAAGTTTAATATATCTTAACTTCTTATTTTCTTCTCCTACAAGTACTTATGGAAAAGTCCGTCCGAACAAGGCCATAAATGGAAAGCACGGGGAAGAAAAAAGAGGCGAAAGAAAGACTGGACACATACCAAAAACACCATGATGATGTATTATACAAAACACCAATTTATTATTCAGGTAATGTTGATTTTCTCTAACATCAAGATGTTTACCTTCAAAGGTTTTGGCTCTGCCTCAGAATTCAATATGCTAGAGAGCAATTCAAGACTGTTTCGAGCAACCACGAGATTCTCTTTCCTCTCCTCAACTGATGTGTGTTGGTAATTAGAAGAGAAAGCTGCTGGATCATCAATATCGTGTAGTTCAGCTTCGGGAATTGGGTATCTTTCAGGGGGGTCTACAGGATATTGATGCGCATATGACTCCGAGGCATACGGAACAGGTGGTGAATTTCCTACTGCCATGTCAAGTGGTTCGTCCCTTCCTTTCAAACTCTGCCATCAATAAGTGAGGATGTAGGATTCAAATAAATGTGAAAGAGAAGGATGCAAAAGAATCTATCACAGTAAAATGTAGAAATAGAAGGTATTGCATAATAAAATGTAGAAATAGAAGTGTGGAAAATAAATGAGAACATGAAGCCCAATACAGTTACACATTTCAAAATCAATATTCCGTAAAAGATAAAATCCCCAGTGTCACCTCAGAAATGAGTAAACTCCATTTTAATCAATACTCCCTGAATATGCGAGGTGTTGTTATGTAGTCCCTGAATTAGAAAAATATCAAATAAATCCCTAAAATTGAAATCACTGTCATTTAGATCTCTGAAATGTACAAATTATTATTGTAGTTTCTAAATCTTGTAACTTACTATTATTATGATAGTCCTTAACAAAGCTAAATACAGGGATTAACATGACTAACAAATTTCAATTTCAAAAATTGATTTGACATTTTTCTAATTTCAGGGACTACTAAGATAGTGTTTCACAAACTCCTAACTCCACGAGAAATCTAATTTTGCATCAGATATTTATGCAAACAATATCCAGAAGCAACACATAACAATAAAAATCAAGCGAGTGTAAAAAACAAATAATGACAAAGACAAAACATAATAAAGAATGAAAAGACAAGAGTAACAAACAAGTAATCCCGTTATGGCTGTATATAATATATATTGCTGAAGCAATCAAAACCACGTGCCAACAAAAAAGTAAAAAAAAAAAAAAAAACTGACCATATAAGTTTGACGAAAGACGGGGAGATATGCGAGATCCTCGGACTCGCCCCAGGCCCGAATCAACTGAAAAGCCCGGCTGCGAGTCTGGTGCTGGGCCTGCGGGTTATCAATCAAGCGAATCATCTCATCGAGAACCTTCTCGGAAGCGATTTCGGAGAAGACCTTGTCGCAATTCATGGCACAGGCTTCGAGGAGGTCGAGGCTGAGAGTCTGAATCACGGGGCTCTTGTGGTTGATCTTTCTCTTGATGGCCCTCACGACCTCGGAGCCGTTGAATTGGTCGCTGTTGATCATGCCGCAGATTCTGAGATTCATGCCCCAATTAGGTTCTTCCATTGTCTCCAGCGTGGCCTCGTCCACCATCTTGGATTCCGGCGTCGGCGCCTGAAGCATCTCCTTCACTTTTCCGCTCACCATTCGCCCCATCTGGGCCCCACCCGTCTTCAGCCTCTCTCCCAGTTGAGCCCACTTCAACCGCTCCATCGCGAAAACTAATGAAAGAAAACCAACGGGAAATGTTTTTTTTGTTGTTGTGTAAGAACCTATGTTGTTGGGTTGGTTAGTTTTTGGGAACCCTAACTAGGTCGGGTGAAATGTGTGGAAAGTGAAAAGCGGAGCTTTGAAGATGATAAAGGTTAACACGAGACGAGAGAGAAAAAGAAGGGGGGGGTGTCATGTGTGTGGTGGTGTGAATAAAGTGATCAATTGCTTGTGCCACGTATTTTTTTTTTTTTCAATGCCGTAGACTGGGATTTGTTTGTGGGTCTGGGTGGGATTAATGATAATTAATTATGTATTTAACTATTTTATCACGTCTTGTCTCTCCCTAAATATTTTTAATGATAGTTGAATTTGTCACTGTTTGGGGCAGAAAAAAGAAAAAAAACAGCAATACGAAATCAAATAGCACGTACATTAATTTTAGATGTGCAAATAAAAGTGTTAAAAGTTTAAAAGAAAAATAAAATAACAAATTCCTGATTTGATATGAGATTCTCAATAATTAAAAATAATAATGTAGTGTAACCTTAAACAACTTATAAAAGTTTTTTTTTATATTGGTGGTAATTATAACTAATAATATAGAAAAGTCATTTTATATCAATTGTAATTATTTTTTTTTATATTATTATAGTCTAGAAATCTAATTGGACACGATTTTTTCTCTCAACAACTATTTTTTCATCCACAAGTCTAAAATCCAATATCTTGATTAAGGGAACTAAATTCAATATCAATCAGACCAACAATTTGTTAATATATCAATTGTGGTTATAACCAATGTAAAAAGTATTTTTTTTTATTTTCATTATAATTAAAATTGATGTCAAAAGTCATCACTCATCTTTGAAAAATAGTTTTAGAAATCATCTAATTTGGGTAAAAAAAAAGTAGAAAAAATAAGCATTTTCAATGTTAAAATGACATTTATAACCTAGTTTGGTATATAATTTTGCGAAACCACCTAATTTGATTAAAAAAAAGTCGAGACATTGGATCAATGGATTAGAAGTCGAATCGATGAGATCACTTATTGAGCTAGTTGACCCATTATATATTAAAAATTATAGATATAATATACCCAAGATAATGTGATCAATTCATATTTTTATATTCCAAAATTAAATTTGTTGTCATGATCAAACTATAAAATATTATATAGTTATTTATTACTATAAATCACTACTATTTTGTTGAATGTCATCATCAATTTTTATTAAGGAAACTATTATTTTTCAAGGACTAAATACTAAGTTATCAAATGATCATACACAAATGTGTTAAAGATGTATAAAACACATAAATATTGAATCATATTATGATCAATATGATAATATTTAGTTAATATATATTGTTATTAAGATAAGAAAAATATTATAGGAACATATTATATATTATTCAACAATTAGTTATTAACAATTTAACATGATACAGGAACTAGAAGAAAAAAAACTCAATCAGATCAAACTGAAACAACTCAAGTCGAATTATTAGATTTGGCAAAAACTAGTCAAATCAATCCAAATCAAATAAGATCGATTGCATTTATGATCTTTCACCTTAATTAGACAACTTAGGACACCAAATCTCAATCTAATCAATCCAATTTTTATAATTTTGCATTAAATAATACTTTAACGAAAATGACTTCTCATTTTCTAACACATTTTTTAATATATCTTTTAATATATGTTTATGAATCTCTTTTTTATTTAACATATATTTTTTCTTAATTTTATAATTTTAAATGTATTTGTACACGGTAGAAAAAATGTGTTTAAAAATATGTTATGTTTTCATATACTAGTACTAGTAATCACAACGAAAAGAGTGCTTCATTTCATCCATGGATGCTTCATTTTATCTACACCATCCATTCCAATGATTTGGAAGAGTGAGGCTTTGTTGGAACGCTTTTTTTCCATCTAAAGATATTAGACAATGGGATCTTTTATCTTCTTGTCTTTTTTGGTTGTAGATGGAGCGTTTGAGTCAATTAATTTAGTGGCGATGAATAATAATCTTTGAAAACCTATGCCAATTAAAAGGAAAGTGTCAAAGTTATCTCATTTGATATTTGTTGATGACCTCATTTTCTTCGCAGAAGTTTCAATTCAAGTGGAGGTAATTTCTGTCTTGATTTCTTTTGTGGAAGTTAAGGGGGAAAAAATGAGAATTTATTTTCTCATAATGTTAACTGAAGAGTTAGGAAGGATATCAGTCATGCCATTAGAGTCCAAAGGTGCTTCATAAGCCTACATGTTACGAATAAAAGAGGAAACTTAATCATAAAATTAATTTATCCTATTTTTTATGTTAAGAAATTAAATTTAAAATCTTTATCTTTGAAAAATTAATCTGTCATCACCCCATATTTTTAGAGATAAAAATAAATAAATATCTTTTATTCAATAAAATTTATTTATACTATATAGGAATCTAACTTCTTTCACCTTTTCCTCGTCAAAACAAAAAAGTGGTTAAACATAGAAAAATACTTTTTATAAAGATAAAATATATTTCAAGAATGTATATTTATAACCTTTTAATAAATATAAAAAAATATTTCCAGAATATTAAAAACTGGAGTCATGAGATTGGGAAGAACGAGTCGTCCGTCATTTCTCAACTGCCTTATACAACTTCAAATTCTTGTTCAGTAAATCAAGAATAAGAAAAATAAAACCCAGAAAATAAAAAAAAAAAGGAGAAAAAGAGAACAATAAATAGACACGAAACAGAAAAAACATTTGATCTAGCAGAGGGTGAAAGTAACGAAGTGCAGAGTGGCGTGAGTGCAATGGTTCCACCGTCACTGTCAACATGGTGTCGCTACTTTCGCCATAAGTTTGAATATTCTCTTCTTAGCTTGAAGGTCTTCGCTCCCCCTTTTCTTTCTCAACGCTCTCTTAAATTTCTTTCTTTTTAATAATTATTTATCTGACCTCTATATTGGTTCTTAGTGTCACATTTACTCGGAGTTGTGTTGATTATTAAAATACTTTATTTAGTTACTTGTCTTCCTGTTCTTTTGATAACCCAATGTTTTGATTTTGAGTTTTCTCTCTTCCCCCCCGACAATTATTGATTATTGTTAATATGATACCTTTTATTTATGTTTAACATATACTTGTTGAAATTAAGATGATTATCTAAAGGGATATTGAAGCATAACTGTGTTAAAGCTTGGATATGAAAAATGGAGTAGCTGCCATAGGTCCTGCTTTTGTCTTTGTTTTAGTGTCTATGATATAGAGGAGTGCTATAAACATACTCTCTTGACACATCCTTTTTGATGGGTTATACTAAGTAAGGAGAGGTTCGTTAAATAAGACGCAGGACCCCAAAAAATTGTGTGATTTCCATTTTTCCAATAAATTTTAACCAATAGGAGAAAGTGTATTTAAAAGAATGTGTTCCTAACATTTTTCTTATGCTATATTATAAAACCTCAATGTGAGACATTTGGAAGAATTGCAAACTCCTCAACTAAGCAGAGGTATTTAAAGTATTAGGTTTTGTTCTGTCTTAGTGTCAGGAGACTCAGGTTTAAGATGGATGGTGTCTACCTGCAAAAGACATTCTAGTTTTAGTGTTTTACACCCCGAAATGAGTGCTCCCTCTAATTAGTGAGGGATTGATATCCCAAAAAGATTCATCCGTTTAGCCCCTGTTTCCTGTTCATGGAAGTTCTGTTAAATCTCGTCTATAGACTGCTAACATGTATGGGGCTAGAAAGGATTTGGTGGGCTCTGTGATCCACTGTTTTACAGTTGTACAAGTATTACTTGCTTTTCCTGTATTTTTCAGCAATTTGTTGCAACATTAGCACTTAAAATTCCCTACTTGTAAGCCTTTTCATCTATAGATTGGTTTAATGATGTGAAACAGAGCTATAAACATGAAGGACGTCAACTTACAGATAAAGAGCTAAGTGACTTCATTTATGATACTGTCCTGCTGAGAAAGTTGACTTACTTGCACCGGAGTGAAGGAGACCAGGTGGCTACTACTAGTATTGGAAAACAAGAAACTCTTCTTGTTCGGAAATTACCAATCGCAGATCCAAAGTAATCATACTCATTGTGCAACATAGAATTTTGGATTGTAAAATTGTTAACTGCTATTTTTGACTTGGCTGATATGGTCCATTTTATGCTTAGGATGCGTCATTCTCCTGAAATGCAATATTTATTCCATGCTTTTCATATGACAAATCTTTAAACAGCTGCTTTTCTCATCTTGATTTCATATATTACATAATAATTGAATCCGGAATTTGTAACTGTTGAACTAAAAAAAAAAAAACATTGAATTCTGAATAAATCATAGAATCTATCTGTTTTTTTGGCCAAATTTGAGTACAAACACCAACAAACACAAGGTTTCTCCCTAACAAGGAGTTTTCTCCTTCAAAACACTGTAAATAACAATTTGACACCTTAGCTCCCTCCTACAGTTCTGTCAAAATGTATACATGACCGTCACATCCTAAAACAAAACTGCCAATACATAATTGAAACAAACATAGGTGCCTAATAAATGTCCTAATGCAGAATTAACACATACACATCTACCTAATAACTGGGTGTCAATTTTTTATTGTAACAAAGAGTGATTTGTGTTACCAAGTTAGTATATTGATATCACATATAGATTTGACTGTTTGTATGTTACTAAAAGTCTCTCATTTTGAGAAACTCCTACCATGCCTTAATTTGAGGCTTGAGCACTAGTTTACTATGGTTTATCAGTTCTGAAGTTAAAAGTTGAAACATAAGGTGGTTCTTACCTATGATGATTTGTATTTTGATCGTTGTAAAGCTCCATTTCTGCGGCTTTTGGTCTTGCAGATGTTATTTTAAAAAAAGAAATATGGTAGCCACCAACAATATGATAAACTTCATGCTTGTTATGCCTGTGTTATTTGAAGATTTTTTTTAATAGGTTTTCTTTTTTATATTTTGTAATCTGGTCTTACCTATGGTCTATGGATGGTATAATGAGTTCTGATCATCCTCCCCTTCCACTCCCAAAAAATGTTGCTGACTGACTATCAGTTTAAATATTTAGAAGTCATTACTCCCTTTTTGTTATTTTAGATTTCTACTAAAATTAGAGAGATTTTGACTGATGGTCGAATTTTTCCTCTGGTGTTCATTAATCAATGTAATCTTAACGTATTTATTTGCTAGTGATGTGCATGTTTCTTTTACAGGCATGTTTCTGTAGGAGATTTAGTGGTCTTGAAAAATCCCCAGAAAGCAGATAACTATCTAGTCAGGCGATTAACTGCTATTGAAGGTTATGAAATGGTTTCAACTGATGACAAGGATGAACCCTTTGTTCTTGAGAAGGATCAATGTTGGGTAGAAGCTGAAAATAAAACTTTAAAACCCAAGGTACGACTGCTCTACTTTCCTGGTTTCTCTATATATGGAGCATATCAATTGGCATTAGATCTTTTTGCAAGAGTGATTGAAGCTAATTCTGACTATTAGACCATTCATGTGAAATTGAAAGACTAGATCCTCTTACCTCTTATATTATAGTAGTATTTGTTAGATACCAATAGTTATTCAAAGTAGAAAATTTACCATTACCTCTGCCACCATTAGTAAAGCTTCATAATTTGTATTGATTTAAGAAGTTTTATAGAGTAAAATATCATGACACCAAGCAATGAGTTACCATTGATGTACAAGCATACAAGGTTACTAGTTGGACATTGAAACAACAGCTTTCTGTTTTTAAAATAACTACAATTAGGCATAATCTGGTAATTTAATGATATTGCAAACCTCTAGAATTCCAAATTAACTAATGTTTTTTTTCTCTATTTTTAGTCTTCTTCCCTTGTCTCTTTAATTATGTATATTTTTTAATTGTTTTTCTCTACTAATAAGGATATTAAATCTACTAATTTAATGATATTGCAAACCTCTAGAATTTCAAATTAACTAATGTTTTTCTCTCTCTCTTTAGTTTTCTTAGCTTGTCCCTTTCATTATATATATTTTTAATTGCTTTCTGTACTAATAACGATATTAAATCTGTGTTACTTCTCTACCAAAAAATCTGTCACTTTAACTCATTTGGTTTTGAGCACGTGTGGCTCCTAAATCTCTCAACCTGTATTCTTAAACAGAGTAAAATATTGAATAATATTAGTGAAAGTTGTTGAATTACTTTGTAACAATTACGCACAACAACTTATATTAGTCCCTGCCTATTTGGTGCATCGTCATTCTGTTATTTGACCATGAGAGTTTAGTTCATGGTCGTGGTTTGCTTTGACATCACAAACTGTGAAAAATGTTGCAAGACTAGCAATGAGTTTCTGAGGGGAACAGAAAGAAGACAAGAAAAAGCACAGCAAAGACATGTTAAAAAGGAAGAGGTGTAAGTATTGAAACCTGGTTTGCTCATAATCATGTTTGTGATTCTCTCCAATTTTAAAAGGCAAGCTCTTTCTTTGTAGTTTTGGCACTTTATTTCTCTCCATACCACTGAAATCTACAAAATCGCTCATTGGCCATTAACAGTGGAGTGAGAGCTGTGAGAACTAAAATACTGATTAATAAGAACTTGAGTAGTATCAAAGAAACATGGGTCTCAACTGTTTTTGACCTTACCGTTTATGCTTAAATGGGAATACATCAATACAATGTATTTTGAACCTTATGTGTTTAGTCTCTTTCCTTGGCATCATACTTGTGGAGAAGATGGTAGAATCTTGCTGTAGGTGGTTTGAGCATAAGTAGAGAAGATTTATAGAAGCCCAAGTAAAAGGGTAGATCAGATGGAGGGTAGTCCAATAGCTAGAGGTAAAGGAAAATCAAGAAAAACTATAAGGCAAATTTTTAAAAAGGATATATATTTAAATCATTTGTCATTAATATTATATACATGATTTATGATAGGACAACATGTCGTTGATCCATGTAGCCAATTTCCTCGACATCTTGCAGCTTTGAAATTGTGTAGTATCTGTTAGCTCTAAGGTGAATGTCTCCATAATGACTAGTAGGGTTAACTGTAATATTTTGGCTATGCTTATGAGTTTTGACTCCTTAAATGCTTGTAAACAAGGAAGATTCTTCTCTTAATGCATCAACGCGAATTGCAGGAAGCAAAGGACAGTCGATTATTTGGTCCAGTTAATACGACAGACATTGTAGGCAGAGTCATATATCGCCTGCGTACCTGTGTAGACCATGGCTGTGTACGGAACAGGTGAACTAAATTTCTATCTAATTTCTTATGTACAATGGTATGGTGGAAGGGTTTTTTATAATTATTGATATAATTTACTCCTTTGCCAGTCATTCCAGCATGCTGAAGGATTGGCCAGTGTTGGCAGTGGAACTTGATGTTGAGGAGATGTCCAAGAATCACAAGGCTTAGCGGCCTGTTTGGTTTACATTCCTCCTGTCCACCCAAATGGGAAAACGTGCTTCCCATGCACTTTTCTATTAAGTGAATCACAACATATAGTTATGTCAAACTGCTGTGTTTGCCATGTTTAGAAGTTCAAAACAAACCGATTTTATGGCCAGCATTAAGCCATTACTAGTTTGTTTTGTATGTATCCCTTATTTGAGGCAGAGCAAGAATAGAATGTGACTACTTTTTGGCTTTTGCAAGAGTATGGGATGGACGGATGGTGCTGTTACGTGATTTCTTAATTCACTACATATTAGATTATTGGCTTTTTCTTTAAAGCCCCTTCAGTTAAAGCTCTCGTAAGCTGAGTCAGCTCTAGCAGACGTATCATACATACACTGCTTGTTTGATTGATTGCATAAGGAGTATTAGTAGATTATTCTATAATATACAGTATATTAAGGTTAATATTTTAGCTATATCAAATATAAAATTTTTTTTACAGTATTTGATATCTTGAATAAAAGTGTATGTTTGGGAGAAATTTATTTTCAAGAAATAATGGCTTATATTTTATTTTCTTTAAAAAAATGTTATAAATTCTAAAATTTATTTTTTAAAAAATAAACGCCCGAGTATGACATAAAAGTTGTGCATGTATAAATCATTTGGTTTTTCAACAATTGTTGACCAACGTAAAGATGTCCCTGAGACCCTGACTCAAGCAAGCACTTGAGGTCTAGATAGAGAAATGCTAGTGACTAAAATGAATTATTTTAAAAAAATAAAAAATTAAGATAATTTTAAAAAAAATAAATGATTAAATTAAATAAAAATAAGATCATTTGGCCTTTACAAAACAACTCAACTAACAACAACGAAAACCTGCGACAGTAAATGAGTACGAATTGAAGCAAAGGTTGTCGCAACCGCCACTAAGTGAGGGCGTTTCAGTTACGATGATGCAAGCAATGCATTTGATGGCCAACAACGTTGCCGGTGAGCGTCTTCATCTGTCACTCTCTTTAGGGCTTTTGTTTCTTTTTGGTTTTGATTCGCCCTTCTATGATTGTTATTAGCGATCCTTTATAGCTTCTGAGACATCGTTTTCACTTTCAGCTTCTTTTTCGTGGTAACACAAAATCAAACTGTAACTAACCACTTTGCAGTAAAATTGTGCCAAATATGTCTCCACCATCATTTTTCCCTTCTTTTGTTGAAGCACTTGCAATATTCTGGATCCGTACATTCTATCTGCTACTGAAATAAACTTGAAATCATGATCATTTTAGCACGACTAGTTCATTTGTGCTGGCTGTTCTACATTTGAATTCCTAACCCAACTGTGATATGTGTATCATTGCTCAATTCAGAGATCGATTGCTTAGTTAGTGCCTTATCCTAGGTTTCTAAGATGGATTGTATTGGTTTATGTCGTACATATATAAGGAGAAATCTTAGATACAGTTCTATAAGTGTTTTTGTTGATGTTCTGATTGTTCTCCAATTAGAATTGGAGTTTCACTTCAATAATTTGCATATAAAAAGGTTTGCAATAAATGTCAAATAGATTACCAAGATGAAACTCCAATCCTGATTGAAGAACAACACTAAAAGTACTTATGGAATTGCATCTAAGTTTTGTCCAATCAATAATACCTGGCTATGTTTTTTTATATTTTTCTGTTCTTTTTATTTTACTTCTCTCTTATGGTTTTTGAAGTAGTTTTGGTCATATTGTAGGATGTGGAGTGTCAGAAGGTAGGTTTCTTCCATGTTCAGGTGTTTCTAAGAACAGCTTCTGCGTTTTCTTGCTCCTCTCAGGGTTATCACAGAATTCATTCACGTGTAGGAATTAGAGGGCTAAAGTGTTCTTCTATGGGTGGATCTTTTGTGTGTGAAGCTAGGAGGTACCCTGAATCTTTTTCCAGGCAAAACAAGCATTGATTTTCCAGAAGCAGGAAGTGGCTCAATGAAGAGAGACAGCTTTGAGAACTTTGAAGAAGGAGATTCTTGCACTGTTTAAGAAGGTTCAGGCTCGGCTAAGAAAAAGAGCTACTATGAAGAAATAAAGAAAGTTGAAGCATCCCAAGAACAGTCTAAAGACAATGGTTCTGTTGATTCTCTCCTCAAGCTACTTAGTAAACACTCAGTTGAGCAAGTAAAGAGAAGTAGTGGTGTTAACAGAGGGAAAAACTTTAGTTTAGACCAGTTGCAAGAAGGTGATCTAGACAATGAAAGTCAAAGCACAAAATTTTCTGATTTGGACGGTACTCAAAATAATGAGTCTCAAGAAATCAACATTTCCTTAGTAACTAGGCCTCCATTGAATTTCCAACGACGATCTCCTGTTCCTCGGTTAAAGTATCAGCCTGTCTCTTATGACGATAATGATGTGAAGGCAGTCCCCCTGAGTAATGTGATTATAGAGAAAGATCAGGATCAATTAGGTATGAAGCTTGATCCTGAGGCAGAGCATGACTCTGAACTGGAACTTGATCCAAAGGATGAACTCTTATTCCCCGAAGTGGGGATTGCGGACATATCACAGGATGATTCTCTTGGTTCTGAACAAATCTATAATGATGAACATGAGGAGGACCAGCAAGTGGAACAACATCAGGATTTGAGTACAATGAAGCTGTCTGAACTAAGGGCACTTGCAAAGTCTCGGGGCCTCAAAGGGTTTTCAAAAATGAAGAAGGGTGAGCTCGTGGAGTTGCTAACTGGAAGCTGATCTGAACTAGGTTAGAGAAGCAAAATCAAAGGAACAACAGATTTTACTTATATCTGTTTTTTACCTGTGAATTCATCTGGTTTACTTTTACATCGTTTTTAATTTAGTTCCTCCAAATACTTGAGGGTTTGTGGATCATTAGAATAGAATAACAATGCTATTATCCAGGTCTCGGAGGATTTTGAATTTGTAGTTGTATTCCCATGATGAGATTTTTGAAAATTTTGTCACTGATTAAAAGTGCACCATTTCAGTAGCTAATGCTTCGGGACTAGTAATCATTGTTAACCGTATTGTTTAGATATAATCCTTATCAGGTCATTGTTAACCATATTGTTTACACATCCAGCAGTTTTGGTTCTCTCCTTTCCTTCGGTCTTTTTGGCTTATGGAAGAAAATTATGAAAATTTCCATTTTATGAGAAATTCCAAAATTTATGGCCACTGTTTGTTTTCTTGCATTTCAACGGAGCTCTTTGTTTAAACACATTTTTTTTTTTTTTTTTACAATTATGCTTAGCGTGTCTTCAGTAGAAAATGTTTTATGCTCGCTCTCACATGTCAAGCCAATGACCTGGCCGCATATATATATATATATACAGATATATATATATATATATATATTCATTTTGTTTTATTTTTTTTTGAGTTAAATTGATCTTTTTTATTCATTGTTGAATATTTTTTGTGATCGCAATTGTATTTTTTATTAATTAAATTGATTTAGAAGTGATTACAATTGTGATTGAGTTGCAGGTGAAATTGTGATTCTGGATCATTTTTTAAAATTGTGGTTTAAAACTTTGGATTGATTTTTTATATTTTATAATCTATATTGATATGATATAGTTATGTTTCATTTTAATGTGAATATTGACATATATTGTCATTGATGTCTTTGATGTTAAATGTTAGAGATAATAATCATTTTTTAACTTGTGTTCTTTATATTTTATTTGTGTTTTTAAGACTTGAATTTCAATGCATCAGAAGAAAGATTTTAAGATAGATATAAAAATTTTATATTATTTTTATTACAGATCGAATCATGCGGGTCAATTAGTTACCTATCGGTTCGATCACTGACCCAATGATCCAATACTATGATCATGTCAGTCATCAGATCGATTTTTAAAATTATGGAAGAAATCTTCTGATTGGTAAGTGACTATTTCCATGATTCACACTTTGGTTGACTAATGTATATAAAGGTTTAGGTTTCAATATATAAAGAAAAGTTTAGGTTTCTAGAAACAATTACTCTAGTGCATGATTGGATTGATTTATTTTCAAAAATAATTATATTCCTTAAATAAGCAGTAAACTAACATTGGATCTGAAAACTATAGCTTAGCAAAACAGGACCAAATGGACACCGTGGGTAGCAAAATATTTATGAAAAAATGGCCTATGCTATTCATAATCCTTTTTACTCTTCACACCCTCACTTTTTGTTTTTTTTTTGTTTTTTTTTATTCTTAAAATACCACTCTTCCCTCTCACTTTCATACCGTCACTTTTTCATATATCTTACAGAAGTTTCTGTAATATAGTTATGTTTTAATACATTATTGTATTACAAAAATTAATTTCGGTAAAAAGGTTTTTGTCCAAAAATTGCAGAAAAAGTGGTGGGCAGCACAAAGAGAAAAAATGTTGGATGTAAATAGCACCGGCCCAAAAATGACACAAATCCTACAAACAAGACTGAAAGCCTAAAACTGTTTCTAAGTTGGTTTATTTGAACAAAGGTCTCTTTTTCATGCATTCCAAAAATCTCAACCTACACCCCTTTTCAACCCCAGTCGATCCAATGGTGAATAAGACCTAAAATAAATTTTAAGATTTTTTTATACTTTAAATAAAAGAGTTATATATTAGATCTTTTTTGTCAACATATATGATATTTTTGTCAAAATATGAAATCTTTTTTATTTTATAAAAACTAATAGAAAATAATTTTTTTGTTGATGGCTCTAAAGCTCAAGCTTTAGTTGCTTGATTAATGCAGGAGGAAAGTTTTAATTCCAGATTACGTATAACTATAAGGGGTATAGGTTGAGACTGTTTGGGTGAAAGAAAACATAACCTTTAAAGAATCGTGCCCTTTGAAATGCTCATTTCCAAAAAAGCTGTGTAATTAAAAAAGTTGTCCTTCACGCCAAAAACAAAAGAATGGTTTCCTTCTTCTAGGAAACGACATCACGTGTGGCTTGCCCTGCATATGAGAAACATTTTCCTTATCACCACTTAATATAGTCAGCAAGTGCCGCTAAAAATAAAAGAGAATATAATATTCACAATTCACACGCAATGAGACCCCAATTTGAAAGTTTAGCCGAAGAAGCTTGTGAATTAGTTTTTAATATGTGTTGTTTTATCAAATTTAATCACTCACGTGGGGGAAGGAAGAGATGGGGAAACAAAATCCCTTTATGATCTACTACTATACAAACCATGACGTATACGGCAAATAAGGTAAGCAATAATTAATATGTAATCCAATCTAAGGCAAGCAAGGAAGATCTCATTAATTTATTTAGCTTGATACCGATTGACTTTGAGTTTTTGAGGGATAATGACTAATGAGGGATGCAATATAATTTAGACACACCTTCATTATTTTTGTTTAGAACACAAAAAAGAAGGGCATAGCAAAAGCAAAAGAAAATATTTATTACACATCTTTAAAAATCATTTCTCATATCTAGAGTAGGTGGTTCAATCAAAATGTAATTAACTATGTAAAAATCATGAAGAAAATGTAATGATAATATTGAGTTTTTTTTTTTTTTTTTAATTTTCTTAGTTAACACTCTTATTGAAAAAAATGATTATAAATGTTAAGAGTAATGGAGATTCAACATCATCAAGTAATATGACAAAAATATAATTCTTTTTACCAGTCAATACTAGTTATTAGTTTTTATTATAATATTAGTAAAAGCTTCGAACTTGAGATTTTTTTATTTTCTTCCAACTATCATATATCAATTTTTTAATTTTAGTAGGTGTTCACTTCCCTACGAGTTAGAAGTTTTGAAAATAAAAATAAAAAAGTTATTTGGATGTGCATGTTAAGAGAAAGAGTTATGACATTTGTCATAATCCTGTCTAGTTTTAAAAAATATATATATGATAAAAATATATGTATTAAAAAAAATGTACAATGAATTATGAAATCTTTTATACAAAGTATATTATTGATAGTTCTTACAAGAGTATGGACCTTGGAAGAATGATATAACAAAACAACAAAAAAATAAAGCTGCTGCCCTGTAAATTGTTATAATGAAAGGAATGATTATTACAGCTATGGGTAAGATATAGGAAACGAAAAGGAACTTTATGATTATTACAGCTATGTGTAAGCTATGACAAAAAATAAAACTCGCAAATAACAAAAGAAAAATCCAAGCAGTAACCAACGAGTCTAAATAAGTTGACATATGACTTTAATTAAAATCATAAATATTCACTATGTGCTTAGTGAACAAAGAAATTGTGAAGTTGACCACGCCGATCCTTAAATACATTGTTTGGACTTTGGATAAAACAGCAGACATGATACAATTAGTTAATATTCAAGAAGTGCTGCTTTTCAAATCTTTCTTTGGTATAGTGTGATAATGATGTAACGAAAAAGGAAGAAATAAATAAGAAGAAAATTAGGTGAAAATGAAACAGAAGAAAAACAAGAGTGTATATGTTTACGATAACCCTTTAGTCCAAGTCTTAGATAAAGAATCTTAATTGCATGCAGCCACTTTATTAGCTGTGGTTACGTAAATATCAAACTCTATTAGCAGTTTTTTCCACGACTTTCACGGTCTTCACAATTATTCGTTGTACTCAATGTTTCATAACCACAATGCATCTATGGTTGACACTTCATCGATTAATAAATAAGTACAGCAAGCGGTACTTAACTAATAAAGGAATAATGAGTGATAGAAACCTTGACTTGGAGTTGGAGGTGGCTAAGCACTGCCTAAGAATTTAATGTTCTCTAACGGAATTGATGAATCAAACATGCAAAACAAGGTTCTCACAAGTCACATTGTGAGGGTCTCATTTTGCCTTAATTCAAAGCATACTGATTAAATAAATAGGAGCGGAACATAGTCAAGAAAGTGGTTTACGTGGGCCTGTCAATCTGATTCATCTAATTAAAAGAAAAAATAATTGGCAAATCTTGAAAATGATCAAATGAAGGTTACTGGCAGTACTACAATGACACCTCATTCACACCCCCATTAGTGATTTGTGGAGAAAAAGAAAAATGCATGTCATGGAATGGTGTTGGTGTTGGCTCACATGCTTACCACAAATGTCACAGGCACAGCTCAATGTTTAAATGTGCTCACGGATGGAGGGTCAGATCTCTATTGCTATTAGCTTGGATCCAAAGGACGATTTGGTTATTGGTACAGTTCAATATAGCCAGCAAAGATTGCTCCAATGCAAGTTTCCAACTAAGCAAGCTAGCATTGCCACTCGGCTCAATGGTACTATTGATGTTCCGTAACTGCACTATATAGAATTTGAAAATTGCATCAAATGGAAAAGTGTAGACCGGGTAGTAGCATAGTCCTTTTGCTAATGAATTCTAGTTTTAATGGCTTACCTAACCCTTTTTTTCTTTAGGTCCATGACCTAGCTAACCCTTCTATCCATGAGGACTCGGCTGGTGATTTTAGGTGGTTTTGCTAGTCACATGGTTCAAGATGAAGAAAAATGTACATCTTATTTAGAGTGGATTAAAGAGTAGACTAGTCAGATAAAGAAGAAAAAATAGATAGAAAAACAAATTGATATATACTGAGTGATGTAATAAAAAATGAACATAGATTAAAAAAAACAAAGATAAAAATGAGATAAAAGATAATAGCATCAACATCAATATTAACAACACCTTTAATTTAAATTAATTGAAATCGATGGTAGATGAAATGAAAGATAAAAGATAATAACATAAAAATTAAAATATTTTTTTCGTTTTTATATATAAGAGTTTTTATTCATTTTTTTTGTCCTTATAGAATTATAATGTGTCCTTTTTTACCTGGGACAAGGTTGGATTATATTTGAATGTATGATGATAATTTTTTATATCAATTATACATATAAATAATGTAAATATAATGTTTTTTTAT
>PYAF01000320.1:1628625-1703633 GCA_007407185.1 Glycine tomentella
TTTTTTTTTTTTTTTTTTTTTTTTTACTACTTTAGGTCTGTAGGATAGGAGTGTAGAAAAGTTTGAGACAGTTTTTTGAAAGCAAGTTGAAGGCAGATTAGTCAGTATAAAACACATATTTTAAGTCTTTTTTCTCCTTTAAATATAATCTCTTTAATTTTATGCATAGAAAAATTCATTAATTTTGGAAGAGGAAAAAAAGCATTCGACTATTTCTCTCTCCCCTCTAGGCTCTAGCCTCTAAAACCAACCAATGAATTTTTATCAAAAATGTGTATGATCCTTTTCTTTTTATTTCTCTCTTACCAAATCATAATGATTCATTTAATAAAAATAACTATTTTTTTAAGGTCCATTTACAATACCTAATATCAACCTTTTTCCTTTATCTTAACTTGAGATGGGTCATGCATATCAGCACACATAAAGAGAGTTTACCAAATGATAACTTAATATTTTCAATAAGTAAAATAAAACCTATTAATAAAATAAGAGAATAATATTGCCAAAGAACATATTTTGAAATTTAAAATATTCAATATTTTTAATTGTCATGGAAAAATATTAAATGACAATCATTTTAAATAATATTAATGAAGCTAGGTTTTGAAGATTCCTTTATCTTTTTGTAGTGAGGTTGCAAGTTGAAGAGGTCAAGGAGCTGCAGCAACAAGTTGAAGAATTGATTAATTAGACAGCAGTTAGACTGCTTGTTTCTTCCTTAAAGATCTCTGTTGATTGCTTATGGAACATGAATCAACCAGCTGTCTATGATCTGTATTATTGTTTTTGTGGGTACAGAACAGCAGGGCTAAGTCCTATTTGTAGTTAAGTCCCTGCATCCTTAGTACCATCACATAATAACTAAGATTGGGTCCACTCAAGCCCATTAGCTTTTCTCATGAAAACCTTTCCTTATCTCCAAATCAAATCAAATTATTAAGCATTACAAACCTCTTTTACTTCAGTTAAATCATTAACAGTTCATTATATATGGACCACAAACAATTGGTCTTGAATTTTATATAATATATAGTTATTTTTATTTTTCACCTATTTTTATTTTTATATAAATTATATCTTAGAGAAATATTTAAAAAAAAATTAAAAGACAATAAAAATTGTCATACTTTAATTGTAAAAACATATTTGTTAATAATTAATTGTGATATTCTCCTAATCTTAGGTAACTCTATATGCCAACTACTGTTGATACATATAGTCAAGTCTTTCGCTCACATTAGCTGTGATTTGAGTTCTATTTTAGATTTTTCTTGTTGGTTCATAGATGCATATGTAAATTTCATTGTATATCTTAGACGAGATCGATGGGGGATCTCTCTTTGGCGTTACATGGTCATGTCTTTTTCTAACATATATTTTTAATATAAAAAAAGGTGACTTTATGTTTAATATATTACTAAATTTAATGTAATTTCTTCAAGAAGATGAATGACATTGAACAGGGATACATTAAAATTCTTAGACGAGCGAATGACAAAAATGTATGTCCTTAAGTCGGAGTTGTACTTCAAGTTCCATCATGGGTACTGCCAAGTGAAATTAAAACATGGTCTTTATTCTGTTCACTGTTTTCTCAATTCACAACATTTATGCAATCCTGCTTCCCCTCCCAATAATGACAGAACAGACGGCCTGATTACTTCAATTATGAATGATCAATGGTTACCTACCACAGTCTAACCCCACTATGAAAAAACTATATTAATAACCTTCATTCGCACATCATTTACGAGCTTTTTTCCTTCACCTGCTGTGTACCAGGCACCGACACATATTCGGAATTTGAAAACAATACACCAATACCATATATATATATATATATATATATATATATATATATATATATATAATACAGCAATAAAATTATAAATTATAAAATATAAGATAAAAAGTATCGAAATGGTTTCCATATTATTGTTGTTGGGTATGCATTAAATCAAATACTTTTACTTATATATTTGTTTATTTTAAAATTTCAATACCAATATAAATGCGATATCAAAATAACTATAAAAAAATATTTAAGTTCATTATATTTATACTAATAATTAATAAAGTTGAATTATAAAACATTAAAATTTGTGTAATGGAGTCAATAAATATTATATAAATGTATGTTGTATTGTATCTCAGTCATGTCTGGCCTATGTTGTCGTATCTAGCATTAGTGTTATGTTGTATCCATACATATGCCTTGTATGTGTCCGCGCTTTATAATTATGGAAAAAGCTACATTTAACGTCCTTCCAAATATATATATATATATATATATATATATATATATATATATATAAAAGACATTTAACGTCCTTTCCCTACGTGATCTTCTCATGTGAGCACTTCTTCAATCCTCCGTTGCTGCAAAAAAGTTGAGAAACAGTGTGCCTAAATTTCGAATGGGGATATAGGATAATTAGATTAGATAATTAGTATTCTACCTTAATTAATGCCTATTTTTCAACTTATAAAGATGGAAACACAAGGAAAAGAGATTCCAAACAGTGGATGAATGTGATTCCCTATCTATATAGGCTTTTATGGGCTTGAAGCTATGCTTCAACAAACAATAATCTTGATAACCACAAGCATACAAAGAAGAGTGAAATTGGCAAACATACAATAGATGTTACTGTTTAGTTTCTTATTATATTGCTATATAATTATGTTTCGGTAAAATATATTAATTGATACATTTTTACAACTCAAAACAGCTGCTTCATGAAAGAACCATTTTCAATCCAGCCTAGGATATTGACCACAAGAACTTCATCCCTTACTCTCCGGGAAAATTATTTATGCGGGGGTTATCTCCAATGTTTGTATTAAAATACATTCGTGTAGGGTTTTTGTGGCTGAGCAATGACGATTGGTACCACTCTAAATATTAGTAATTTGACCATAGATTCTCGCCCCATGTGGACTAAATTTAGAAGTGCGAGTAACAACAAGCTATATGAAGTGTTCTATGGAATTGATTATCTATTTTTATGATGTGAAAGGCACTTCATGAATTGTCAAGTACGCTTGAAAGTTACATTTACTTTGACATTAAATAAAAACATATATAATTTTAAAACTAAGATACCAATTCTTATATCAACTAACTAGAATGGTCCACCCCACTAAAGCTTATTTGGCGGGTATGATTGAGATAATCTATGATCATGAAACATGTGGTGTCCCCTCATATAATTTTGAAATAATGTTTCTTACTTGTTTTCCTTTTCGTAAGGGCATAATAACGTTTTGCATTTGAAGGATAAGAATAATACGTATATAAGAGGGAAAAAAATTCTGAGTACTGTTGTGATGGGAACCAGAGAAGGAAGAGGAACCAATACAATATTGAATGGAAGAAATTTATATAATAACCCTAATAAAATTGTGTGGAAAGCAAGAAAACAGTCTAAGATCCTAGTACCGGATTTTGTCATAGACAGCTAGCCCAGCAAGAATTTTTAAAAAATCGAAGGTGAAAAAATTCCCTCTCAATATGGAATATTTAATTGCCCCCACTCGGATGCCTGTCCTGGCAAAACAAAACCATTTGGTCATTAAACTAAGATGAACAGTAATACATGCAAAGAAGAGAGAGAAAAGGGTGTACAAATATTAAAGAAGTGGAGAAAGACATGGAAGATAAGAAAGAGGGTATGAAACTATATGAATATTGCATGGCCCCTTTACTCTGCCAAATGTGTTTTCATACAAATTATGCATGCGTTAATTTGTAATTACAGGTGAGTAAACGCTGCATATATTTACGTGCTTCCCTTCTTTTTTTGGTTAATTAATTTCACCGAAATCTAACCCCAACAATATGTTGCATTCAGTGAATAGTCTATTAAGTAGTAGAGTTCCATGATTTAAGTATACTATATTAAGCTTATTTTACTCAATAGGAAACTCACAATAATAGTGAATTAATGTGTCAAATATGTTTTAAATTTTAAGGTATCAACAGCAAATTCAGAAGTATATTGACTGTGAAAATAATAAACAGCAATTTAGAAGCATATTGACTGTGAAAATAATAACAGGTGGTGGTGAATGGTGATACAGCTAACGGTGACCATGCTGATGAAGATGACCATCTATAACAGTAAGCGGTAGTCCTAGCAAGGATAATCCAATCAACTAGTGGCTTGTTAGTTGGGCTGTTTTGTTTTGTTAATAAGAAATCAAAATGTCGGGGATGCATGGTGGGTCAAGTTAGTTGGCACATATTATAATGAGAACTTGAGAAGGAGTAATATCATATTTTCTAACACATTCCTTTAAAATATTACTATAAGTTATACACTATTAGAAAAAATAATTTTAACATCGTTACGTTAACATCAATTTTTGATCAAATCGATGTTAACAAAAACCCAGTAACATATTTATAAATAACATGAGTTCGTTAACATTAATTTTTGAAAAAATCAATGTTAACGAACTAATGTCAACATCGATTTTCATAAAAATTGACATTGTATTTTTTCTTTTATTGAATATGTCTCCCCCTTTTCTCGCACTCACTCTGAATCACATTAACCCTCATCTCTCATTCTCGTTCTCACTCTCACTATTCGCGGCGGCGCGATGACTCCTTAGTCTCAGTCACAATTCTCCACAACGGCGGCGAGGTCACGAAAGGTCAGTCTTCTATAAATTTTGTTTTCAGATGGGTAGGGGTTTTTTGATATCAACAAGTAAAATCTATGTTCTATGTTATCAAATGCTTGTTTCTGTCTTAGCTGAATGCAATGTGGTCATATAACAATAAGAAGTTTGTATTTGGTTTTGATGGTGATGGTATTGGTAAGCGAGAAGATAGGAAGGTGAATATTATAGAGATGCTTTAATTACCATGTTTGTAGATGCTATGCTGATGTTGATGCTTTCTGTCTTTTGAGTCATTTTTTTTATCACTTTACCAATCTCTGAGTGATACACATGCTTGAATGTTGTTGATCAGTGTGTCAATACTCCGAGGAAGGAAGTGGTAAACGATGTTGAGTGATTGAGTGTGTTGTTCGAGTGGAGTGTTCTAAAGATTCTATTTAATCAACTTTTAAAAGTTGGCACTGGTGTCACTGGATGTGGATTGTGTTGAGTTTGTGCTTGCATGTTAAGTCTTTTTTTTAAAATGTTAAGTATCTGGTTGTTGTGGTTTGGTTATTAATTGAAGACCTTGCCCGATATGTCTTGAACTATTGTTCGAGAGGTATGATTGTTGTTTTGGGTCCAGAGGTCATGGTTAGTTCCCAACAATATGCACTATAATAATTAATTTGCTCTTCAATTTTCGTTCTGTGTGACTATGGTTAGTTCCCAACAACATGCAACGTTGATGTTTTTTTTCTTGATAGTTGAGGTTGTTTGTCAAATTTGTGGTTTGGTTGGTAAGGGGTGGCCTTTCACGATTGGGGACACAAATAAGCATCGGTTTGTCAACTTTCATAGAAGATTTTTTTAATATTTTATCATATGCATGGCATGAAATTAATATTTATTTTATACAATTAAAATTTCATATATATGTTGAATATCATAGTCATATACCACTTCTACTTCTACATTTTGATTGTTAAAAAAAAGGTACAATTATATCATATAACATGTTGAATGTTCAATGTAATTTATAGACACTTTTGCTTTTCCTGTTTGCATTGTCATCACGACTTTGATTGTTGGAGTGCGAATGTCTTTCATACTTTTTTTAGCCTATTTTTTGTTACAAGTGTTTTTATAACTTGTTTTATGTGATTAATGATTATTGTTTTATATACAAGTTATGTTCATTATGAGTGAACCTTGATTTCCTGATTGAGATTCAATACAACGATTATTTTGAACAATTTGGATTAATCGTTGTATTGAATCTTGAATTGTCCGTTTGGACAGTTTGGGAAAAGTTATTTTTTATAGTAGATTTCATACGTTTAGTTTAAGTCTCTTTTCTTAAATTTGATGAAATTTCGATATAGTGCATTTCACTTTGTTCTCTAACTACATACTTGATTGTGGTGGAATTCATGTCACCGCTTTCATGTCGTATACTTGAAGATCAATGTGAAATGTTGTCAAAATTTCGTCAAATCTAAGAAAAGAGAGTCACCTTTAATGAAAAAGTGAGGTTTTCATGCATGGAATCACTAGCTTTATGAGTATCACAAAGTTATTAATTAGATGGATCGAAGTTGGATGGATGCATGTCGCATGAGTCCTGCGTATAAGGAAGGCGTTGAACAGTTCTTTGAATCTGCCTCCGAAAAAAGTTGGCCAGATGAGGATTGAAAATACTTTTGTCCTTGTATAAATTATTTAAATGGGAGACACAAGTACTAGACGACATACAAGAACATCTTCTATGTGATGGGATTAAGAAGAATTATACGACATGGATATGACATGGTGAATTGATAGACATGCAAAGGAGGTCCCAAACAGAATCGGTTGATGTAGAAATGGGAGATCGATTAGAGGACATGATTCATGATCTTGGACAAGAGTCTTTTCAGCAAGCATATGCCCCTATATATGATACATTGGAAAGTGATTCGAAGAAGCCTTTGTATCTGGGATGTAAGAAATCTTTGACGTTGTTGTCAGTGGTGTTAAGTTTGGTTAATGTGAAGGCCAAATATGGGTGGAGTGATAAAAACTTCACTTTATTTCTTAAGGTAGTGCAGGATATGCTTCTAAAGGAAAACACATTTGTCAAACACTGGGATTAGTTTTAGGACTGAATCCCAATACTTTGCTACTGTACATGATGACAATCCCCATCTAGCGTGCATGCCTTACTTCGAAGTCATTGAAAAAATGTGGAAGCTTAATTATGTTAAACTGACTACGAATTTCAAGTGTAAGTGAGTTGCTAACAATATTAGTGTGTTATGTTGTTGTGTGCACCACAATATCAATTTTTTGGAAAATCGATGTCGTGTTGCACCTGACAACAACAATTTTCTTAAAAATCGATGTTGATTTTTGCATATTTTACATTTTTTTTGTTTATTGCTTATTATACGACATCGATTTTCTTAAAAATTGATGTTGTATAGTGTATGTTAACATCGATTTTGCATAACCAATATTAACATTGATACTTTTAACATTGGTGGTTTCAACACCGGTTTATAACCGATGTTGAAACTCAGAAAAAAATGATATTAAAAGTCTATTTTCTAGTAATGAGTAATACTCGATCATTAAATACAAGATGAGACTTATAATTTTTTTTCTTCAAAACTATAAAAGTGAGTAACAATCAGTAAATACAAAATTAGACTTATAAAATTTTATAATTTTTAATATATTTCAACTAATACTTTAGATTATTTTTTTTTAAAAATAGTGCGTTAAAAATATATTACTAACATTTTCTTATTATAATTGTAGCATCGAATGTCTAAGAATGTAAAATATGTAGAATTTGTTTTTCTTACTTTTATGCTCCAAGGGATTGAGAAAATATCTTATTTATTGATAATGTAAAATAGTTTTATTTTGTTATTCAAACATAAATTATCATGTATGATAAGTTTATTAACTTTTATAATAATTACTTTAAAAAATATATTAATATTATGCTTGATTTAGAGTTACAAAAGTATGTTTTGTAAATTTCAATGTAAAATTGTGTGTTCAAGTGATTAAAACGGGAAAAAAAATTGTTGCTTTGAAAGTGAAAGCACTTTTAGGAGTGGTTTGGTATAAAGGAGAGAAAGGGGATGAGGATAAATTGATAAGTCGGGCATTTTCAGCCCACCAAGCAAAATTTTCTGGTCACGACCAGTTAGAGGGAAGGGCCTTCTTTATATATATATATAAAAGAAACATGGATTCCATTGCATAAAATTTCTTCTCACTAGTATAGTTGTAAAATCCGGTTCGATCATTAATTTGGTTGAAACAGTGGATCAGTGGTCCAATCGGTAGGCCAATAATTGATCCTATTTGACCCAGTATATATTAGAAATTCAAATTTATGTATATATCTATTATATATAAATATATAACTAAAATTATTTGAGTAAGAAAAATCCATTCATACTCCAAAATCCAAAATAACAATTGATAATAATGAAACATCAAAATGACATCGTAGAGGTGATTTTTTTTTTTGTAAAATCGATCGGGTCAGATCGGTCTAACCAGGATCCGATGACCTAACCGGTCAGGTTTGATCGGATCAATTGCATAATTGGTCTCATAGTGAAACCGGTCTAGTTAGACCACCGAATCCCGATTAGACTGATCCGACCAACCAAACCAAACTAAATTTCATAAATATACTCACTAGTGACATTTATTTAAATAAATAAATAAGTACTATTCACATTTTTTTTTCAATTTAGTCCTCCCAACACCCACTGTGTTCCTAGTCATAAGTGTCATTTCAGCTGCAAAAGTTGAATAGCATTTTCATAATTATTAATTTCTGTACTTTTATTTTTTTTCTTTCCAATTCACTTTAATTTAGTTCTTTTTACTCTATTTCACCTCAACCAAATTATTTTAATTTTCACTCTATATTTCTATTATATTTCTCTTCTCAATTATTTTCTTTCATTCTCTTATTTTCTCTCTTAACAACCAAACACATCCTTAAGTTTTCTCAGTTTTAATCCAAACATGTACTAATAAATATTTTTATTGATTAATAGTGTAACTAGTCAATAAACTTTAGAAAATTTAAGGTTATTATTTTGTATGTTTAAAACCTTAGAAGAGTTTTATTCGGTTGGTTTTCAATTAATTGGAGTTTATATACGGATCAAAATTGCAATTTAAAATGTATATTAAACAATACATTATAATTTGATGGCCTAATTTGATTGTTTTTCTTGTTGCTAGTCCGAATAGAGAAATAAAGATACAGATAACTTTAAATGTAGCTATTGAACTTTCATATGAACTATATATGGTGAGTTTTCGTACAATAATTTGCCACAAACAATATAAAAAATTAATTTTAAGACGTTATCGATCTGTCTAAAAAATTTATATAGATAATGAGTTGGATAGAATCTTAAGTATGATATTTTTTTTTTTACATTAGAAATATAATTCAGTTAAATTAATGTGGATAATGTCTATATAATAACTTTAGAGGAAAAAAATAAAAGTTAATATCTATAATAACTACAATCTCTTTGAACTGAGTGCGTTCTTTCTAAATTAGCATTACTTGATAGTTCTTTTTAAAAAGTGGAAGTGTACATGCACAATGATAGTAGAGTAATTTTTTCTTTGGTATGTTGTTGACTTGTCGTTCTTCTTCGGCGAGTTCTTTCTTTTTCACGGTGGGATAGATACCTGTAAAAGTACAAGTCAACAATTTAATTTCCTAAATATAATAAATAAAAGTAATAAATAAAAATAATTAAATAGTGTATTGTCTTCAAAATCTCATCCTTTATATATGTTTATAGACCTTGGATCTTTAGGCCTTATCTTTGAGGTTAGGGAGGATGTTAATCAGTGATTATCTACTAATGAGGTATTGACGGTGATTATATTACCTTTAAATAATATTTTTCTCTTAATTCTTAATGAGTTTCTTATATTGCCATAATCGAGGGTACTCAGCTTAGGATGAGGAGTATTTGTCCAAGGCCGAGGAGGTGTTCGTTCGAGGTCGACAAATATCTTACTACAATTTAGGATGTTTAATTGACTAGATCAAAGATGTGTTCGGTTCTGAAGTGTATATACCAAATATGAAGGAGATATTTGGTCATGTCCAAATAATAGTTTATTTGTCTCACAAATATTACCCTTGGATGGTTAGTTACCTTAAGGGGTACCTGATCCTGGTCAAGGGTGCTTGACTATGAGCAATGAAGGTACTCGATTATATCCGTGATCGTTGGCTGATCCATATGAATATATGAAGAGTTTTCAAATTTTTTTTTTTAATTATAAAACTTGTGTTTTTTTATGAATCTTTCGCTTTGTATGGATAATTTGTAAAATTTATATAAAAAGTTCATATAAATTTATCTTTTATGTCATTTTATAATTTTTTAATTAGCTTTAATTTTATCAAATATTTTTAGTTAAATAATTAGTATCAACTAGTAATTTTTTAACTTTTAGATAGCCTATCAACTTTTAACTAGTTTTATAATAATATAATATCTTAGAAGAAGCTTAAAAATTTGAAGAAAATAAAAATACAATCTTTTTAATTCAAACATAACACTGCTAAGCTCCCACCCATTTACATAGTGTTTTTTTTAACAGTCCTAACCAATTATTATAATAATTGTGTCACTAAAAAAATCTAATATGATTGATAAATAATTATATTGTATAAATATAGTAATTTCCAAAAAAAAATTAACATTCAGTAATAGGATGCCGACAACGCTACCTACTTTTATTTATTAGCGTTATATTATCAGCATTAATGCATTATCGCATATCTCTTATAAACTATAATTTTTTTTACCTGTTTAGTTAGAATTTTGGAATGTACGTATATATAAAAATTAAGAGCAAAATTTGAAATTAATTAAAAAAATAAATAGCCATAGTTTTTTTTTTTGCTAAACAAGAAGAAATAGCTGTAGTTAAATTCAAAGGAAATTATATTTTCTTAAATAAAACTAATGCATGTAAGTTTTTTTTTAAAAAAATATAATATTATAAAAATACGCTACTTTCAAAGAAAATGCTCAAATTCGACAAATAAATGTAAATCTATAAGTAGTTTTTATAAGTAAATTGCATAAGAATAAAAAAATAGTTAAACAATTAAAAGCTTGCACATAACTTAAAAACTACTTCTGTTTTATTTACCCAAAACAAAAACTACTTCCGTTTTCTGCTAAATAATATTAAGGATATCAATTTTTCTAGAAAAAAGAAAAGAAAATAAAACGTAGAGGTAATCTTATTGTGAGACATACACGTACTAATAGAAGATGGTGTCTTTGCAAAATGAAAAAAACAAAGTTCTATTTCTCTCGCACAGTAAACTATATATATATATATATATATATATATATATATATATATTTTCTCTACTGAGATATACAAAGACATGTCACAACTCACAAGCTGATAAAGTTAGATTAATACTTAATTTTTAAAAGCCTTATTTACAGAGAACAAAAAAGCGTACTTCAATCCTTAAACAGCACATACACAATCTATATATTCATGGTTAATTTTTTGAAGAAAACTTTCTACCAGCTGAACATACTAGTAGAAAAGAGAAAAGAAAAAGAAAGAAAAAAAAAAACAATTCTCCTCACCATTTAACATGAAACCAAGACCAAGACTTATATTAAATAAAATCATTTAGACTACACAAATCTACTTCTACGTGATTGAAAATGAAATTGTTAGGCAGTAATTAGATGAACCACAAGACACCAATGGCAAAACATCAATTTAGCACGGTTATGCTTCTTGCCATGTAATAAACCAGCATACTGCATGTAATGATCTTTAACTGAAAGTAGAGAGGAGAACTATGTGTCTTAGAACCGAGTTCGATCGAGCCCACCATAGAAAGCATATACCAGACCATATATTGATGATTGCCTACGTGTAGAAAATAAAACTGAATAAATGATTCTTGTCACAGTTAATCAAGCAACACAGAAATGTATTAGGTGCATTAATTATATATGAACTCCTATTTAATTTTTATCGCCTAACAAAAGGAAATGTTGGTAATCGAAATTGAGTAAATGTTACAAAGAATAAGGAAAATATTTCCAAAACTTGAACAAATAGACGGAGTACTATATATGTGCTCACACTCTTTAAGTTGTTCAAAATTTTGAATTATTGACATCTTACCCTACTTTTGGGAAAGAATATGAACCTGAGCTATGTTAAACATTCTGTCATGGATGATGGATGTCAAATTCATTTTTTTAACCTTTTATGAACCTACTTTTGGATTGGGTTAAATTTAGTTGAGTTGGATTTACCTTTTGTTTTTTAATAATTCAATCCAATGTAATCGATATTAATTGAATTGGGTTGAGATGAATTGAGTCATTGATTTGAGTAATTAAAAATAATATTGTCATTTAAAAAAAAAAACTTCAAAATCAGTCATTAATATTGTTTCATTACTTCTTGATTTTATAAGTCAACAATAGTTTGTATTTATTCCTTTCAATTTTATAATTCAGATAGTATTCAATAAAATTATTAAAACTGTTTTACACCCTACAATAATTAGATGGTATATGATTTTCATATCTGTAATATCCTTCTTTTTTAGTTTACTACTTTTTTATTTTTATTTTAATACTTAACATTTTCAAACTTTTAATTTTGGTATTTATCATTTGTCTAAATTCATAAGTGATAACGTAATAGTCTATTAGCCTGTCACATCATCACTTAACATATGAGATGTGATATTATATTAGTTTGTCACATCATCACTTAATAAATCGAGACTAACGCCATGTATTAAAAGCAAAAATTTGAAAATGTAAGGTAGTAAAAAAAAAATTAAAAAATAGGTTGTAAACTGAAAAGTGATATATTACATGCATGAAAAACATATTTAACATATTTAAATCTTATTAGATTGAGTCAAACTTCAAAATTTATTGTGACTTGCAAATGAATGTGAGTGAGCAATATTTTTTTATTAATCACAATCTTGTACATATGGCACATAAAGAATTAGACAATTATTATTAATTTTACCACATATTTATTATGTAGTTAGGTTGGATTGGAGTTTGACACTCATAAACTTCTTATCCAAATGCAATTTTAATTGGATGCACTAAATTTTTTAACTCAATCCAATGATCCAACCCAACCAACAAAAATATAATTGAGTTGAATGGATTCAAGGGTTGGACACAACCCCCTTATACCCTTACCCAAAAGTATATATGACTTCACATTACAAATATTATTATGTAATATGTTTATATATATATATATATATTTAAAATAACTTTTACACATAAATTAAATATTATTAATTAAAATATTTAATATTAATTATTCTTCAAATATTTTAAATAAAAATATTTGAATTATAATTATAATTTTAGAAAACTTATATAATTTGATTAAAATTTTAAGAAAAGTAATTATAAAAATAAAATATAATTTTGTATAATTTAGTAAAAAAATTATATGTACAGTTACACTAAAAAAATTAAATGTAAATCAAAATAATTGAGCCAATCACGTTACTATTGCTGGAATGCATTTTTGCCTCAAACTTGATTTTTGTGTCAACCAAATAGGATTTTCTTGACATTTCCTATTAAAATAGTTAGAGTCTAAAATTAAAACATTTTTTTATTTACAAGAATTCTTTTGAATTTTGTTTCTGTTTTTTAATTTTATTTTCATAATATGAGGGTGAGAAGTGGACAAAGTTGGTGTCAGAAATTAAAGTTTGATATTTCTTAAGAGAAAGAAAAGGTTAAAAAGGGTAAACTGGAAGGGGCATTTGGGTCAATTCAAAAGGAACTGTCATTCAAGGCTACAGGGTCAAGAAACAGAATCATGTTATTCCCTCATTTTTACCCCTTCAAACTTTTTCCTGTCTCCATCGAAACCTACTGTCCAACCTTTCTTTCCTATTTCCTCCAAAGCCCTAGTCCCCTCCTCCTTCCTCTCTCTCTCTCTCTCTCTCTCTCTCTGTCCTACCTAACATACAGCACTGCACAAACACAAGGAAGAATATTAATACGACCATTAACAAGCGACGATGAAAATTTGAGCTTGCTCCACCCTTTTAAGGAAAAAACCCAATCCCTTATCAATCTCAGAAATCAAAGCTACTATAAAAAAAAAAAAAAAAAAGACACCAACGCTGCCACACACAGCTACCCTGGCTTGTGAGCTTTATAGTATTGCTCAACAAATGCTTACAACTTTGCTGAATAGAGCACACCACAAAGGGGGCCACTCACTCTCCCATCAATCTCATCACATTCTCAACATCAATAAATCTTCTTTTGCTTCACCATTTACAGGTACATGTGTGTTCCAATATTTCTCTCTCCCATAAAATAAAAAAAAATAAAAATCATCAAGTCTATAAGACCAATCAACAATTAATCACACTTTGTTTCCTTTCCTTCTTCTTTCTTATTTTTAATTTTTAATTTTTAATTTGTTTTCATTTACCGTAACTTCTAAAAGGAAAATAAACATTAAAAAAGAAATTATTCAAACAAAAGGACATTTCCTGACCTGTTATCCAAACTATAAGTATAGTAATTCTTTATCTCAATTAACCTTCATCTCTCTCACACACTCCTCTCACTAGCTCTGTTCACTGTCTTAGGAACCCTAGAACAGCAACCCAGATAAACTATTCCAAGACACACACCACAGAAAGAGAGAATCAAAACAATTAAGCCTTGGATCTGCATAGCAAAGGCAAGCACAAGGGCCATGGATTCAAATATGCAAGACTTTATACACACATGTAACTCTGACAACACCTGCAACCTCATAACCAATAGCACCACCACCAACTTAACCGCAGCTAGTGCTGCCTCTTCCTCTCCTGCTTCTACCTCCATCACCAGCAGCAGCAGCCGCTACGAGAACCAGAAGCGCCGTGACTGGAACACCTTCGGTCAATACCTCAAGAACCACCGTCCCCCTCTCTCCCTCTCCAGGTGCAGCGGTGCACACGTCCTTGAATTTCTAAGGTACACACACCCTCTGAATTAGTCTTGCACACCATGCACCTCCTCTCTCTCTCTCTCTCTCTTATGTTTTTGGTAAAAGACACATGTATCTTCTACGAGAGTGAATCCTACTTTATCTGGACGACAAAGTTTTCTTTCTGATACTTAGAAGAAGTGTTTTGTTATCTCTGTCTGTTCGAGCAAGATTGTTTTCTTTTGAACATACATACATGCGGTCTTTCTTATGTAAGTCTGAATTTTTTGGGTTATGGGTGTGTAGGTACCTGGATCAATTTGGGAAGACCAAAGTGCACACACCGATCTGCCCCTTTTACGGGCACCCGAACCCTCCGGCGCCATGTCCATGTCCTCTTAGGCAAGCTTGGGGGAGCCTTGACGCACTCATAGGGCGTTTGCGTGCTGCTTTTGAGGAAAATGGAGGGAAGCCTGAGGCAAACCCTTTTGGAGCACGAGCTGTGAGACTCTACCTTCGTGAGGTTCGTGATCTGCAGTCCAAAGCCCGAGGAATTAGCTATGAGAAGAAGAAAAGGAAGCGTCCACCACCTCAGCAACAACCCATGCCAATACCTCATCACCCTCTTCCTCCTCCAGGTGCAAGTGCAACTCATTAGAGGAATTAATTCTCACACTCCATGCCAATTTCTACCCCCTCCCTCTCTCTCATTCTATCTTTTCCCTTGGGTCAAAACTCGAAAAACCTTCATCTCCTAGTGGGATCTCTTCTTTTAATCCCAATATGCTTTTAGAGTTATGATCTAATTTAGTATCATAATATTTAGGGTTTTTTTTTCCTTCTTTTTTTCTTTTGTTGGTGAAAGCTGCTATATCTCTGGTCCATATAGACTGTTTGTCTTTGGATCCTGTTTGGTCAGGGAGAAGCAAAAGTTTAAAATTAATTCTGGGATATCATGCAATATCTCTGCTTTAAAAGCAGACAGTGCGGTACTGGTAGTAGACTGATAGTGCGTGGGAAGTACTGAAAAGTGGAAGTGAGACTGTGAGAGAGTGAATGGATATACATGGAAGCCATGATCCTTGTGATGAGGAAACCAAAAGTATGGTATTATCATTCATAGTGTTCTATATATATGTACTTTTCCTTTTCGTTATGTCAAGCTTAGACTTGTTGCGGTTTAATTATGTGCCTTACCTTAATTTTATCGCACTAGCTTTTGGGATATATATATATATATATATATATATATATATATATATATATATTATTTTAATTTTCTGTTTTTGAAGGGAGTTGAATTTTACTATAATTATTACCAAATTCATTCCTAAATAGAAGATTGTTTTTGAACTAAGAAACTACAGGTAACAAGTCACTTCCATACATGGTGATGTTGGATAACTTCTTTGGATATTGATTATCATTATTATTTTCTTATATCTACAAATGAGTAGTATTCTTTCTTTGCTCCCTTTTTTTCTCACAGTTATCACTTATGTGCTTTACTGTCTCCCCCAAATGTATTTTGTGTGAAAAACAATGATAGTGCCTCTAAAGCTTAATCATAACAACTTGTGTATATATGTTTCAAACTGACAAGTTTTATTCTCTCTGATCAATTTCGACTAACGGCTGACTGTTAAGTAGATCATTTTGATTGATGATATTTATTCATATTATGTGGTTGTAGTGCTGTCATTTCAAATGAAGTGAAATTATAAAAGCCAAGGAAAATTAATGGCAGACAATGTAATTAATTCATATATGATCAAACCTTTATTATTAATTAGCTTATTAATTATATTGTTTATGGTCCTAATTAACCAAAACCTTATATATGCTTTTGATCTCTTATACTACCTTTTATATAAAACATAGATGCAGACTAATAATTAATCAAACTCTCCTCGTAGATCATGATGCATGCCATTAATTCACATGTTTTCATTTGAATTAATTAGGTTATGTCTGCCAAATGGTTGGTGCCAATGAAAAAAAATGCCTGCCAAATGTCGAAATGAGAGCTAGGCTCTTTAATCTGCACTTTCTTGAAAAGAACTTCAAAAATAAATTAAAAATATTGAACGATAGTACATGATATGGTGGCAATTAGGTATTTTTTCTCCGTAGTAGGATGTAGCACAGAAAGCCAAATTATGAAAACTTGTATTAAGAGTGAAGAGACTACAAATAGGTCAGCAAAAATGAAAAGCCAAAAGCTACTTTGGTAATTTATATATTTTGAAAGGAATAATTATTTTGTTGACGAGAAAATATTTTTTATGTACAAAAATGAAAAAAAAAAAAAGCAAATAGATGAGGAGAATAGTTGAGAGAAATGCATAATGAGTCTATAAACTAGTTTATTTTATATTTAATATTTAATAGTAAATCATTTTAAAAATATTTATAAAAAAATTCTACAACTTATTCAAAACCAAATGCTCATCAGTAAGAAACTTTCATAATCAATTTGGCCGACAAATCTGCCCGTAAAATTTTGGGTCATCCATTCCCTTTGTATTATGTTATTATTGTGGCCTCAAAAGGAAGGAATTTCCCAATCCCTCTGATCATGAAGAGGCGCCTATTGTACCTCCATTTGCCAAAGCGAAACCCAATAAGAAGACATTGGATATATGCTGGAAAGATAAGCTAAGCTTCTTATTTTCCCTTTTGAAGTTATTCTAGTGGGGCATATATGAGACTACCACTTCAAGACATAGAGGATCTATTCTTTTCTCTAATGATTTAGGTATAAATTTCATAAGTACTTTAGGCTGTATATGAGGGCCATACGGTTAAAGCATTATATAGCTTTATGATGCCATTTTTTAAATAATCAGTGCTTAATGCTGTTAACATCGTACTAACTTAAGTAGGCATTTGATATTTTATTATTACTTTTGTAGTGTAAAGGATTTTGAATGTTAAAATATTTTTATGATACAATACTAAAGTATAAAGACGAATTCAATTTGAGTATTTACCAATTGGTAAATCATTAACTACATCGTCTTATTCTATTCTTTAAGAATAAAAAAAAAGGGAGAAGATTTGAGTTTGGAACGGAAGAGATTTAAAACGCAGTAATATTAGTAGCTCTGGGATATCGGGATTGAAAAATAAATTAAATTGTCTTCTTTTGTTGGCATAAATCAAAAACACTTTAAATAATAAAGAAAAGGGGAGACAAAGGTCATCTAGTAATAAGTTCAATTTTCCTGCGGTTAGAGTATGTTGGGAAGAAAAGATGAAAATAATATTAGAGAAAAAATTTATTTTTTTTTAGTAAAAATCATATTTTTATACATTACTTTAATTAAAAAAAATTATATTTGCATTCTCTAAATCAAACACGTCATTAGTTTTCAACTCCAATTCCTCCACTTTTTAAATAATTGTCTTTTTTTTTATAATTATTATGGTATAAGGATAAAATATAACTTATATAATTGATGTGGTGATGTAAGACATCATTGAGTTCACGTGTAAGAGAATAATCATTATTTAGTAAAAGAATTTCTTATGTAAAAAAATTTGGATCAGCGACAACTATATACTAAGAACATAATTAATATCTAGCTCAATAGATTAGAAAATATTCAAGTATTTATTTATTTTATTGACAATTAATATTTGTCAAAAAAACTGGCAAACATCCTTTAGAAAAATATTTCTTTTAATTATATTTTTTTCATTCACAAAATTTTAAATTTGAAACCTTATTTATAAATTGTTTATTTAAGATCGATAGTAAGGATTACATAAATAACTAAAACAGATAGGGAAATACTTTTTAAGGATCTAAAATTGAGAAAATAATTTTTGGAACAAACATTTAACAATTTAATATTCCAATAATAAAAAATCTAAATATTAGTAGATTACATTTTTTAAGTTATTAGAAAATCTATTATTACTTCATTTATATTAAAAATAATTTTTCAAAAAAAAATGAAACTTCATTAACTGATTTCAAATAATAATAATAATAATTTATTGATTATTTTTTATACTTTTTTGTCGTGCCAATGAATATTATAAAAGTAATAGTTTCTTTTTGAAGAGTTATCAATATAATTTTTTTATGAAAAATATAATAGAGATGTATTGATGACATTAAATCTTATACTTTTCATAAAAAAAAAATCATTTTTAATACTTCAATTAATGTGTTTAGGGTCCTAATGAAAATTTACGTTATTTTTAACAAGCAATCTATATTCATAAAAATATAAAGAACACTCTAGCCAACTCATAAGGAAATAATCAGATTAGTCAAATCCTAGTAGCTAGAGTTTAATAAAATAAAGAGGTCTGAGAAACATCTAATTTAATTTATAACACTAAACTAATACTAACTTTCCAATTAACTCTAATCACCACAGCTATAAAATCGAAAGGCTTATTAATTCCTAAATAAAATAAATTTCGTTATGATCAAAAGAGTCACAAGGACCTAACCAACTGCTATCCACAACTTTTACCATAAAAATTTTGTCTTTTTCTTTTATTTTCAGAACACAGCCCACGATGTTGAAGATATGCTCTAAAATACTTTTAAGAAAAACTGCATAATATCCTAATTAAGCATCAGACCAAATACTATGAAATTATACAGTTTAGCAGCAAGACATCATTATAAAGAGATGAGATCATATTCCCTTTGATTAAGTTCTGGCTGATAAGAATTTTGTCCCAAAAAATGTTCCATGCAAATTCTATTAACTATTAAGTGTGTAGAGTGGTATGTATGCATTTGTATATGTGTGAGCGTGCACAGATGATGTGGGTGTTTAAAAAATCATTAAATCTTTAAAAAGAAAGTGTATGCAAATTACGTAATATAGATATGTAACTTTTATTACCATATGGAAAAATATGCAACGTGACGGTTTAATTATAGGTAACTTTTACTATGCTTTTCATTATATATACTTACTTGCATGGACAGTTTTTATTATAAAAATTAAATGAGTGAGACATTTATTAAAATCCTTTGGTGGAAAGGTTTGATTGGCAAAATTGTACATGAACATGTACAATGTAATTAGCTGCATCTAATTTTTTTTCCGACTAACAGTTAAAGTGAGTTTGATTTAATTATAGTGTATCATTGATATCAAATTCTTATTGCCTTTTACATAATATATATATTCTTATTGCGCAACATAAAATTTTCAAGGGACCTACCCTTACGCAATAAATGTACAATTAAACCCTACGAATCTTTTCGAATGACGTGGGATTTGTAACTATGAATATGATCTTAACTTGAGCTTTGTTATTCATAAATCTTGAATGAAATCATTGACCAAAATCAGAGAAGAGATTGGTATTTTCCACTTACCCATTGAGTTGGGATTTGTCAATATGCTAAAAACTGGTATTGTTGTGTGCTCTACGTTGATAAATAAAAGATATGTGTTGTGTGGCCATAAAAGAAATAATTGCGTAGAATCAGTACACACATATATGATCATTTGAATGGCAGTCACTGATAAAGTGAATTGCACGTATGTTCAATCGGAACTGTTCGTAAGAAACTCTTTTGTTTCTAACAAAATGGGGCGTTGCCGTTAGATAATATCTTTATTACCTGACCATTTTCTCTATAAAAAAAAAAATAGTGTACAGTTTCACAGTTGATTTTTGTTTTTCGGCATATAATGTGAATTTAATCAATCAAACTGTAAAGTTAATTTGTGATTATATATCCTTTTATTATTATTATTATTATTATTATTATTATTATTATTATTATTATTATTATTATTGATGCTTACTTGTCATTCAATTATCAGTATTTTTTTCAGACATGCCATCTTTTGATCAGGTAATTAAACAGGGAAAGGACGGGTAAAAATATATATTTTTACCACCTAATTTCTTGATCACGATTACCTCTACAAAGCTGATGCGCGTGCATTGTGTAAATTCAGAAACCTCGATGCTTATTCAGCCATTTACTTCTCATCTTATATATATATATATATATATATATATATATATATATATATATATATATATATATTCTTGATCTGCATCTTGTATTAGGATGTATTGGAATAATATTTTTAAAAAATAGTATAAAAAAATCAGGTGAATTTCAAAAGATTTTGAGAATAAAATGTTTTTTGTGGTTTTTTTAAAGACTTTTACGATTTGAATTTTATAATTTAAATTTTAATAATTTTATATAAAAATTTTAGAAGAACTTTATGAAGTTATAATATTTTAAAGACCTTCAAGTATTTTTTAAAAATATTAAAAATTATAAGAGTTTATAAAAAAATAATTGATAATATGTAAATTTTTCTTACACGCATAAAAATCCAATGAGCTTTGAATAAATTTTTCATTAAAAATAAATAAGTGAATCACGTAACCTTTTTTGGCATCTTATTCAATTTAACTTTTGAACGCAGTAAATCCTATTAATTGACAATTGAAACTAGGGCATTAGATTTTTGTTATTGCAAGTTTTTTTCACAGCAAATTAAATGGTTGTTTTATTTAAAGGAAAAAAAATACAGTACTAATTATCAAAGCAAAAAATAGCATTCACAAGTTATGAGGAAAGACATGCTTCAAGACAAGTGCACCAGGAGAAATAGAAGGTTCCCAATTGAGTCTCAATATTATACAATAATCATTTCTATGAACAAGACTTATTTAACTTTAAATTCATACTAAAAAAAATCCATCAAAATTCTTATATTTTTGAATATCAGAGGATTTTTTAAATTATAAACAATTTTAATTGAATATCATTGAATTTTGTTATGTTCTTTAAAAAAATCCTAATAATTATAATTAAATACTAGAAGACTTATTTATGATATTAAAAATATTAATTGAATACATCAAAAAAAAAATTTAAAAAAAGTAAAATCCATCAAAATCCTAATTCAATATACCCCATGAACCTCAAGTCTCCAACCAAATTTGTGACTAGCTGCAACACTATTTTACAAAAAGGCCATGTTTGAGACACCATTGCCGGATTCTATAGTGAGATCAAGCTACAATAGTGAGTAGTAATTATTAATATTAGTTTTCTACAAGCAGCCAAACAAATCAAATGCCAAACAAATCGAAATAAAGCCGAAAAAATTTAGGGCTATTGTTTAGTCGGAGTTGAGTTTGGAGGGAAGAGGTGAAGAGTGGTGAGAATATGCAAGGGAAAATGTTATTTCCGATGACAGAAAGATTAATGGTCCTCTCTGTCATGAATAAGCTACAACATCTACATGCATAGAAGGTGGCCATATTGCTGCACAACTCTGAAACCACGGTACGGGAGAAGGATTTTTAATTTATCTAACGGTGACAAAAGTAAAAAATCAAAATCAAAATCATCCACCCTACATTGACCTTGACTTTGAATGGTTTAAAAAATTATAATATTAGAAAGTAAGTGAAAACTTAATAAAGTTTCATCAAATCTATGTTTTATTTGATCTTTTATAACATTTATCTAAGATAAATTCAATGTTTGGATTATTAATTTTAGAGCAATGATATTAATACATATACAGTAGTCATACACAGAAATCTCTTGTCTCATGATGTGATAACAAGGATGAGATGAAAAGTTGGTTGGTATGATGTGGCTGGAGTTATTCAGGTACGCCATCGTGTGGATAGTACTTGTTGCTTTCTAAAAGTTTAAGATCATCGAGACTAAAGTTGAATATATAATGCATATTGCATATTCCTAGACCTCACATTCTCTCGTATTATCATGATATGGTAGAGTTAAAGTAGCCGTGCAAAATATAATTATAATCAAATAATAAAAGTTAACAAAAATAAATTGATATGTGTGTATATTCTATTATTAAGATTTAAATATATTTTTATTTTATAAATTTATCATTTTTTTGTTCTAATTCCTAATAGTGTTTTTGTGTTTTAATTATAAAAAAAGATCATTGTTATGTGGATCACTTGATAAGTGGTCTACTATGGATTATTATATGGTGATTTTTAGATTGATATGATGATATGGTGTGTTTTTTGCATAATAGTACTATTTATTTCCTTCTTTCCGGCCATTGTCGGAGACGATTTTTGGTGACGGCACGTCGGAGATTTTTTTTCTTCTATTCCCCTAGCCCCTCCTTTCTCCAACGAGTGACAACCCTCCTCCTCTGACCTATCACCAGAGAAGCTGTCGCTTGCCGCTGTCGGAGTTGATTTCCGGCGAGGATCCTTCCTCTTTTTTTCTTTCTTCGTTCCCTTTCTCCTTCTCAAACGATGGAGCGCGACCACGAGATTTCAATCTCTGACGAACCCAAATCCAACTCCATATTATCTACACCAATGGCAAATCGGTCTACGGGGACCATGCTTGTGACACGTGGGGGCACTGCCAAGATCTATTTTGAAGGAGTCAGAGTCTTCTCTGTTCGCATTAAAGACCTTCAATGGTCCCCATACGTGATCTATTTTGTTTGGTTTTTATTAAATTAAATTAGAATTGGTGTCGCAGGGATTCGATTGGGATCAGGAAACAACGTGGTGAGAGATGGAAGGAGGAAAACATTGTTGAACCTTGTGTGAAGAGGGAGAGAGAGGGTCGTTGTTGCCGGAAATCACTGTCGGCGATGGTGATCAGTGGTAGCAAATTCTTTTATGGTGCATGCCTTATAGTGTTTACCCGTCAAAAAAAAAAGAGGAAGAAATAAAGAAAAATTTTGATAGAAAAAATGCACCATATCACTGTAAATAAAAAATAAATCTAACGATTTATAAATGTGATCCTAAATAAATCACTTGTGTAAGTGGTTCATGCTGAACTTCACCACATTATCACTGTCATATTTTTAAAACAACGGATTCTAGGATGGAAAAATAGTTAAGTCTCCCGTGGTTTTCCGCTCTCAGATTTATTAGAATTTTAATGGAGGGTTGAGATTTTTTTTCCCTTTTTTCCTTTATCTTTCCCGAATTGTTCTTATCCTCTTCTCTCTACCGTGAATCTCAGTCTCAGAATCTATCTCAAACCGTTGCCACCAAGAAAAAGGAGTATTGCTTTGAATCACCAGTGACGTAGACCTTGATCCACAACGTGAAAATCCTAAGTTGCTGTCTGAAAAATGCGGAACACCTCAACCCTACAAACTTGACCTCCAAGTGGCGGTCGATGCCCCATAGTGAACATCAAAAACATGTTTAATGACTAATTATTCCTTCTATATCCATTAGCCAAAAAAATTGCACCAAAATGAGAACTTGATTTTTGTATCCTTTCCACACACTTGCACAATCACAATTTTGGCATGAATTTGAAAGCTCTATTCCCTTTAGCTCATAACCATGGTTGTGGATCACTAACGAATAGGAGGGAGGATCTTAATTTTTTTTTTCAAAGCCAATTTGATGTAGGTTGAAATCCAAGAACTAAAACCCTAATTTAATTTTGACTTTGCCTCGTTTCTTAATTTCACCTATTCCTCTCAACTCTCCCACCTCTTGGCCGAACAACTCCTCATCTCATCCTCACCCATTCTCTTCCATTTCTCTCTCGTATAAACTCAAGGCTTTACTGCTAGCTCTACACCACTCCTCATCTACAACACACAAGTTCTTCCATCTTACACCATATTTATCAAGTGTTTGGTAGGCTTCAACATTTTTTTTTCTCTCTTCCTCTCCTCTTATGCACCATTGTTCCCCACTTTTCTCATCATTTTCGTTTGCTTTTCTCTTCTCTTTCGGGGCCAAGAAGATTTAGTATTTGTGATGGGGTCACAGGAAACATTTTGGCGGTAGCTTTCAAGTTAATTCTTTAAATTTTGTTATTCGTTTTCCATATATTTATGAATAATTAGATAACTTGCCCTAAACCCTTTTCATTTTCATGTTTATCTACTGCTAGGGATGTTTTTATTGTGTTTCAAAATATGTTGTGGTGATTTCTAAACATATGAAATAATGCAAATGTTCGCATATATGTTAATAATGATGCAAAAAAAACCTTTTAATATTCTTGGTAAGTATATTGCACGATAACATTAGCTATTGTTTTAGAAATGTTATTTTGTATTCATGTTGCTATTAAACATTTTTATATATATTTTTGGTGATCTTCATGTTAATTTCCAGCTGTACATGGAGTGGTCATTGATGGTTTCCAGCCTGTTCCAGCCGTCCACCACTTCCAGCCATCACCAGCTGTCCACCAACTTCCAGCTGTGCACTAGTTGTCTGCCACAAATTCTCCAACGTACACCATTCTTCCCCCTATAAATAGAGGTGCAAACCTCACTTGTAAATCATCACTTAGACACACAGAAACACCAAGAGTGAATTCATCCAAGAAGTGAGAGTTCTTAGTGAGTGTTGTGTCAGTGGTCTGAGTTTGAGAGTTGTTTAGTTTTGAGTTTTGTAAATCTCTGTAATTCTATTCTTGTGAGTAATAGAAGCTGTTTTTCTCTCAAATTCGTGTGTACCAACACCCCATTGATCCGTTGGCCTCAACACTTCATGCTTTGTTATTTATTATGACTGATATAAACTCAGAGAGCTCAAAACTTAAATTTTTACTCAAGTACCATTTTGAGGACCCTAAACATGTTGTTTGAGCCATGTTGGGCTATTGAAAAAATACTAAAATGTTTCGTTATGAACCTTAATCAAAGACTTAAGGGATTAAGTGAAAGCTTATGCTTTAAATACTAAGAAAAATGGTACAATAATGGATTAAATGAATTTTTATGCCTTAGTACGATGTTCTTAACTTAAATTTAACAGGTAAAGGTGATTAATTTGGTGTTGAAGGACTTAGGAAAAAAATGTACCAAAAAGAGTTTAATTGATGGATAATTACGCTAACTAAGGGTAAAATGGTAAGTTTACCAATATAAAATTAATATTATGATTAAAATTAATTTTGTGGTATTATAAATTTCTGAGTTAAATTTGATGATTTAATAATTTTTAAAATTAATTTAAGTTAATTATAAGAAGAAAGGGGAAATTGTAATTTCACCAATTTTTATACTTTTGGACCTATATATTTTTTAAGACTCATTTTAGTAATTTATATTTAGAACATTCATTTTGTTTATTTAATTTTTAAATTTGAGTCATTTATGTTCTTTCTTCAACCTGAAAGTAATGTCATTTGTATTTTACATTTTGCAACTATTATGAAAACACACTTTAAGACAATTTTAAATAGCCAGTAAGCTAAAGAACCTAATGAATATTCTAAATTTGAAAATTAAAGGAACATAACAAAACTAATAAACTTTTATGTAAAATTTTATTCTATTATGAAATATAAAAAGTCTCTTCCACAATTAATTGCTCAAGTCTCCTCCACGTACAATTAATGGTCGACCATCCAATCATATTTTATATATAACACAACTTTCACTTGAGCAAAACATTATATCTAGAAAAAAAATTAAAACAATAATATATATCAAATATATGAAAAATCATATAGAAATTTTATTATTATTATTTTATTATATAACAAAAAAATAACTACTCATTTAGCTTATTGACACTTTAAAATTAAATCACCATAAAATGTAAAATACTAATGATGTTACTTTCAAATTAACCGAAAGATCAAAAATGACTTAAATTTATAAGTTAAAGAATGAATCATTTAAAAGATAAAATACTAAAATAAATCTTAAAAATAAAATAAAGGACCATAAGTATAAATTAGCCTAATTTCATAATAAAAATAAATTATTTTGGTCATAAACAATGTACTAAGTCAGATTTGAAATAGTTTTTATTTAAAAATTAATTTGAATAAGTTACGAAGATTCTAGTTCATTAAATTAAGCCTATGGACAAAATTGTATTTTTAAATAAATGATTTTAGATAAGAACACTACATTATAGTACCCATTTATTTTATTTCAATCTTTCTTTTGATCTTAGTATAATTATAACTTTTTACTTTTTACTTTCTAGTCAGGGAAGCATGCACATGCTTATTGAATAACAAGGACTTTTGTGTGTGGTGTAAATGAGGAAGTACTTTTTGTTTTTTTGAGAGAGAGAGAGAGTTAAATGAGGAAGTAGTAGAGGTAGGAGATAACAAATCGAGCAATAGAAGCCAAAACGAGCAGTAAAGCTGCCCCAAAGTTTACCTTCCCCATAACTGCGTGATTTAAGCTAGTGACTGCTATTTCAGATGAACCAAAGGAAAGAGTTCCTCCAATCCAAGGGACTAGCCACTGAACCCTCTGAACTCTGAACCCCTCTCACGTTATGTACAGTAGTATTTCACAGATCCAAGTGCAGAAATCACCAGCAATTATTGCACCACAAAATTCAACTGCCCTCCAACTCAACATACCCCTTCCCCTCCTAAAAACAACCAAAGAAGACGTCAACAAGCTTTGCTATGCATGTCAAAATTATATACTATTAGGAATGAAAAAATGAGTTTGATTGATGTCAATTTATTTAGTTTACTAAAATAAGTGAAATGAGTTAATATTATTAATCCATTTTATAAAATAAGTCAGCTCTAATCATTCTTTTTTTGGTAGATTAAAGTCAATCTGACCTATTTTTAATAGACCGATCAATTTTATCATTTATAACTTAAATTAAAGATGATAAAATAAATTTAACTTGAAATATCAATCTATTTAATCCACTAAAAAAAAAGTAGATCAACTCAATCCACTCAATTCTTTTAATAAACTAGAACCAATTCGACCTATTTTTAATAAACTAATGCACTTGACATCCCAAACAAACTATATTATGTACATATACAAAGTAGGCATAAATTAGTAGTGCAAATTAAACCGTATATAATTATATATGTTCTCAAAGACAGCTACGATCTCACTCTCTCATCTCTTCTGCAATGTTTAGCCACTTTCGTACTCATTTTTTTAATTAGTAAGAATAAAAATTAATCGCAAAATGTTTTATAATAATATATATTCTGTTAAATCAATTAAATTAGACTTTCTCATTAAATGTAAAGGTGCGCTAACTCCCCATTCAGTCAAACTTTGACGAAGGATCTAGGCTGTTCATCCCTGGATAATACTGCTCACTTTTCTTACAATTTTTTTTTGGGAACTAGAATTTTAATTAGGCAAGGAAAAAACACCCGAAGTAGGACATATGCAACCTTTGACTTTTACATCTAAGACACCCCTTTAACTATTTTCGAAGCGTTTCAATATTTTTATCTGGTAATATATGCATAGAAAAATAAAATAAAAACAAACAAACGTACACAAAAAAAAATATACATACAAAAATGTTATATATAAAGAACTATTTTATCTTTTTGAATGAAGCTACAAAACTTTTCAAACACCTTTTATTTTTCGCTTCAGGTATTCATAGGGGAAAAAATGGCTCCATTTATTCACGATGGCAAATCTAGATGCGTCCACTTTTGGTACCGGGGTTGCTTTATAAAGGATATATTTGTAATTTGATAAACAAAAGAAAATGTTATCGACACGTTACGGACTACAGTTCTTTGTTGTGATATTAATCAATAATAATGATTCCAAAATTTGCCATTATGTATCTCAGAAAAATTTACAACATAGGGCGACTGAAATTGACTATAAGAAAAAAGAGAGAGAAAAACTTAATCAAGCTTAAACATACAGATAGTTAGTATGGCTGTATACCTATAAAACTTTAGCTTCCCCATTAAAGTATTAATAAAGAAACATCTAAAAGACTTGTTTATCTTTCACTGAAGCAAGTTTTTGCAACAATCGTTACAGATTTTTAGTAATATTTTTTGTCTAATTGCTAAAAATCTTTGGTTATATTTAAAAAATACTATTAAATTATAAATAAATATTATTAATATGTTTTGTGGTATTTTATTAAATATTATATATGTCTATGTTGTTAAAGTTTAAAAATATTTTAAAAAATTAATAACATAAATCATATGTAATATTTGATAAATGTTAAAATTATATTAATAATATTTATTCATAATTTTTTTACACTTTTTAAATGTCTCAAAAGTTTTTAATAATAATTTTTAAATGTTAAATAAAAAAATATTGTTAAAGATCCTATTTTTACTAAAGAATGAATTGAATTGAAACCTAGTGGTCAAATTTCCTGGGGCTGGGGCTACTAGCTCCAACAGGAAGACCAATATATTTTTTCCTTCGCATTTATTCCAATTATTAAACAATTTGAAACACCTTTAAATAGCTTAATTGCTCCCAAATTTTTCCAACATGCTTCCCCAATTATTAAATAATAGAAAATCCAGTTCCTTCCCTCCTAAATTTAAGTGCCTTAAACACTGTCTTACAAAGCTAAGAGGTTATTTCCTTGTTATGGGTCTCTTAATTTGAATTTGGACCTCCTCCACAGGACTTTAGCTAGTTAACAAATGCAAAAAGATTACAAGACACTTTGTCAAACGTTTTGCAAAATTAACAACCTCATTTATAATATTTTTATTTATTCTTAGTATAAAATTTTATAATGTCATTTGCGCATGAATTTTACCGCATTGTAAAAAATTTACTGTTTCATTAAAGAAATTGACTATGACATTCACTCATTCCTATTTATAAGGTCCAATTAGTTAACTCATATAAATTAAGAAAAAAATGATTAATTTAATTGATAATAATAAATTTATCTTAATTTTATAAATTTTTTCAAAACTTTTCTTGTAATTAATATTCCCTTTTCTTCTAATTATTTCTCAATACATTCTCTCTTATTTAAATTAAGGATATTTTTAGTCTAAAAATAATTAATGTAAAAAATATTTTAAATTGAATTTTATAAAAATAAATATTATTTCAAAATTAAATCTTATAAATAAGAATAAAGATAATAACAATTATTAAAATTAAATGATATAGGAGAGGAAGTTGTGAATCAGGCATACAACTAGAGGGGGACCAAGCTAGTGAAGCTACCACCCCTTACCACCCCTTTTCCTGCTTGTTAGTAATAGTTTCATTCTTTCAATAATAGAGTTTGAAAACGACGCTAGAGAATAAAGAAATGCCTGCAGATTGTCATTTTTGTTTACGTACAAAAAGGGTAACTTTTATCAAACGCGTGTGTGTGTTTCGGAGGGAGGACTTTTCCAATATCTCTCTTATATATGTAAAGAAGACGAGCCCCTACAGCCTTAACTATTTGTCCTTCACGAAAGTATTCAAGTATAACAAGTACGTGAAGTGTATATACATTGGTAACCATGCAAGTTGCACTCCAAAGACACATAGTAAAATGGTGTTTATTTTTTGTGTTGTTCGATCCAGGTGATGGAGATCCAATTCAAGGTGAGATCCTGAGCAAGAGTTGGACCATAATGGCGATTCCGATGACGGAACATGACCATAATGACAAGATTGTACATTGATATTGGGGTGACTGCATAGATTCCGATGCTTGAATCAATAAGAAAGCTCAAGGTGGGGTAAATGAAATAGAGTTAATTTTTCATTCAGGGCTTGGTGTTTTATATCACACTTATGATGAAAAAATCAGTAATCCAATTGTTATTACGAGGACGCGTGCCCCAAGGGGGGTGTCACACGCCCAACATGAGTATCTTATCGGTTTAGTTGACAAGTTTATTGTTCTGGACCGAGTTATGATGTCCTTGGAAGTGGCCGGTAAGGATAAGGATGAATACTTGATTTTCATGGTTCTAGTTATGTGAATATCTCGATTCGTATGATATCAAAATTTTAATTTCAGAACAATTATCTCAAGTTAATGGCTTCTTTATAGATGCTGCTGACTTATGTGTTATGTCATAACAACTAACTTGCATAACTTGATTCGTGTTATACCGAGATCCCACTTTCAGAATATGTGTATATAAATGAAAAGATAAAAATCAATTAAAAGAAAGATAACTTCTCATTCTTGTCATTTTTTTAAAATCTAATCATTAATATAGATAAAATTTATCATAATGAAAAAAAAAAAAAATAATGTAATGTAACAAAAATCTCACTTCCAAACAGCATGTGATGTATGTATGACTCGTACGTGACAATCTAAAGGCTGCGAAGATTCAAACGTACTATGAGCTTTTTTAACTAGTAGATTTGCTTGGAGATTGTTTTTCTTTAAAAGAACCCTTTTGCCAGGAGCTGAGTAGTAATTTCATTTTTTTCTTAAAAATATTAGCCAGTCTTTAATTAGTTGGAAATTGCTTTCTCTTCTACAATCTTAAACACATCACAATGCCCTAATTAATTAGTTTTAAAGTAACGTGTTCTTTGTAGCAACAACATTAATGATGATTTTCTCCCAATTGTGGGGACTGTTAAGGATCATTGAGACTGGAATATAATTAAGTCCATTTTTTTGGCTAATTAGTTGGAAATCAAACATTTTTTTATTCAGTTCTTCGATCTGGTGGATGTCATGGAACTGATTAATGTACGGTCCTTGGTTGTGGATTACAAATAGTAAGTCAACGGGTTTTTCTTACTCTTTGTTGGTATGTCGTCGATCCTATGATTTGTATTTTCCCTGATTTATTTTAAATGTGGGTGTGTGTTGTTTTGCAAAAGCATTTGTTCAGGAATATATTGGGTGAGATAAAAAATAAAAAAAAAGAAGGGTAATATTGGTGCTGTTGTTGATAGGTCTCGGTTGATTATTATGGCCTGATCGAATTGTGATATGTGAATACTCCACTACTTTCATTTAATTATATCTCATCAAAGATTCTTATTTTCGTTACATTATTTTATAGATTTAAATATTTTTTCTTGCAATTTAATATTTTTATTTTTAGTTCTTGAAAAATTATTTTTGTTTTTAGTCTTTATAATTTTTTTGTTTTTGTCCTTTTGTGACACTTTAGATAATGTTTTTTTCACTATTCAAAACGTTTTCTAAATTACTTTAAGGACTAAAAACAAAAGAAATATAATTTGTAAGGAATTAAAAAAATATAAGGACTAAAAGCAAAAAAATACTAAATTATAAAGACAAAAATATATTTAAACCTATTTTAATATATATTTTTTTTGTCATTTCTCCATAAGTCAACGAGAATGAGGAAGTGTCCACTCATCTTTATCCTTATGGATTATATTTTTTTAATTATGAATGACACTAATATGAAGTATTTATTAATTTTATTGATAATTTATCCCCGTCAAAAAATTTGACTAATACCTTTAATTAGATCTTCTCTCTCAATAACATTTTTTTTATCCTTATGATTTGTGGGTTTATTTGAATACAAGATGCATATAAGTCCTTTTAAGAGCCTTTGCAGACCAAAAAATAAATTAAGTGCTTTTAAGAATTTTTGCTTATGTTAGAAATATATAACTTTTTTTCACTTAGAAAAACTTTCAAAAAAATTTTAAAAAGAACTTTTAGTCTTATTCAAAAAGGGTCTATATAAAACTATGCAAGTCATTCTGCACACGATGCAAATGGAAATTTCCACTATCCAAAGTATCCAAAGCACAAAAATTGGAAGCAACAATTTGTTATTTTTTTTATTGAATAGAAATTTAAAGGTTTACAACTACAAAACAAACACAAACTATATATAGGCTCGGGAGGACCTACTTTGCAAGGCCCCCTAATTTTTTTAATATATATATATTAATTAAATTATATTGGTATAATTTTAACAATTATTATATTATTTATATAATTTGATATAAAATGTGATTTTTATTGATTCAAATGTCAAATTTTGTCAAAATTAAACAACAAGGTAATCTAATAATCCATATTTTATTATATTTTAAAATGTTTATGTTACATCAATTTTAATTTATTAAAAGAGATAACAAATAATTTGGATTAATATAGAATTTTGCATATATAATATGTGTAAAAGAAACTTTCCATTCAATTGTAAGTTTTAAAAAAATGTTATTCAAATAAAAGTTATAGAAAATATAATAGTTATCAAAGTTATACCAATGTAATTTAATCTCACTTCATATATATATATGTGTGTGTGTGTGTTTTTTTAATTAATATTAAGATAATTATTTTATTTTTTATTAGATAAGGATAATTGAATGCTATTTTACTCTTTGCATGAAATATTTCATTATCCTTTTATATGTTTTTATTACTTAGATCAATGATACTTTTTGTTTTTAGATAAATAAAACCTTTTAATTTACAGATTTTTTGGGGTGATCATTATATTCTTTTCGCTTTTTAGTAAAAATATTATTCGTTTTCCTTTTGTCGTTCGTTATTGATATTTTAAAGCCTATAAATGATTATCTTTACAAGAATTTATTGGTCTTACCTTGTAATGATTCTAGAATTAAAGTGATTCTAGAACTAAAAGTTATTTATTAGAATAGCGTTTTTTTTCCCTCTAAAATTTGTAAAATTTGGATTTGATTCACTAAAGTTTTAACATATTAATTGTTTATTCAATATGCTAATTCCGCCAGTGAATCTGCCTAGGTGTTAGTAGGCAGGGCTGAACACACATTTTGTCTTCAGACATTTGTATAACAATTTTAAAAAAGGGTTGTGGTGCATGTTAAAAAATACTAGGTGAACATATTGAATTTACTAACGCAGTTTATATACTACACAAATAGTAACATGTTAAAATTTTAGATGATTGATGAAATGAGATTAATATTTTTTTTTGGAAATTTTAGATTATTCACATATTTTAAAGGAATAAAAACATAGTAACATACTTTACCCTATTTATTAACATTAATTTGTTAATAGAATAAGCTTAACTGTGAATATTATTTATATGGATTTGACAATTTAAAGATTGACACACACCAATAAATGTTTTATTTCTCCAACAATTTCTTTATACATATTTTTCTCATATTATCTTTATTTATTTTGAATATTATTTATGACGTTCTAACATATTTTTAGCCTTCAATATGTTGGCTCGTCTAATATTCATGTTTCTTGGGTCTGCCCTTATATATACTTATATATAAAAGAGGATGATATTTGAACATTTTAATATTTTAATATTTCTTTTCACTTTTATGATTTATTATATTTATATTTTTTTTTCACTTTCTTGAATGTCATTGAAATGATTTATAATATTTATATTTTTTTTTCATTCTCTTGAGTGTCAAAGGTCATGACTGTGTAAATATCTTTTTTCCTAGTTCATCCCCATCGCATCACAGTGGCACAGCATGCACTAGTTTCCACCTGTTGTTTGTTCGTTCAGCCAATAAAAAAAAAAATTAGGGACTAGAGTTATACAATCATTAAACTATAAGGATAAAAATGGATGTAATTAAACCTAAAATTAAACTTCTCTTTATTTACTGATATTGGTGTTTTAAGGGGAAAAAAAAATATAAATATGAGGACATGTCACATCGGTGAGAGTGTACGGAGTCAGTGATCGTGTTCGTGTTGTCTTGTGCTAACGGAGATTCTGCTTGGGGCTAGCGTTGGCACGATTCTTCCTTCTTCGGTGCCTTCTTCGGTGGAATACATACATAAAACATGAAACATGAAACATGCAAATGCAACGACTTGTGTTGTGTTGGTAGTGTATTAATACTGTAATGTATTTACTTTCCATCATTTACTCTTATTTACTTTTATAAATAAAATTGTTCGTATTTATATAAATTTCTTTTGGAAAAAGAAGTTAATTATTATCTTTTGAAATATTATATTTTTATTCAGTTTCTAATAATATTATACATTTATCATAAATAAGAAAAATATCATAATGAAGATTAAAATTGAGAAGTTAACAAAGCTACATTCATAAGTTAAGTTGTTGTAACTTTGATACTGAAATTTGACTATCTATTTGAAAAAAAAGAAAAAGAACTCCAACACTATAATTTCTTATATTGATAGTATAAATCTTTATACTAAGTTGCAATTTATGTTCCGGATGTTGGTCATTTTTTATTTATTTTAGTTTTTCTATTTTAGAAAATTTATAACTTTTGTCCTTTTATTTCAACAATTAATTAAAGATGTGTCACTATTATGATGAGGTGGAATTAACATTTAACAATTTAAAAGTATTTTAATTAAACAAAATGTTAAAAAAATGTAAAATTGTGGATTGAATAGAATTGAAATTTTTTAAAATTTGGAGACTATAATTACAAAAAGAAAAAAAAAACCAGAATCACAAATTATATTAGGATGAATTTGGCTAAATCAATGAATCGATCCAATCAAATTTTAAAGTAATAAGTTAGATTGAATTTGTGATTTTTTTTTTGTCAAATCCAACTAGATCACAAAATGATTGGTTTGGGTTGAATTAATCAGATCTTTAACATTTAAATTTATTCAAAATTTTCCAAAACTAAAGTTAATAAGGAAGGAAAAACAAATAATAACGTCACATGCACCATACTTAGATGCAGATAAATACAATGTACACAAATGTGTAGTGTAACTGAGATAAGGCTAAATTTAATGCTAACAGTAAAGAGTGAGAGAAAGAAGAGAACTTCAAAAATGAAGACAAAATTTGAAGTATGAACGAAGGAGTAAATCAACATGTTATCATTAATATTTGGCTTTCTTAATAATAATAATAATAATAATAATAATAATAATAATATGTTATATCAATAGGTCAACAGATGGAATTTGAGTTTAAAAATTGGAACCCATAACCTAATCTATACATAAACACCTTTCTTAAGTTGAGTTCGATCCAATTTTTTTTTTTTTTAAAAACAACCTAAAATAATTCAGTTTTTAGATAAATCAAATTTAATTTATTAATTATTCAGATTCATTAATCAAAAGAAATAAGATGAGTTGAATGATTAAAAAAATGAGAAAAAATATTATTGGTTCTATTTTTTCTACTAAAAAAATTAATATTCTAATAATTAATATTTTTATTATTAAAAATAAAAACTTGAATCTATTTATCCATTCAATAACACTACTAAAAGAAGATTAAAATTGTAATTTTTTCGCTTGATATTGTAGTTGAAAAATTACTTGAAGCTACACATACTTTCACGTAAGAGTATTGTGATGGGATCCACCCAGAAATGTCCTGTCAGTGTAGCAGACAATGGTGACAGGTGTGCACGTGGGGCTTATGCTTTTGGACTGACTTTGAAGGGTCGAATGTGGACCTTTTTATTTTAACACTCTTTTCATTTTCTGTAGAAAAAATGATGATAGAAGTACACAATAAATTATTTTCACCAGAATTGATAATTTTAAAAAAATATATATATAAATCTACAGCTTGTTTTCAAATGCATTGAAGTGAAAAGAGGAGATAAATATATTTTTTTACTGCAGAAGAGCTAAATATTAAAAGCATAAAGAAAAAATATGATATAAAATTAAGAAAACAAAAATAAGAAATAGATGAAAAAAAATTGAATATATGTTTATTTTTAGCTCCTTAAAATTAATTAATGTCTCTTTGGATTTCAGTTAGCGGGAACGTAGTGCGAGAGGTATTAGAAAAGATTAATTCTTGGTTTGGTTGTATTCAAATTGGGAAGAGATGAGAGGAAATTTTTAAATTTTTTGTGCGGATCCTACACTTTACTCCTGTGTGAGATTTAAGCAATATTGAGAGTGGATTTATACAATATTATATAACTAAGAATTAACTATGATCAATTTTCCATTGAAAAATCTATGATCAATTTTATATCCTTAATAATATTTCACTAAAATACTCCCGTGTAAGATTTGATTTGTGAACAATAGCTTCCGATGCGCAATTGGGTTGTCTTCTTTTATTGACACTGGGTCTGGAATTTAGGCAGCAGAATTGCACAAATTGTAAGTTAGCCCAGAGAGAACGAGGACAACTTTGTCCCACGAAAGAGAATAACTCATCATGCAAGCCTAAAACTTTTGGCATATGGGCCTTTCACCGTTCAAAGTTAAGATAGGTTTTGAACAAAAATAATAATTAAACCTACCTTTCCTCCAAGGTTTCTCCCTCATTATAACTCATGCTGTTAGATCTGCGATGATCGTATGCCAATTTACTAGAAACTCTTACATTTTACCTTTATCAATTTGTTGAAAATTCAAAACATTTAAACTAGTTTAGTTAAAACATATATAATAGAATTAACATGGTGTAACATGATTAATAGTTAATTTAGTTTCTTAAAAATGTGAACATGAATACAATACATGATATGTTTGCGTATGATGATGGAAAAAAAATGTTTAGATTTGACATGTGCACATGTTTGTTAAAAGCAACATCTCTAAATTTCACGAAAGTGGGCCGTTTGAGAAGTAAGTTATGTAATCAAGCGGGCCTTGGGCCATAAAGTAAAATTGGAATAAAGCACTCACATGGTCCATCTCCATCAGGAAGAGAAATTATTTTATTTTTATTTTAACGGCGGCACCGACGCTCGTTTTTGTTACCGCGTAAATCAAACGGAATTCTAACTCCACCATCACCATCGATGCTATTATTAATCGCGAGAGAAAGAACCTGTTTGGCCGATGTTCCTTTCTTGTGATCCGAGGAGAACGAAGAGTCATTCCTGAGAAGCTCGTCGCTATGGGTTCTCTCCCTGTGCCCGCATTTCTATCCAAACACTGCCTTGACGAGAGCAGCCACATTGACGAAGCCACCCTATCGGTGCTATTCAAGTCGCAGCAGAGCCACCTGAACTTCTTCTTCGACCACATCGACCACTCCCAAACCCTAGCCTTCACGCGCGCGCTCCTCAATGCCACCGGCACCGTCTTCTTCACCGGCGTCGGAAAATCCGGCTTCGTCGCGCACAAGATCTCGCAGACGCTCGTCTCTCTCGGCGTCCGCTCCGCGTTCCTCTCGCCGGTGGACGCTCTCCACGGCGACATTGGAATCCTCACCAATCGCGACGTGCTCATCCTCCTCAGCAAGTCCGGCGCCACCGAGGAGCTCCTCCGCCTTGTGCCGTGTGCGAGGGCCAAAGGCGCGCTCCTCATCGCGCTCACCTCCGTCGAAGGTAACGCGCTCGCCGCGGCTTGCGACATGTCCGTGCATTTGCCGCTCCAGAGAGAGCTCTGTCCGTTCAACCTCGCACCGGTGACATCCACCGCCATTCAAATGGTTTTCGGCGACACCGTCGCCATCGCGCTCATGGAGGCGAGGAATCTCACCAAGGAGGAGTACGCCGCGAACCATCCCGCCGGCAAGATCGGGAAGAGCCTCATCTTCAAGGTCCTTTTCCGCGTCCTCTTCTATTTCCATTTGCATTTGTTTTACCCTAATTTATTGTGCTCTGATCCGAATTTGAATTGCAGGTGAAGGATGTGATGAAGAAACAGGACGAACTTCCGATTTGCAGAGAATCGGATTTGATTATGGATCAGCTCGTGGAACTCACAACCAAAGGATGCGGATGCCTCCTCGTCATCGATGACGGTTACCGTCTGATCGGAACGTTCACCGACGGTGATCTCCGTCGTACTCTCCGAGCCAGTGGTGAAGCCATTTTCAAACTCACTGTTGGGCAAATGTGCAACAGGTAATTTAATCATCATCAGATCAATATATCGTACACAAATAACTCAAAAGTACAACAATTTATATGTATGTTGTGACTAGTTTAGTTGGTTGCGCAAAGTATGTGAATTGTTATAAACTCGTTGGTACTGTCTTTGATTCTACGGATAAAAGTAAACATCGTTACTAGCTTTTTCGTGTTGTTTTCTAATCAGAATTAGAGTTGTAGGTTGGTTTCAATGTATAACAAAAGTTTGCATGATATGTCAATGTAAATTAGGAGATAAAACCTTAATTTTGATCAATTTTGATCAGAGAACAACACTAGAGCAGAAACTGTATCTATGTTTTGTGCATAACTCATAGTCATTGCTCTATTGTGGAGGATACAACTATATGAAGATAACACTGTTTTGTGGATGTTAGGAATCCGAGAACTATTGGTCCGGAGGCAATGGCGGTGGATGCGATGAAGAAGATGGAGGCACCTCCATCGCCGGTTCAGTTTTTGCCTGTGATAAACGATGAAAGTATCTTGATTGGGATTGTGACCTTGCATGGTTTGGTTTCAGCTGGCTTGTGAATTGTGGTGTCACTGTCATTATATATTGGATATATTATCGCTTTATTCTTTGTAGTTTTTACTCCTATTAGCACTTGAGTCCCACCCAATTTCCAAGTGGGATTCACCTGTCCTTATGTACTTATTGTATCATCATCTCAGAGGATAGGATTCAGAAGCATTTTTTGTTTGCCCCCTCTTTCTTTTGCTCCAAAAGGATACCAGTTGTTTTTTGCCATGTCGCACCTGCCGACATTGCGGGATTGTTTTTACTAGGAGTTTCCGTGCATTAATTATTGATGTAACTAGGTTGAACTTGATGTTTTTGTCTTCATTTTTCTTGTACTATTAATATTATTCTTTTTACACATTTCCAACTTCATACTTAAAACGAAGAAAACAAACTGGGCGAGCAAACAAATTCTGATGTGACACTGCATTGATAAATGTATGAAAGTTTTCATGTAGTTTTATAAAGATCAATTCCAGCTAAAACATTGTGATGTGAAAATGATATTTGAAAAACTCGTGTAATGCGTTTCATTAGTATATAATACAATATATAAAAATAAGTTTACGAGTTTTTCTCAAAAAATAAAATAAAATAAGTGTACGAGTCTGTGTTACTTAAACCAATATCTAGGCATCAAGAATGCAATGTGGTTTAAAGGACTTGAAATATTATGTTGCGATTTCTTATAACTCAGGCTAAGACACACTAAGTACGTAGTAGACTCCTGAGAGGAAAAACTCGGAAGAAGAAATAAAAAACACTGCACAAATCCTGTCGAACAACGGCACATGTAATTTGTACAAATAAAAAAACAGCAAAATCTAATTTAGCAATTTCAAGTTATTCCAACATTGCGAGTCTAATCTATGGAGAAAGCAACTTCCCGTGGAGTGCTGTAGAAAACACGCAGAAACACCAAGATATAGGAGAGAAAGAGACAAGAATGACATTAGAAAAACTCGGGATACAAAATGAACCAATGGATCTGCTGTTTTGTCTACTTGCCAAAATAGTGTTGGGTTCTTATCAACTGTTGAAGAAAATTGGGTTACAGACTTACCTTATTGTAACTATATAACTGTATACTACGATGGATGTATCATCCAAATTGCCAGTGCCAATCTTTGCATGAAAATATGGTTATCCTACACATAAACCTACAAAAGACTCTCAAACATCTTTCCACTATGAAAATTTAGCCATTAGCTACTTGCGCATCTTCATCTTCAGAATCTGACGACATAGATGTGCTCCAACTATCAGATGAAATATCAGCTAACACATTGTCTTGTAGAAAAGGCAAGTAACGGGCGTTTGTAACTGAAGGAACTTTAGATACTTTTGGATCTCCTACTTCCTTTGAAATTGTAATCTTATGCCCAAGTGTCTTTGTATCAATTTTGGCACCAACAGAATTGATTCCTTTCTTATCATCTGCAAAGGTTGATTGAGGTAAATTTGTCTTCATTTTTGAACGAATGTCATAAGAACTACTGTGAGTGCCACCAAAATTCTGCACAACTTGGGAAACCACTGCATTTTGTTTCTTTGATGAATTTGGAACCACCTCATTTTTTCTCTTTGATGAATTCGGAACCACTTCATTTTCTTTTGTTTTTGATGAATTCAATACATCCAGCAATTGACGTTGTTTCCCCTCTGAGGATTCATCTGATGCTATCTGCAATACAGGTTCTTTCATCTGCAAGTCTTGCGAAGGGTGGGTTGAACCACTTATGTTTTCTGAGCTTTGTTTTGGTCTCTTGGAGGCAACAGAGTTTAGAGTTAATCCGAGATCCTCTTTAGCCCATTTAAAGACTGCACTTAATTTCCCATCCAAAGCTTGACAAAGAACATTCAAATTATTGATTTCATAACGGTAGAAGAGAGTTTTGTTGCTCCAAGTGCAAGAACAAAGCTGTTTTGCATGATCAAGACATGCAAAGTTATCTGAACATGAACAACCTACAGCAGACAAGTGTAAATCACGCAGGCAAATACTACATTCCCTTTTACAAGTGGCATCAAAATTTTCATCCATTCTTTGTGATACCAAAGAAGTGCAAAGAAATTTTCTTTTCAAACTTTCACTCCGGATGCGAGACTGCACAAAGGAAACAGGTATAATAAGAATGAAGCGACCTGAATGAAGCAAACTATGCAGCCAAATTTGAACAAAAAAAAAGGAAATGAAGGAGGGAGAGCAGGCCTTCAGAGCTTTCTTATATTATTAATACGAAAAATTTGTGCCTCCTTCGTCATTTCAATTTATCAAGATAAATGATTGAATACATGTTAATGACCAACGGGATTTGAAGTTGAGTAATAAATAAGTTCACAAAAACTAGGATTTGGGGATGAATGACTTACGTTCAAAGCTTTTATTAAGAACCCATTTTTTTTATAGGCATCTTTATATGTTAAGCTATCTGATGTGCTCTTCCTGCACAGATTAGTTTCCCATTGGACCCTCACAGCTTCCCTTGCTGCTCCTAGCAAAAGCTTATCATATGAAAGTAATGTCTTTCTCCTCTGTTCACAATATAGCTCTACAACATTCTGTCCATGAAGCAGCCACTCAAGAGGAGCAAAACTTGCTGCTTCAGAACAGTTGAAGCCACAATCAAATCCCGAATGATATGACCCGGGAAAGACAAGAACAAACTCATGAGGATACTGAATACAACGATATACAGGAATACCCTCTGCCTTCAATATGGAGCATGATAGCTGCATCACCTGTACAAAATATTTGCATGAAGACCTACCTCAAAGTTTAACATATCAAAAAAAGTAGTTCCCTTCAAAACATATAGACCCTTGTATTTCAGGTGACAGGAATTTATCCAAACACTCAGAATTGAACTAGTTGAAGAGTAACATTTTCTTCTCCTATTTTCTCTATCAGAAATTGATGGCAGCAATTATTTAACACTTCAATAAAGCCAAAAAAATCAGCCAAAGAAATTGTGAATGATGACAGCTTTAGCAAAAGGTTGAGTTGTGAGGTTGAACATTTAGCAGAAAGTGTTGTTCATATTTTCAAGGTAAAAAGAAAAAACCTCAACTCAAGGACATTGCATTTTAAATTTGGTACTGCAAAACCAGGTTGATTACAGTAATGTAAGCTATACTTAAGCAAGTGCAAACAGAGATCCTACAAGTTAAGCCTATGCTTCCTTCTCCAAGTGCCTGTTGCACAGGTGAATTTCAGTTGACGAAACAAATGAACATACCCTTATTCTCCCTTCAAACCTAGGCATCAACTACTTATAAAAGTTATGAAGCAAAAGACTAAATAAAAAGTACTTTTTATGGTCAATGAAACTTTTGAAATTCATTAGATGATTTAAAGAGAGAAAATTATGACAAAAAACATGCAGGATGCAGAAACATTTTTGATAAATGGTAATAGTTGGGAGATATTGACTGGAGAATGGGTGGAATTAGTATATAAATAATCAGTAGTGTCAGAATCCATCTGATCAATAATATGATATTTGTCAGAAAAACATGCATGGATTCATATTGAAGGGGCTAATAGAAGATAGAAGATAAATATGAGAAATAAAAGCCTGTTAGGCATGCATCACGGTTACTTTTCAAAGAAAAATAATTGTTCATAACAAGCAATCATAGTCTCACCATATTATCATGCATATCAGGCTGTCCTGCTTGCAAATCTGGGAGATACTTCTTCCAAATTGTTTCAAAGTTACTAGCAAATTTTCCTGGGATGCCATACCACACTTTTGGTTCACCCAAATGCACGTAATATAATGAGTATAAGTGGTGCTCTTCAACTTTCTGTTTTGGTCAAGTGATCAGAAAGAAAAGTAAGCAGAAGGAGTTCATTAGTTACACTTGAAAATTAGTTAGGAATTTCCACCAGAATTCCATTAGGAGATTAAAGAAACATTGGAAATAAAGATGTGATGTGCATGCAATTATAAGGCAATAAAGCAATGGCATACCCAGTTGAGTGGAGAGAAGCACATTCCCACGTGAATTTTGGGGGCAAAATTACGTGAAGCTTCAGAGCTTTCAAAACAAAGAAGGGATCCTGACAGTGAAAGTATATTATTCAAGTTCCATCCAGATTTCAAATATTCAGGGTAAGTGTATGCCTCCACAGGATCAGAAACTGTCGGAAATCCACTGCTAAAAACTCCAGCCTCCAAAGTGTTACCACAAAGAACCTAGTATAAGGTAGCATGAGATAAATTAGAATTTTCACAATGTATCAAAGACTGAAGATGGACAAGGCACTGCATGTTTCAATTTATTCTTCAATATACCTTGATTTCTTCAGTTGGATTTTGAACAATCCGTCCATATTCACCCTCAATATTCTCCACAGATGGTTCCCACTGCTGATGTATAGCTAATTTTATATTGGAACCTATAATCTTCATCTTATCCTTGTAATCAAAGTACTGGCTCTTAAATATGTCTGCATATTTCTTTAATGTTTTGAGACTGAATTTAGGACCAGGTTCAGACTCACAGTCACATTTTTGAACATTCTGGTTATTTGGAGTGCTGGTGTTTCTATTACTAAGCTGAGAGTCTAAAGCTACTTTTACATCTCTTTTTCTCTTGGTTTTTGTATTTCCACGAGCATGCTGAAGTTGGTGTCCATCAATTCGCTGAATCTGAGCAACAAATTCAGACTTTTCCCATATGTTCTTTTTCTCAAGAGTGCATGGTGGTTTCCAGCAAGTAGGAGGGACAATACGGCAAATTCCATAAGGTTCTGCTCTGGAACGTATGCTTGCAATATATTTAAGTGTGTCTTTGAATTCCTTCATAATGTACACAATTCCTCAAAACTTTATTCTACAATCTCAACAATCATAAGAATCCACATTTGATGACATAAATCAAGATGTGTACATGAAAACACAGGAGTGTTTCCATGTGCACATCTTCTGTTGGGTGGTAGGTACCTCTTCTGTTGGGTGGAAAATTGGAGCTTCTTCCAAAACTTCTCTTATAGCATCCTCAGGATGCCACCTTGCTGTTACCTGGTTCAAGAATTTGATAAATAAACAAACAAAAAAAAAGGAGACATGATCATGACTGTTCCAATGTGGAAAGGTAAAGTGAAAGGTACATACCTTCACACAATTACTGCAGTTTGGACATCCATGTATGATCCCTTTTGGACGACCATCATTTAAAGGGGGATCCTGAAAAAAGAACACACATACAATTAATTCCTTTATAGTTAGAAGAGAAACCACCTAAGAGATTATGCTCACAAAAGCACTTGGAAAATTGGAATCAGTTATCCAAAGTAATCATAATTGTAGTCATATATCTGTGTGTGTGTGTGTGTGTGTGTGTGTGTGTGTGTGTATTCTAGCAATATCAGTAGTGAGATATTGCCTAATTCACACCTATTTACAGAACAAACATCTGAGAAATCCTGCAATCCTGAGCCAAACCACCAGATAAATCACACAAGAACATAGGCAGTTTAAATACACTATCTGCATCTAAATGAGTCCTAATAACAATGCAGAACTTGAACAATATAAAAGAAGCAAGATTCCATTCCAATTATTGTAGGTTACCCACCACCTAAGGACATGTAAAGTATCTTGATTCTTGTATTTATTATTGAAATTATTACTCAATATAAAACAAACATGGACACCAATTTTTTAATGAACAAAATCATTAAAATTTATTCATATTGCCATATTCTCATTCATGCATCTCATTTCAGAACTCAGATTCAGTAGTCTGGGTATAAAGTATGAATACAATTAACTTATGGTGCAGCAAGGGCCATTGTCTGCTCTGGGACCATAGTTATTAGAATCTCATGATTCATGATTTGAATTGTTCGCTTCAATGCAATTCAGCTAACTACCAATTTGTATCATTAGATGAATCTCAAATGTCTTTGAACCTTACAATACATGAACGAATTTGTACAGTTTTGTATCATTGATATGAATCACATGATCCAACAACATCAACATCAACAATATCTTTAACCCAAGTAATCACATGATCCAACAATTCGTAATTTTTTCTTTTTTTACTTTTCTTTCACCAATTTTCATGAAAGAAATTGAAAAGTCAAATAAGTTTAAACTATTAAATGGAAAGGGATTGAAGGAATACATCTAAACTTATCCTATTGGATTATTTCACAAATTTATTTATCACTCACTCATCCAATGCATGCATTCTATTTTGTTGTTTCATTGAGCGGGGAAAGGTAGTTAAACAAGACTTAATGGAGTGGGATATAGATTGGCGGACGGTATGTCTTAGGACGAAGTGGAGAAAAGCTATAAGCTTGGTGGAGGTTAAACCCAATAGTAGTTCTATGTTCTAGTCATTCCTTTGTTTTAGTCATTTTCCTCTTCTTTTCTCCCTTCTTCCTTTCACCTCTCTTTTATTTTAGCTTATTTTTTCTCTTTTATGTCTTATTTCCACTTTTTTTTCCCTTCTCCCTTTCTCTTTCTTTGTCTCATTTTCGATTTATCATTAGGTTCATCTACCACCGACCCCAATTAACTTGGGCTAAAGGTGTTGTTGATGTTGATTGATTCATTTCCATTCTTCTAAAATAGAGACTTCACAAACTTAGATATAACTAATAATTTGTTGATGAGACTTATGGCTAATTTTTTGTTATCTATTTCAAGTTTAAAATTATTAGATTGAACACTATGCATAAACTATGTGATACATTTGAAATTATATTTCATTGTCTTTGAATCTTACAACACATTATGATTCACAATTCAAAAATTAGCTTCCTGATTCACAATTTGAATCTCAATTTGATAATCTTGTCTAGGACTATGCCATTCTAGTTTGATCTTATTAGTAATCTAATCACTAACAAAAAAAAAATGCAAGATTCTCAACTTAACCATAGGAAGATGCTTTGTGTGAGATTCCTCAGGTTTGTGGTGATTGCTCTGATCTGAGATTATCCACGGCCGATGCATAAGAACCTGTCTATAAGCAGAAATGTCATTCATCTCAGGAATAGTCTCCATGAATACTGGCTCTTGTTCGGATGCAATTCGAAAGGTTGTAGATTTATCACTTTTCTTAACATTTCCATCCCTTTTCAAAATGAAAGATGTCAGGGATGTAAAACCAGGGGGAACTGAAAGATTTTCTCTCTTCTCAGATTTGGTGCAATCCTTTCCATAATCTGCTTCCATAATCACTGCAGGCAAAAGCCAAGCAAATATTATCTAGAAAACCATTTTTAGCACCAATTGGTACTTGGAATAGAAAATGAAATATTAGGATAGAATGTATTAAACATGATTGCAGACAATTTACTACCCTGATAGAATAATTATTCACTCAACGGTTTGTACTTCAAACCAGTACAACAGCTCAATAAAACATCCAACATTTCAATAGGAGAAGAGAAGTGCAGACAGAAGACTGAAGAGGGAAGTGTGTACAAAGAAACCAAAAGCTAACAAAATTCAACTGTAAGTATTGATGATACAGAAGTTGTGCATCTTAACATAGAGGACACAGAAGCAACATTTACAATAATGTGTCAATGAGTAATAAAAAATTAGACACTGTTTTAAGTTAAGAATAAATCAGAAGCAAGGTAGTCAAACTCAAGATTTTACTTAGACTTGGAAAGGGAAAACAGAATCGTAAATCGGGAAATCAACTATATGCATATAACATAGCATAAATATGAGGAGGGTGGGGGGGAACCTTTATAACACACCAAATACTTAATTAAGCTTAAATTCATAAGCATAAGAAAGTCGATAGATAAGGTCATAAATGACAAACAAAACAACTTAAATACTGCAGTACTGCCTACTGCAAGTACAAAACACCAGGACATGAACAGAGCCAGATAACCGAACCAGACAAACAGATCCAGAACACAAACAATAGCTTACAGAAACAGAGAAACAGAACCAGCCAAACACAGCCGCAGATGAACAAAAAAGAACTGGTTTAAAACAAAGAGCTCAGATGTGGTGGAGAAAAGCTCTGGATGTGGCGGAGAGGAGCTCTGATCACAGCAAATGTGTGCAGCAGTTTTGGGGGAGAGCTGCAAGAGGTTGAAGAAACAGTCACGAAGAAAAGAAGTGTTTCTCTTGGTTCTCTTAGTCTAAGGGTTCATGAACACTTGGTTTTTGGGCTTGGGTTTATAGGCTTAGGTTTGTAGAAGCCAAAAAAGAGCAAAAAAAAAAAACTTTGAAACCCAACCAGCCAAGCAGAACCGAAAACTCTACAATTCTACGTGGTGGTGATTCTACTGATTCTACTCCTTAACAATTCTGAGCACACACAAACTCGCCCAGGTACTGGAGAAGCATAGAATTGTGTGATTCTATGAGTCAGTGCGCAATTTTGACTACCATGATTAGAAAATTAACAACGTTAATATTATTTAGTTTTTTCTTATAATGAAAACACAGTTTTGTACTTACTGTTTCTTGCACTTCTATGCTTTAGTGTACAAGAACAAGACCAAACATCTTTACCAAAAGTACTAGATGATGCAAAGTGATAATATACAGTATACCAATATGCTCCCCAACTTCTGTAAGCACTAGCAGAAGTCAAATTAGTTTTATGCAAATTACCAAGGATATGTAAAAGAAGGAAGTAAATGAGGTCATAGAAGAATTGGAATGGTTTGGAAATGACATTTCACTTGCTCGGCAAAAAGGAAAATGTGGAACCTATTGAGAGTGAAGGCCAGCTCATTCCCACTCTAGCTCACAAATTTACACCTCTCCCAAAATAGTGTGAAATTGAGCTGAAAATGAGGGGCAGGTTATTCTAATTATGAGTTTCCCAAAATAAGGTTCAATCCTACCAAGTAAGAGGAAAGCATAATGCTTTGTTCCATACTCCATCTCAATGAAAATTAATTCCATGCATTCCATTTTCAGCCCCTCTTCACCTTTCCTACTCTCTCTAATTAGCACAGGCTGAAACATGAGGAATTGAAGTCATTTTTGTTTTTGACTTTATGCCAATAATCCTTGCACAAATCGACATAAACATAAATTTCAAAGAGACCTCAAAGGTGAAGCAGTATAGTCATTAAAACTAAGAAGCATTTCAAAACAATATATAAGGGAAAAAGGTGCAGTTTTGATACATACCCAGAATGTCGAAATACGGAGATTGCCCCAAAACCAGATTTCTGCAACAAATGAACGGGGAATATTGAACTGAAGAGCGTAAATTAGCTTGCAGCAAGCCAAAATCAAAATAAAAACTAAATAAATAAATTATAAAAGCAGATTATGGATTGAATGATTAAAGGTCTGTGCATTTTAGTGTCAAAATTGCGTCTTCTCTCTTCTTGCCCGAACCCGAAGAATGTAGACTATAAAACCCTAAAAATTTAGCATTAGGCCCCAATATTTCAATTAAATGACGATTCATTTTATAAAAAAACAAAGGATTCGCAAGTCGTATAAGGACAGAATGAATGAATACTAGCACCATACTCGGTTAACTGCGTTTCATGTGAACTGCAGAAAAAAAAAAATGGGACTTGTATTTAACTTATGTTCTGCAGTTCAATTTTTGCTGCATACCAGTGAAATGTGTACAAGTACTATAACACTTCAATCGCCGATTGCTCAAGAAAAAGTGATTGTAAGAGTCACTTGAACAGTAATTAATTATGATTCAATGCAATACACAAATCTATAATGGGTGAGTTATTATAAAGTTTGATTTCCAAAAATAAATAAATAAATATCATTCTCTTCATTTTAACGGGACTCAAAAACAAATTCTCGCCCCTTAAATAGATTTTTTTTCTCTACAGATGTTGTCTGGCCACATAGTCATTTTAGTAGAACTTGTTAAATATTTAACAAATAACTAACAAAGAAATTTTGAGTGTTAATGAGATTCAATTGATGTTATTGTAACATGAAACAACTAAAATTGTATAATTATAATACTTGAATATTAAAAGTGCAATTAACCCAACAATAAAATAAAATACTCAAGTAAGGAAAATATAGCCTAAAATTAAAATGAAAAGCAAAATCAAAATTAAAATAAAACATAATAAAGCCTAAAATTAAAATATCCTAATTTTCTTGAAACTCTATAAGAAGATGTAGCCTCTAACTTCATATTTTGTTCTTCCACTTGATCCCAATTGGCCTCTATCTTCTCTAAAAATTAATTTTCTCCTTCCTACATAGAAAATAAACGGAAAACAACGATATGAACTAGAAATCCAAAATATGTAATTTACTAAGGAAATAGGTTTAAGATTCCTAAAAATTATAAGAAAAAGTTAAAAAAAAAAAAAGACTAAATGAAATAGTTTTTATTAGCCTTCACACTCATCACTCATGCGAATCATGATGGACTGTATTAAACCGACAGTTCTTGGACTGAAGTCCAATTATGTTTTTGTCGGGTAAGGCCCAAAGTTTCTAGACGTGGATTGGATTGATTACTTTGTTCATGCCTTCTCTTTTCATGTTGGAGATTTGTTGGATTTATCTATCTTCGTTGATTCAGTTAGGTAACTAGTTCACACTTCAAAGTTGGTTTTATATATGCATGTCTGCGTGCTCATTTTTCAAATTTGATTAAGCTGATAGGCTATGTTTTTTATTTTGTCAAAATGATTAGACATACTTTGTGTTTGATCAAGTTCAGAGTGCTCAAGCTTTGTTTATATTTTTAGACATGTATTAATTTACTTGTGTAGTCAATCTCAAGTTGTAACTATTAGTATATGTATTTTGTAGTTTGTATAGAGTGTATTGCAACTAATTAGATCAATTAGTTACAGTTAGCACATTAGTTATAGTTTGTTGAGGTTAATTTTATTATTTAATTTCATACTTGTATATAAGGAATATTTGTTCCCTAATTATATATATATATATATATATATATATATATATATATATATGCATATATACGTGTATATACACTTGGCTCATCTCATTCATATACATTTTTAACTCTCAAATTATCTCTTCTCTTTAGCTCAGCCATATTTCTCTACCATAATCACTAGGCAAATGGATTCCATAAGATTTAAGTGTCCCTTAGTTTAGTCAAACTTACCCCATATTGAAACATGAATATGCCTCGTTCATAAACCTCTCGCAAAAACAAAACAAAAACATTGGCAACTAGACACAAACTAATCATGCAAAAATTGAATTAAGTGAAAACGTACTCAAGTGTATGAGATTTTTTCCTAACTTACCTACATGACCGATGAGAAACTATGAGTCTATTTGGATGTAAGTTTCTCTCGAAACACTTTTAGAAGAAAAAAAAAAAAGAAGAAAAAAATAACATAAGCTTCTCCATAAGCTCAAATGAGTTTTCCATTAACTTATTTGTAGATGTTATCTCATATTTTAGAGAAACTATATTGATAAACTTATAGAAATTAGCTAATAGAGAACTTATTTTTGCTTATGAAAAAGTTCATCTTATTTTTTTCTTTTTATTTTCTTATTTTAGAAGTGCTTTTAAAGAAATTTATCCAAACATGCCCTATATCCATCACTACTATGTGGACTATCTTCTTTTTTTTTATAGAGGGGGCACATGATTGCGATATAATAATATATACAACGCCTAGGTTCAAAACAAAGCGTTTTTTTTTTTTTTTTGCGATCGAGAATAGTCACAGAACAAGGGATACAATGGATAATTGGATTTAACACGAAGATAAGAGGTACAAAATATAAAATTTTAAGATAAATATTTGCATTTTATTAAAATAAAAGGGTGCATTTACTTACTCTCGCATGTAAATAGGCATGGCAACGGGGCGGGTCGGGGGCGGTTTTTACTTATACCACCCCCGTCCCCGCCCCTAAAAACCGCCCCCGCCCCCGCCCTCGAAAACTGGTGGGGCTAAAAAAGTTGCCCCCGTCCCCGCCCCCGACGGGGGTCGATTTTCCCTGCCCCGCCCCGCCCCCGAACATTAAAAAATTGCTATTAAAAAATTAATTTTAAACAACAACTATAACATAAAATTTGATTGCGCTAAGTCTCAAATGTATGTAATTACAATAAAATTTCAACATTAGATGTTTATTGCTGGAAAATAAAATTAGTTATACTCCTAATTCTTGAATAAAATTAAGCTTTTATCCCAAGGTATTAGACATATATAAAGGTATTTTTGTAAATAATTAAATATAACATGGCGGGACGGGGGCGGGGGCGGGGGCGGGGGTGGGGGCGGGGGCGGGGCGGTTATCAGCATTACCAAAATCGCCCCCGCCCCCGAATTCAACAGGCGGGGAAAAACCGAACCCGAACCCGAAACCGGTCAACTCGGTTTTTCCCCGTTGACATCGGAGCGGGTTCGGACGGATGCCCACGGATGCGGGTGAAGTTGCCATGCCTACATGTAAACGGGTAAAGAGGTTCAAATACATAAAATTAAGGGTGCAAAATATAAAATTAGAGAGTACAAAATATAATATTTTAGGACAGATACTAGTGATTTTATTGAAATGAAAGAATGCATTTGCCCACTCTCACTCCAACATAGCCCCACCGGTCTAGAAGATTAATTAATTAAAAGACAACTAAGTAGTTTAAAGTGGATAAACTCATTGGAATTATTCAATTTGGCACAGCAATGCAAAAGGACAGGTGCTAAACGGCAAAACTGATAATTTGCCAATTTTACAATTGCATGCTGTTTATATGCCTATGCCAGCAAGAACCTGTCTTCATATGTATTACTACTATTAGGCCTCGTGTCTCTGCAGTTCCATCCTAATTTCTTGTTCCCCTGAGTAAGAGTTCGGTCTCCATTACTGGTGGACCAATCTAACTAATAATTCTTGCATTTGTGTTTCATTGGTATACCTACGGATTTTTTTCAATGTGTCAATTAGATTTTCTTTAAAAATCTTCCTCAAAATATTAAAAAATCATCTTAATTTTCATATCATCTCTCAATTACTGTACAAAAAAATCATCTTCTCAATTATGGACCTCAGCCTCAATTATTTATGTTTCTTCCGTTATTTAATTATTGTTTATCATCAAAAAGCTAGCTATGTGGATGAAGGCGTGAAGCAGTGGCCATATCCATTCCCTCAACGTAACATTCAACAAATGAAAGCCTTTGGAATGCAAATTAAAGAAACAGAAAAAAGAGAGGAAAAAAAAAAAAAAGCAAACTAGTTAAAGCAAACCATATCTACGATGTGGAATGAAAGAATCTCTATTTATCTGGGCCTATAGTAATAGCCTCATATGCGACACATTTCAATGTCAATCAATTAATATACCGACAAATAACTAACACACAGTGAAATACGTTAGAAATAATTCATGCACCATATGACTAGCGGTTCATTGATTAAAATTGAAGTGACTACCTATAGAAATTAAAAGGCAAAATAGCAGAGACAAATTAAGATCTCAAGCTGTGTCTGCCTTGATCTCTGCCCCTTTTTTAACTTTAGTCTCGTGAAAAAGTTATATATGTTTGCATCAACCACGTGCACTTTTTTCTTAGCTAGTAGTTTATATTTGATTTGTCATGCGATGTGTGTTGTCCATGCACTCCATTAGATTTTGATCATATATAATAACATATAATAGATGTGCCATAACAAAAGATCTAATTAGGAGTCTAATTCATGTCTTTAAAACATGAATAGACGGAAGATTCCCGTTTCATTTGTCAAGCTTTTCTCACATGCTTCAAACATAAATGTGCTTAATTTCAACCTTTGTTTGACGAAAACATTTTTCGTACCTATGAACGATCGATCTACACGTCTGTTTGCTGCGGTTTTGGGCATGGCAAGTTAAGTAGCTTCCTATACTATCCATGGATATGACAGCTTTATTGCCGAGATTGGATAAGTTGGGGCTTTGATCGAGTTGCGACATTGGTGGATAGAGCACAGGAGGAATGCCCAAAAACCTGATTTGAGTCAGCATGACATGATGTCGTATAATATTTATTATTTTGTAAATGATTAATTTTTATAGAAAATCTAATTAAGTTTTTTTTTTCTTTTTTCAATCACATTTATTTTATTTTGAAGACTTTTGCTAAAAGTTGATTGATCATAGTTTCTCTTTATTTAATCATTTTTTTTTATTTAAAAGATTCCAACTTCAATCTTTCTTAACGAATTCAAGTTTAAATACGACATCATAATGATATGTTAATTAAAATTTATGTGTGATTTCAAGTTTAAATATTGTAAATAAATAATAATTAATTAAAAAAATGACTTATTTAATCTCTCTAATTACACAAATTTTACCTTTTAATTCATACACATACAGAGGATACTAAGGATATCCCGACCCTTATACAAAGGTCCAATATAAAACACAAATATAATCCTAAACTAAGAATTTTTTTATTGAAAAAAATATTATATTTTCAATTAAAAAAATTATTAAAAACACATTCGATTTGTATTCAAACATGTCTTGACTCCAACTCAAAAGTCATTACCACCTGATGAATAAAAGTTACTGGAAATGTATGCATATCCCAAGCCAACCCCGCAAAAAAACTTACAGCCCACGTCTTTAATACTCTACTTAATTAATCCCACATATTTATTTCTATAGTTATATGCCCCTATCCCAACGTATACAGGATCCAGAAAACACAGGTCAGCCATAATATTGCTACAACGATTTTAAGCAAACCTTCGGACAAGAGCTCCATTCGTAAAGAGAGAAGTGGCAGTTCCTAATTAATCTATTCGAAATCCATGCCCAAGATCAAGTCGGCATCCAGTTGCTCATTCCTAAAAATAATACGGGTGTTGATTATTAGGTGGGTGTTGTAAAAGTGTATAACATTATATTCATTATATAAATAAATTAATATTGTTGAGTTGAGAGAGCTTTGCTCTCTTAATTAAGTAGATCTACCATCAAATTAATTGAGATATATATAATATAATTATAGATATATTGAGTGTCTTAGACATAAAAAGAAAAAAGAAAAAGAAAACACGACACGAGGAAAAGAAAGCAGAATGAAAAGAAAAAGAAATTGATAATCTAAGTGGCTGCACCTTTTTCTTTTCTTTTCTTTTCTGTTTCTAGTCAAACATTTTTTTTTAATGCAGTCTAGTGTTTTTTTTCATTCACAAAGATATGTCTTTATGTACGAGGAGACTATAATGATGTCCCTTCCAAATAAAAATCGCCTTATAAAGCTTCAGCATACTAGGCACTTGATCGGTTGATCCACACAATTAACAGGTTACACATATGAACTTTTGATCATCTCACCGGAAAATTAAGCTTTCAGTCGATCATGACAAAAAATAAAATAAATTAATTAAAGAAGAGAAAATATAACCAATTCTAATTACATATGGACAAACTGTATACAAAGGAATGGCTCACAATAATAGAAGTAAATAATGGTAATTACGAAAAGCCTAATGGACCATAATATTATTACCCTACCACGTACTTGAACATTATACCACACAAACTTGTGACAACTAATCCCAATATGGCAATATCTATCATGTGACTTGCCCCTCATAACGAAGCACCATAAATACACCACAAATAAACGAATCTTGATAACATAATTTACAAGATATGAACCACATATATGTGTATATATGTACACACATAACACATCTTTAATTATAGCAATACCATATTATTGTTATTATTATCAACCTCGAATCTTATTGCGTCCAAGTTTGAAGCCACGCCATCCTCTAGGCTATTTTCTTCTAGATCCATGTCCCATAAGAAACCATATCCGTCATCACCTTTGGCACCAATTTGAGTAAGAAAGGTATTATTGGTGTTGGTTTCGCGAGAGAAGTGGAGGAGATCCATCAAAGAATTAGCGTTTTGTTGGGTAGGGTTGAAGTGATGATGATATTGGTGGGTTGGCATGGAGGAATTAGAGAAAGAGGCAAGTCGGTAATTATACCCACCATGAGGCATGGCTTGGTTGGTGGGAGATGACGAAGCCAAAGTTAGGGATGATGGAGGTGGTGTAATTGTCTCATACGGTACTAGTTTGGAACTCATGTTGTCATCTTCTTTGCTTTTGTGGAAGACTCTACACAACACCCAGTCCTCCTGAAAATCAACAACGGTTTGACCTAATTCATTAGCATAGGTAGAGAAACTAACCTCACGCCAAAAATAGTAAAATACACGGCAATTAAGGCCAACACAACACCCTTTATTTCCTCCCCCCGTGAACTGTTTAATTTATTGCATATATTTCTGACAACATATTCATCTGTAACAAAAGGAAACATTCACCTCAAAAAAAAAAAAAAAAAACTGTAACAAAAGGAGTTCATACATTCTATTTGGATTTAAATGTGTTTTTTATTTTGTATGAATGAGGATCTATTTGATTTTTGTTAGGGGTGGGATAAATTGTTCGTTGTTGAGAGTTTATCACAGTCCACATGAACCTCAAGTTAAATTAGACCTATTTTAAAATTTACTTAAGTTTAATAAGCAGTTTATTTAAATAAAAACAAATAATATGACAATATTATTATTATTGTATTAAATCTATTATAAAATTTGAAATTATATAGTTATTAATATATTTTAAAAAAATCATTGAAATATTCTATTTAAAGTTATGTTTATAATTTTTTAATAAAATTTATTATATAGACTTTTAATTAAATAATCTTTGAAGACTAGTTATAATTTAAAAAATGCTAGACCTTAAAGAATCTATATCAAGTAAATAAGCTTAATCTTTGGTTTAGAAAATATGTTAGACTATATGACCTTACAAAACTTTGGCTAGTTAACTTTACTTCTTATTACTCTTTATTTTCTTCATTTAAAAACCTTTTTTTAGTTAAATTTAATTCTTATAAATTTTAATATTTCTTAAACGAATCTTCATCATCACTTTCATGTTACGTTCTATGATAACATGATGTAACATGACTAAATATATATTATATCATTAAACATTGATGAATAAATCATTTTTAAAAAAGTAAAATTTAAATCAAATAAAATATTATTTAAAGACTAAAAGATATTAAACAGTATTTATCTTTTCCCCCTCCCCACCCTCTTTCTAATTAAAGTCGACCATATCCAGCTCCAAGGCACATGAGGGAAAAACAAAGATTGGAAAACTGTCATGTCTTTTAAGGGAGAATCTATTCCCACTTGTTCAGTCATCAATTTTCTCCAACAAGGCCTGTCAAGTGGACATATATATAGACATCCTTCCCTATACCTACTCTCATTACAGGTGTGTGGATTTGCATATATATATATATATATATATATATATATATATATATATATATATTTATTTATTTATTTTAAAAGGAAATTTGTGTTGGTAAGTCATGACTTTAATTAGATTTGTTAAAATATTTTTCAAAATAAGTTATAGTATTTTTGCATCTATATATTCTTAATATTTTCAAATGAGTATTTCAATTAGTTACAACTTGTATTAATTAAATATTCCTAAAAATGTACAATATTATCTAAAAAACAAATGGAAAAGTGTGGAAGTGTGTGAGTGTATGTATGTGACATGTCAAATGTGTTTAAATGTGAGTGTAAAACATATAATTCATGTAAAAAATTTAACAGGTACTTGTCAATTTATAACTTTTTTCAATGATTTATTAAATTTAAGAAAAAAATAATACTAAACATTCATATGTATATATAGTTATACGATATCCAAATTATTGTTTTTCTCTTTTTCATATAAAGTGATTTTCTCATTATATATATATATATATATATATATATATATATATATATATATATATATTCCCCAAAGCTCCATCCCGAGATTTTTGTACTAGTGTTGTACAATTTTTGATTACTTTTTACTAATTTGATCGATATGATTTTAAATTTAATTTTTAGAACAATGAAATTTGTATAAAATCGTGATCTTCAACCATTTTAGTATGTTTTAAATTTTGATAAATTTTAGTAAAGTTGTGGATACCAAAAACAGCCTATTTGGTTAAGGCTTGTATACAAAGTTCTATGCACAAAATATGATTTAGCTATAGGAGTGATATATTTTGCATGTTACGTAAACAAGAGTCAGCTGATAAAGTTTTGAATCCAGTGATCAAATATTAAATAACATGAAAAGAATTTGATTGCAAATTATAAAGATTTGGCTATCAACGATTAATTTAGTGTTAGCAATGACTTCTATCTTATAATCTTTAAAAACATTAGCTTTATGCCTCAACTAGCAAAAAAACAATGTTATTTATTATTGCACAAAAAATGTTAATCAAGCATTAGGATTATTAATTCCCTTGATTAATATAAGTCTCTGTCTAATGAAAACTAAATTATTAAATAGTATGATGAATTTTACTAACATTTGATGTGCTTATAAAATTTATTTAGTGAAATAATCTTTTACGTGAGAGTAATATTGATGAAATAAATATTAACAACAAAATTTTATTATATTCGATCAAGAAAATCAAGATTAATATAAATAAGTTACATGATTCTTTTATATATATGACCATGTGATCTTAATTACTTTTTAAATTTTGATCATTTATATATAATTATATGATTATAAATTTATTCTGATTGCTTATATATATATATATATATATATATATAACACTTTCTAACTAGATAAATCTACTTCTTATAAAATCATCTACTAGTAAAATATATCTTAAATTAGTATAGATGAACCATGTCATCTATGTTAATACTTTTTTTTTTATAAGAAAAATAAAATTAATAGAGTATATAACTCGTCTACATAATAAATTTCCGTCATTAGACATCTCATATTAGCAAAACTGCTCTAGAAATATCCTCCCTGATAAAAGATTTGAACGACAATAGTACAAAGAATCTTTTCCTAGCTTTAGCCGCAAATCACCTCATGATTTGACCTCAATTAATTACATCAATCAAACCAACCACATGACAACCATTTAATCTCTGTTTTTTAAAAGTTATATTGATAAAGATTAATCTAACTACAAATGTTTAGTAAAAAAAACATGTTTTTTGGTAGTGACTTATTTAGTAATATTATAAGATGTCAAATCATTAGTAAAAACCATCTTTTATTTTTAACGAATTTCTAAAAAGAGCAATTTAACTTCTTTTTTAAAAATCATGCTCTAAAACTAACGTTATACAAATTAATTACATCATTTTAAAAGGGATAAATAATGTTTTTAGTTTTTATATTATTTTCTGAATCTTATTTTTAATTTTCAAACTTTCATATATATATATCATGTAATTTAAGACATGATTTTATAAAGAAACATGTTTTTATTTTGTTCCTCCTCAAAATTTGGTTAAAAAATGTGCAAAAAATAGGAGTAAAGGTCAACGATTAAAATTTTTTTTTTATAAAATTCAGGAATTAAATTATACAATATAAAAGTCCAACAACTAAAAATAAAATTCAACCAAAATATAAAAACTAAAAATATTTTTTACTCTTCTAAAAATTATAGTAGTAATTAAATGGACAAAAGCGAAATTAAACAACTAAACAAGGTTGCACCCCACGAGCAAAGCTGAAAAAGCAAAGTGGAAACGAACGTACCTTTGGAGGCATATGTGGGGTCTCCAAACGGAACTCATGCATGATCCAACCGGTTTTGATGCCATTTGGAGCTCTGTTCCTGTAGAACACCAGTGTTTTCCTCATCCCTACAACTTCTTGCGTGGCTGGATCCACCACCGTACGATCCTTCCCCGTTGCTTTCCAGTACCCTGATGTAGTTGCCCGGTTGGTCCGAAACCCCGTCGCATATTTGCGGTCCCGGAAACTGAAGAAGTACCACTCATTCGCATTCAGCTTAGCCACCTCTGTTCATTAATATTGCGCATGCATGCATCATCAACACATGCATGACTCGTCAATTTTCTTATACCAGCAACCAGACAAAACATGACTAAGGTAAGATAAAATAGTATGCATACGCAATCAATTATGTCCTGGAATTAATAATATACTTTTTTTTTTTGTTTACATAAGATTTATCTTTTATCGAAATCAATCATTTTGAATCAGATAAGATTATTTTGGATGATAAAATTCTTTTTCTAAATTCTTTAACGTAATTATATATCCAAAATCTAAATTTGAAATATCTAATTAAATTAGAACAACACATCAGTTTATCCATATACTAAGTGATCATAATTCATAATACTATACTGTTAGGTCTTGTGTTGAATCACTATCTCGTGTCGGCTAGTTCATTAATGAAATGAAATTAATTAATTAATTTCAAGTTTTCAATTCTAGTAGACAAAGATGACAACAACCATAGTGTTTGATGATACCAACATACGGTAGTGGTAATTTCTGCTTAGAAGTTTCAACGTATTTGGCTACTGTTTTGCTATATTTGTGATTTCGTAGCCCGTTTTTACTCTCTCTTCTCTATCACCGCCTTTCGTAGCTTTCATAATATAGTGCATGAAAAGAGGACTAAATAATCTACGCAAGAAAGATCATGATGTATGTCCTTTCATGCATAAAAAAATAGTAGCTTTTCTTATATTTCACGAGGGACAATGTTATTAATAATTATACACAATATAATAATGCTAACGAGTAAAAATCAACTAGGGTGAGTCATGTCCGAGAAAGGTAATTAACTGAGGCGTATATTTATACACGTAAGTGTGTGTCCACAGTTTATATTAACATCAGCAGTGTTTGTTGCTTGGTGAAAAAGTATTGCTTTGTCAACTTTGTTATAATAAAAAATACTAGTTACTAAGAATGTTTATATATTTATCCTAAGCGTTAAATTAAAAAGAAACTATGACCAAAAGAACGATAAATAAATGAAAGGACATGATTCTATGCATGAATCAATTAAACTACTTGAATATCAAGAGTTGTGCTCCACGCCACCCTACAAATTATAAGCTGCCATAGGACTCTATATTGTGTTAGGGGTTGGAGTCCTCTATTACATGACGAGGGGGAAAGCTAATTATCACTCGCAGAATTAGCAGCAAACGAGTCCAGCTATGTACAATGTATATCTATAAAAAAAATGATAACTCTAAAAATATATATGTCCCAGACTGACTCATCGTGGTGAAAAAAGAATTAACCCAAATAGTTTTTATATGGAATGAAGAGTACTACGTACAGCAGAGTGCATGTGCTTTGCATGTGTGCATATAGTTTATATTTTATTTGTAGGCTTGTAGCTAGAAGAAATTTAAACTGGAAGAAGAAAATAGTATGAACAAAGGAATTTTGAGAACGGGCTTATTTAAAAAAAAAAAAAAAGGAATTGAAGTTTGAAGAGAATGGAATGAATAAAGGAAAAAAACAGATTAGAGAGTATGACTTTATTTAGATAAACTTTTCAATAAGTACTTAAAATCAGAAGATAATTAAAAATGATCTAAAATTATCCCACCAGTTAAATTGATTTATGTTATGTTAAAATTAAATCACGAAAAATTTAGATGAGAAATTTTCTATTAATTAGTTTATGAATAGAATCATTTTAATTTATTTGAGAAATTTAATTTAGCTTTTCTCTAATAAGACTATTGCCTGGTTTTTGGGATTAATTTTTTAAGTTCACGAGACTTTTGAATTAAAATAAGTATTTGATTCTTAATTTGCATGAGATTAATTTTAACTTATTAATTTTTTATGCATTGATATTTATAGAAAAAATTATGCATCCTAATATTAATTATAAGTAGCATATAGAGCTCAGCAGCATCGTTTGGATCTTCATTTAAATTCTATACCAAAAAAAAAACATGATTGGTATGAGCCAATGAGAGGAAAAAAAATAACTGGCCCAACAATACATGCAAAAGACAAAAACTAAAATACCGGCAAGTATTTCAAGTGGAGTATGTTAATTATATAAATTAATTAATTAATTAATAGTATAATGTACGGGATGTTTTATTTTATTTATTGACAGAGGCAGAGTATTCATGAATAAGTTGGCTTTGCGTTAATCATTGAAGAACTGAATCCACTGTCGTGTCTGTGAATGTGATAACCTATAACATTATTGTTTTTTATTCATCACTAAATATTAATTATTAGTTTAATTTATGAATTTTTATTAATAGACAAAATTCAACCACTACCTTTTTCTTTTCTTTTCTTTTTTAATTATTCTATCAATTTTATATCTCTCAATAACCTCATAACATAAACCCCTCTCTTCTCTTCAGGAATCAAACAAGCGTGCTTGTCTCTTCTCCGTATTAATTTGACAATATATGTAGGTTTATGAACGCAGCCAACACATGAAAAGCTATAGACACCGGTTTATGAGCAGAAAAAGGACTTTTGGTGAATGTGAAGTAAACCCATATATGAAATCATTCCATTCCTTAATTATAACAAAGACACAAACAGAAAGGAAACAACAAATGGGAAACGATGTAAACAAACATATAGGTGTTTCAGAAATTTTAGAAACAAACTAAAACCAAAGAGATCAAACTAGGAAGGTGTATAATTCATAAATAGCTTATAAGAAAAATAATATATATATATATATATATATATATATATAATTTAGAATGAATATATATTTACCTGGAAGTTGCCAAGGTTCGCATATGTGGAGGTCAATTTCGACCAAGGTACCCTTCAGAACTTCCTCATTTGCGATCTTTTTGTAAAGGTAATGGCAGACCAATTCCTCATCACTCGGATAAAACCGAAACCCAGCAGGCAGTGAAGCACCAATGTCTCTCAGACCCATGATTTTGTTGTTTGAAGGAAGTGAAAGGAGATCTAAGATATGACAGTTATACAAAGAAAGAGAGAGGGAAATCGATCTAAGGACTATTTTGTAGATGTGGATAAAGCTAGCTAGGAATGTGGATGATGTAGATAATTGAAGCTTGGAGAGGTTACTCCCTCAGGGTATTTGAAATATTAAGGTATAGAGGCAGAAAGGTTGGTGTCGCCTATATATATATATATATATATATATAGTTAGAAAGATATCGGACTTTGCTTTTTAATCAGAGTTTCTTAATACATATTCCAGCAGGGGCATGCTTGTGTAAGTGGTTAGTCATAGTAGGAAGTTTCAAGAAAAACCAAAGTTACAAGAAACCTTGACAAACAAGTGTAGAACAACAATATAACTGACAGACACCATCCGAAATGCCTTTATCATTTTATTATTATTCTTGATAAATTTCTTAATTTTCTCCTTTATCTTCCCTTAATTAGAGGAAAAACTATTACATGGCTATAACTAATTAGAAACTGAAGAGAGTAACTTTTCATTGACAGGTTTCAAGACACTTGCGTTTCGTATAGAAAACCAAATCCTGTTCTCATTCCTTATCTTATTTAAGGTGTTCCTCTGATTAAAAAAACATATTTCGGCATAAAATAATCAGGAGGAAACGTTACATGTTTACAACATGTCATTTTTTAATCAAGGGGACGTGTATTTTTCTTACACATTTATCGACTTTTATTAGCATAATTATATTAATTTCTTTAAAACTATATAAATTTACATTACATTTTATACCTTTCTATGACTAGACTTTCCTAATCTATATCTATCCAATACTTTTTCAATAGCTTTTCTTCTCTTTTCTTAAACGAGGTTCATTAATCTCAGCATCTATTGTCTCTAGTTGGAAGTACTTTTGAGGTGTATAATTTTGTCCAAATATCAAGCCAAGAGACCTACTTGGAACTTGGAAGTAGTCCAACACTTTGATCAGTTTGATGGCTTTGGCTTTTTAGATTGACGGAGCACCTTATTAATTAATCAATTAGTTAAGTATTAATTATTTTTATAAGGTACATACATTGAATCAAGTTTATAATTTGTAGATCGTCCTAAAATCACGTTTTTCGTCTTTTTTTCCTATCGGTACTTTTGCCATGCACTCTTTTATATATATATCCCAAGTCCTCTGTGGTGCACTTTTTTAATTCTCTCCAGTTCACAATGGACAAGTGTGGCTGTATTTGTTTGTTCCACATGGTAGGTTAGGAAACAAATAAAAAGCTCCACAGGGATGTCAATCAGAGACCATAGTAGAGTAGTTTGAGAACTAGTTTATTAATTTAGAATTATCCATATGTGTGTGTGTGTCTTTGATTGCTTTGCAATAAATTAATTATGGGAGTTCCTAGATTCAATATTTGGGCACGCACGTGAGTATTTGATGATCAATTTCTGAGCCCAGTGCTTAATATAGACAGCTCTATATATGAAAACAGAGGAAATAGTTCATGTAGCTGGAAATAGAATTTAATGCCAATCATGAACTTGCAAGTCCCATCTGTTCCGTTTTCGATTACAGAGTGATAATTTGGAATGATGCGGGTTGGTGTGGGGTAATCTGGTTAATTGTCTTCTATCTGGGGTCCCTTAACCCTTGTCATGGAGGACCCAACAGTGAATTATAATAAGGCCATTTTATTGTTGTACTTTGTACACTTATGATCTCAAATTGAGTTTCTAATGGGTGATTTCTTTGCTTTATATGTTTCTGGCTGGGTGATGAGGGATGCAAGCCCCCGCAACGATGATGATGATGATGATAATAATAATAATAATAATGTAGATGAGGACAAAACGAATATTAGTCAAAAACATGTATCATCTAAATCATATAATAATTAGGGGAGCCTATGTGATAGATAATGATGAGAACAATTGGATTCCTAATTCCCTGATCTTTTCTTCCATTTCTACTATTTGACCACACATATCAATTATGAGTAAAAATATTTATATTTACGTATTCCATTTAATTACACTAAAAAAACCTTTTTATTACACACTTTGTTAGTTTATATAAAGAGGTGAAAGTTCTATATATGTTCTTTAGAATATGTACGTGTAAATCTTCTGTCTTTTAATTATTATGTCTCTTTAAGTATATCGCATTTATTTAAGCCTAAGATCAACTTTGTGTATAAATGAGTGTGACAAAAGGGGAGAAAAAGGACTTAGAATCTTACATTAATGTGATCTAATCGAGGAAGATATTAGATATACCGGGATTACTTGCAAAGTTGGCCACTTTGCACATTCAGATGGCGGGCCTCTTTCGCCATTGCAAGAAAGGGGAACTGATCAGTGTGGTCCCGTTGTGAAGTTATATGTGGCATGGACGATGAGACGGTTATTGATGAAATGAGAACTTGGTCATTGATCGTTTAATATGACCCTGTCGGAGAAACAGTGATATTGTTGTAAGTGGGGACTCACCACTAGGGCCAATCAAATAATTATTATGGTTAATAAGTATGTAATTAATGATATAAGCTAAAAATAAATAATGAAGGTCTATAAATGCTGCTATTCCATAGCTATAGTTAGAGGTAGCAGCAGAACATTAATTTGTAAACCGTGGCTAAATCAAGATTTGTTTGTCTCACTAAATCCTTTTGATGACAGGCTAGCTAGGTTCAATGCAAAGTGAAAATGACTGAGGGGTCTTGGTAGGGGACACACAAAATATAACGACACTATCCTTTTATTTCACAATATATTTTCTTTGAAATCGAAACCCTAAATCAACGGGAGTTGCGCACGCGTTAGAGGACACCTATGTAATACGAGTGCCACATATTGAATATACGCGTGATGCAGAAGATTATTATTATAAAATAAAATTATGACTATCCCTACCAAAGGAGAAGATAATACAAATGATTGCGAAGGTTAGGGATTTAGTCCAATGAAGGAACTTTTGTTGGGTGGAGGAGGATGATGTTGGAGAATGAGTGACGGCTTAATATTCCTCTCCTCTCTTTAGGGCCAATAATTTAATTTCATCCATAGCTAGCTAATTCTTTCCAAGGTGTGTCTTTCAAGTCTTTTTGGCATAGCAAGCTAACTAATATAGTTAATTTTACTTGCTTAAGTTACATTACATATGGGTTATGGCTAGCTAGCTAGCTAACTCTTTGAACAAATGTAGAATATATATATATATATATATATATATATATATATATATATATATATTGGATTAGAATCCAGCTATATAGCTAGCCCCTGTATTAACTGAACTATTTAGTAAATTAACCATATTTCATTTTCTAATTTGCATTATTTGTATATATATGATCATGTACTCAATTTAATTTGAAGTGGGGCTTGGCTGATTATTATTGATCAGTCTCGAAGGATTTTTATTTTTTTGGTATCGGCTTAGCCTACAAACAGTAATCAATCAATTATAGCCAAGTAAGCATGAAGCTGCGCACACACCCACGTGGCATTCTCCCACTTTCAATGGCCTAGTATTTTCTTTCCTGTGGGATATCATTATCAACGTCACTTCTCCCAGGTCCCGCAAATAGTGTTAATATGTTATTTGCAGCCTATTTTATTCTTTAACATTTTAAATAACTATTTCTAACGATTGTCCTAAGATTCGCGTGACAAACAAATCATTTAGTTTATTACTATTCCATGATTGTTAGTAGTTTATAGTAGCATTAATTAGTGTACGTTATTTTATCAATTAACTATTACACTCTAAGGCGGCATAGCTGAAAAAATTCCCAGTTCCGGCCCACGCTCAATGTTAAAGCAAAAAAAGTACGTATAATTCTCATGTACTTTTCTTAATATCATATTCAGATAAAGAAAAAGAAAATTATATAGAGCATATATTCTGTGGAAGTTATATTTTTACACTCCCAATGATTCTCAGATCATATTCATATTCAGAAGAAAGAAAGGAGGATATGATAGTGGAGAGAGACAAGGGCGGGGGACAAGAGAGAAAGAGATTTATCAACTTTTTTAATTTTATATATATATATATATATATATAAATTTTCTATATTATTAAATTGAAGTTTATAGTAAGTCTTAGAAGGAAGAATGGATAAGGGAATGTGAACAATTCGAATCCTCTCTAGCTATATAACAAAAATTGCAATTATGTATACACTATATCTAAGGATATATAGAAATTGGATAATTTGTTTTACAATTAGTGAATTGATAGTAATCAATATAAATGAAGATTAGTTAATATATATGTTCTCAAAATTTGTCCAATTAATATTAAAATTAGTCAATTTTGAAAATAATGACCAATCTCCACAAACATTGACCAATGTTGCATCCAGTTTTATTTTTTTATGGGAGTACAAGGGGTACCCAACATATTTACACAAGGAACATATATACATGTAGTTAAAAGCATAAAAATCAAAGGGTACTTGTCTTGAAACTACATAGAGAAGAAAGAAACATCACTGGAGGCACTATGTAGCAGTTTTCTATCATCTGTAATGCAGATTATAACCCTTGGACAATACTGCAGCTCCTTAAACAATTGCATGCAATATATCAATTGTGAAACAAATTAACCAATTTTTATACACCATTGGATGCAATGTAGCGTTATAATTCTTAGTAGAGAGAATGGAAAGGATGCATATTTAAATAAGAAAAAATAGAACATACTGCTAGAAATAAAACTTGTAAGAAGATATAAAATTAATTTGGTGATAAAAAAGTGACAATAAGACATCAATTTGAATATTTTACTAATAAAAATTAACAAACTAACAACTAACATTTATTAATAAATTAAAAAGAAATATCAAACCTGTACTCAAAATATTAATTCAGGATTTGCACCACATCAAATTACATTTATTAATAAATTAAAAGAAAATATCAAACCTGTACTCAAAATATTAATTCAGTATTTGCACTACATCAAATTCACATTATCCAATCTCATGCTCACTAGATCTATGCCATAGTCAAGATTCATCAATTTTACTTATTAAGCAAGAAGTGTTGTGAAAGAATGCATGACCTATGAAGAGTAAATAGATATTACCTTTTCTTTTACCTATATGAATCACCTCACCATTTTGTTCATCACATATCATGCAGCAATTTTCATTGAACGACACTTTGAATCCTTTATCACAAAGTTGGCTTATACGTAGGAGATTATGCTTTAAACCTTCCACATAAAGAATATTTCTGATTTTAGTTTTAAAGTTGTCTCCTATATTTTCTTCTCCTATTATCTTCCCTTTGTTGTTGTTGTCTCTATAGGTGACAAATCTACCATCTTTAAGAGTCAAATTAGTGAGCATTGATATATCACCGGTCATATGTCTAGAGCATCCATTATCAAGATACCATAATGATGATCTTGCTCTTAGATATACCTGTAAAATTCAAATCAACTTTCAAAGGAAGGTATGCAATTGAGGTTGGGTCCATAGGGGTTAGCCAATTTCTTCTTCTTTTGCACCCACTTTATTTTTATTTTTCTTTTTAAATTGTCAATACCCAATAAAATAAACATCCTTATATAGGTTTAAATTTGTACCATGATTTAAACTCATTTATCTATAGATTAGAATAAAACGATTAGCTAGGAGTTTAAATAATTTATATTAAGTTATAAAATCAAATATCATACATTTTTTCAAAGAAAAAAAAAAAGAAAAAGGTGTTGATGAGATAGTACGTTGAACCGGAATGCGTATATTAATGAGAAAGCGTTTCCACAACAACTTTAAAAATAAAAATGGCATTTTTCGCACTCGATCCCAAAACCCACTTTTAAAAAGAGAAATATCTTGTTCACTTTATATTTGACGCTTTTTGAAAATCTTGTTATTTTGCCTGATTTGATCGGGAATTCATGACTCTCCATTACTTTTACCTTACTTTATCGACATGAAAGTAACTTGCTTTGTTTTAGAAGAAAATTAAACTATCCAGTATAGTGTGTTCTCTCTCGCGGATTAACTTACATGATTTCTCCCTTTTTCATGTTTTCCTTTGGGTGATCATATTAGTGTACCTTTCTATGAAAAATAGCTGATTAGCAATGTTATTTATCCAGAAGCAAATTCATTAATGGAAATTAAGCAAAAGTTCTCTTAATTTCAAGTTAATGAATGTTCAGTACAACAATGATAATGAAATTTTGAATTTATGATCTCATGCAAACTATTAAGTGCCTCATACTAGTCCAAATTCAGTGACCTATGGACTATGGTGTAAATTTTAAAAGCTCATTTGCTCAAGCTAGAGAATATAAGTTTTTTATTTTATTTTATGAGAAGTGTTAACATCATACTTTTATTTTTAACACATATTTATCACTCGTTCAAACTTATTAAAAAATGCAAAATTAGTAGAACGGTTCATTAAATAAGAAGTAAAAAGTTCTATTTTAATTAATTATAAAACATATTAAAAAGAGTATATTAAAATATGTATCACTGACATTGCATTCACATATCATGTGTGAAACAGTGAAAGTAAAAACTACGTCATTTTTTTCTTCTAGTTGTACATGTGTGATTTGATCATTGTCATTTTGTTAAGAGGTAATATGGTCTATGAAAAGCACCAGACTAGCCTCAGAATCAGTAGGTATTACTCTTTGTCAACAAAGCTAATGTAGCGAGTCCTTTATTGGTTTTTCAGTAACATTGTGAGGAAGTTTATTTTCATATAAATTTCTCGAGAATGAGATCGATGGCTCTCTGAAACGGATAAATGATTCGTGACCCACATTTTAAGACGTTATGTCATTTTCTGTTTAATAATTTGGTACAATTTAAAAATATAAACTAAGAAGAAAAAAAACGGAACCTCGTCGAAAGATTCTTGTGATAGCTTGAATACGTAGGAGATTGATTTCTACAAGCATAAGCGTCGTCAATCACGTACAGAGACCTCAAGTATCATTAAGAAATGCGAGCATCATATTTTTAAAAGGAAACTATATAATCATACATATTATATAATCATCTTAATTAATTAGTTACAATTTTGGAACCACGGGGTAAGGCAAAGTACGTTAATCATTTGCTAAGCAACTAGTTTGACAACTCGACGAAAGACGCCACCATATGGAAAGCTTACTAGTGGCATGCCTTCGAAATTAATAAATGATAACAAGAATACAAAAACAAAATAATTTAAGACAAATGTTAATACATATCCTAAAATCATCGATTAAAGAATTTAAAGTAGAAATATTTTATTGAGAGATAGAAAATTAAGTTATGTGTGATTTTTTTATGTTCTTTTATAATTTACATAATATTTTTTTAATTTCTTAATCAATGTTCTAAGTACACTAGTTAGAAAGATTTATAATTTAATTAGTATGGTTTGACAATTAGTTTTAAGTTTATATATGTTCAACTAAAAATAAGAAATAATTTTATTATGAGAGAAAAAATAGTAAAATATTTTATAACCTCAAAGTCTATTATCCGTCTTTTTTCCATAACCAAAATAATTCATCTTTCAGTATTCCCACCAAAAATACTTTTTTAGGTTAAATATAAATAAAACCACACTTCTTTTTACAGGTCAATGTTAGTTAATTTTTGTTAAAATATAATAAAATCATACTGATTCAAAGAGAGAGAAAAATACTTATAAAAAATGAGTCATTTTCGTAACAATTAGATCTGAATTACTTTAAGAATTTAGTTTATGTTAAATAATTATTGGTGCACAAACTAATCATTGGTACGACAAAAATACAATTAAAACATACGTGTTTTGTATGAATAGAAAGGAGAAAATGGAGTAAAAAAAAAAATATGTAGCATGTCTCTCATTTGCAAGGGATTTCAATACATTAAAATAAGCGGAACACTTTCTAAAACAAAGTATTCTTAAATTAAGCATAAGTAATAATTTGTGGCAATAAATTCAATGAAATAAATGTGTATGTATCCATGATGTATTATGTTATTTTATAAATTTAAACTGTGTATTTCTCATCAATAGTATTAATTTTATAATTTATTTTTTGAAGTACACAATCTATTTTAAAATATATATTTTTTGGTCGGATAGCTAGTGTAATGAATTCTAAATATTCATTAGTAAAAATTAATAATAATTATTTGATGATTAGTTGAACATAATGGTATCATTTATAAAAATTATAATGCAATAACATTAATAAAAGGCGAATAACATTATATTTACATAATAAGTTTCTAAATTTGTTCTAAGTATTTAAAAATATTAAATAAATAAATGTTGAAATATCTTAAGAATTTAAAAATGAATAATATTTTATTTACATAATTACAAATTTTAATTACTAAGCTTGTTCATTAAAAAATGAGAATTCGTAAAATGAATATAGTATGCATAGGAAGGCCAAGGTAATGTGTACCACTCTCAAAGTATGCTTTGGGGTGAGTTTGTTAAAGACCCAAAAGTCAAGGGAATGACTTCGTAAGGTGCATCTTAAACGCCTAGACGCTATTAGAGGTGGTAAAATGGATCCATTTTTTTTTTTTTTTTTATGTTTTGCTCTGCCATTTACCTGTGAAAAACAAGGAATAATAAGTTAACTCACATTGACAAAGTACGTAGATTGAAGATCCTAATTAACTTGTCCCCCTGTATAGCAATTGGCCCGCCAAAAATTAATGGAAAAAAAATGGGTTAGCATGTTAACCCCCTAAAAATAACAACAATAGTAAAGAAAAATAAACAACATGCAAACATTTCTAAAGCAATTCTAATAAAATCTATATTAAAAAAAGGTCATAACTACATCACTATAGTATATTATCCACTTATCACCCACCAAAGAAAAGTAAACTATCCACAAAGTCAAAATATTAAATAAATAAAACAAAGTTCAAATAGTAGTCTTAATGCCTTAAGTCATTCCATAAAAACAAAATAAATAAAGGTAAGTTAATTAATCTTAATCATCTTCCTAATTAAGAACATTGTTTGCTCTCTTAATTTAAAAAAGGAGGAATTTGGTGGGTCAACTTGATTCCACTCTAGCCTAACCCATTTTCTTGGCAAATTAAACGGGATAGGTAAAAATGGGATGGTGTGGTTCTGGAAAAAAAAATGCTAAACAAATCGTCCTGCTACAACTCATTTTATCATCCTTATCCATCTATAAATACTGAGAAGAAGTTCTCCTACATGTACTCACTCGTTATTGCTACTTTATTATTTTACTTAGTGTTAATTATATTTTTAGTCTTTAAATTTTTTTACATTTTTATTTTCAATCCTTAAATAAAAAATTAATCGATCTTAATCTTTAATGTTTTTATCCCTCAATGCTTTTAGTTTCTGTCTTCAAATTTTGTTGTAAAATTGATGCCACATTAATTTCTAATATTTGTGGCGGCTGAATGATTTGTTAAGCATTTAAATGGTTATCAAACAAATTCTGTCGGTTCAGAAACCACCAGAAATATTTCACTAAGAATCACATTTTGCCTTTCCCCTTTTCGTTGCAGCTTATCAATCAACAATTTCAATTCACGCACACATGAACCCAATTAACAGCTAAGCATATCCAATTCTAATAGCAGAAAAAAATCATAATAATGTGTAATCCGGAACATCTTCATCATCATCATCATCATCATAATAATAATAATAATCTCAACAATCTCATCAAAATACAAAAATAAAATTGAGAAATAAAAAATTAAGAGAAACCAAGGAGTTCAAATTAAAACGTGAAATAAAAAAAATCAAAACCTGAGCACCACCGCAAACTCCGTCCTAAATCCGATGATCGTAGCTGGCGCCTATTTCTGCCATTGTTAATTTCACCAATGGATCTGAACGGGGAAGGACGATTGTGATCGGTGCTGGGTTCATGAGTTTGGTCACAGCGATACAATTGGTGTTTTGGGGGTTTAAGGTTGTGAGAGGGTTAAGACTAAGATGAGTGGTGATGGGGTTAAGGCTGCAACAAGTTTCAGTGGAAGTGTACTCACTGGAATAAATGGAACCCTCTTGGGGTACTTGCTAGGCTATTGAATTTGTAAGCTGAGGCAAGCCATGATCGAGGAGGTGAAGTCGGTGGGTGTGTTGTTTGAGACAGTGAAGTACACGATGCCGATATGGTGGGGACGGCGGCGCAAGGTGTCCCCAGTGCGAAGTATGACGATGGAGATCCAGACTTGGCGGAAGAGGGAAAGGGATTTGAGTGTCGCGGGTTTGAGTTCTCTACTTGAATCATGAATGTGCGTAACTGTGTACTAGGGTTGTGACTGGGTTGTACTTAGGAGAAGCAACTTCTGTCGGTTTAGGCCGTCAGAAAATGAACATATCTTGCCGCCACCACATCATCTGGCAAAAAATTTAATATATTATTTAAAAAAAAAAAAAAACAAATTTACTATATTTTCAAAAGTATTTACGCACCAGGTGTAGTTAGTCACATCCCCACCAGGCGCAATTGTGCGTGACTCATTCCGTCGCTATTTCGGTCGTTAACATTTGAACGACTGAAATAGAGACCGAAATTAACTATTAAATTTTAGCGACTAATATGTTTTTTTTTTAAAAAAAGGTTCGTGCCACGTGATAATTTTTTTGTTGACTACCCTGCCCCATTTGGTAAATAAAGAAAAAAAATGTCCCCATTGGTGAAAAAAATTGTACTAGTGCTATTTTTGAATATCGTACTTCAAATAGTTTAACTATTTTTGTATATACAAACTTCGAACGGTCATAATTTTTTATAAGAATATCCGATGGAGGCGTACTTTATGTCAAAAAGCTTAAAATTAATAGAAGTAATTAAAAAAATAAAAAATAGCATTAAATTAACTAATTAAATAAGTAAAAAATTAGACTATTTGAAAACTTTTGGCTAATTAAATCCTAAATCGTAATTTTGAGGCACTTAGAGGCATTTTTTGGAAAAAAGAGTTGACCAAATCCCCTTTGCGATTTGTCCGAGGCTAGAGGATTGAATTTCAGCATTTTGACATATCGTATACTTCTATCGGACATTTCAATCAAAAGTTATGACCGTTCGAAGTTTTAAGTACATTGCGCCTCAAAATGACACGTGTCTCAAAATGACACGTGTCGCGGCTAGGTCAGTCGCGCCTGGCTGGGGCACGACTAAACCACTGTTGTGCCTGGTGGGGGCGCGATTGGTCGCGTCTTACTGGAGCGCGACTGACTACAACAGATGCATAAATACTTTTGAAAATACAGTAAATTTATAGTTTTTTTTTAAACAATATATTAATTTTTTTGCCCACATCATCCATTAATGGTAATACACTTAATGGAGAATTAAAAACGTTAACGGACAAAAACTTTAGAGACTAATGACTAGTCTAACATTTTAATTAGAGACTTAAAATTAAAAATTAAAAACTTTAAGGATAAAAACATAATTAATCTTTTTGGCAATTCATGACAGCCACTCATAAGAGTCGACCAAACTTAGATGAGGAGAGATTGCTTTGAATTGATCCAATTGTCACGCCAAACTCACTCTATCTTTTGCATCATTAATTTCCTTGTTGAGCCATGTTCAGGCAACCATATCCATTTTCTGTTGAATCACTTATAAATAGTTTTACTTAACAACACTTATATTATTTAATTAAAAAAAATGTTGGATTCAGTTCCTCACTATTTGGTGAACAAATGGACATTTCCAGTCCCTCGAGGCTTTTACTGACACGTGGTTTAGAAGATTTATTAACGACTGAAATAATTATTTACATTTTAAAGTGATGAACTTAGCAGTTATCTCGTGACTGAAATTTCAATGATTTAGTCAGGCTGATTGTATTTTCAGATTGATTATGCAGTTGGTCCATATTAACCCAATTAAATCTGGTTGATTGGTTAACGGATTCAGGTTGGACCAATTGATCCAACCGATTTTTTATAAAATTGACTTTTTTAAAAAATATGATTTTTCTTAGTTTTGATTTTAGAGTATGATTAAATTTTTTTATTTAAATAATATTAATTATGTACTTATATAATATATATATATATATTTAAATTTTTAATATATACCAAATAAAACATATTAACTATTACTGATTCAGTATCTCTATTAAATCATACTAGATTTCAAATCACTGAATGAGTATGTCGATTGAATTAATAATCCTACTAGATTTCATAACTATGGATCAAATGAATATAAAAGGGGATGCAGCTTTCGCTTTTTTTTCCACAAAAAGGCATGTCGCTTTGACAAACGATGAAAAACATAAGTAAATAAAAAATAAATATCATAACAGTCCAAACATTTCCCACCGTAAGCAAAGACTCATCTTCCCCATTTATTCTACAACTCTCCATTTGTGCTCGACATTGCTGAAATTTTTTCGTTCATCTTGAAACTTACATTAACTGAAAACACATTCATCTCTCTTTGAATTCATTTTAATTGGAAATCCATTTTTCCTTTGGTTGAACAATACAAAACTCATTTCTCTCAGTTGAAGTTAGAAAATAACTGATAAAATTTGAAATCTTGTTTTTCTTGTTATATACAAATACAATCTTATTCACATGTTGTTGGATTATCTATTTGAGCAGTGCCAAGTACCTGTTGTGTTTTAAACATAAATTTTGATTTAAAAACTACAGTAATCGCCAGAAGTGCGTGAGTCGGTGAGAATTGAGAAGTGAGAACTATGGTCACATTTCTTTGTTGAGGACTGAAACACCAAGCGCCCGTAAAGGAAAGAAATAAAGCACAAAAAATCTCAGCCGTTCAAACTTTCTATGCCACGTGTATGGTGGATATGCACCAAAATGGAAATGTCCACTTCTGAGGGGAAATGGAGAGGATCCATTTACGTGGACCTATTGATAGAATGTATGGTTGTTTTAAAATTGGGTAATAGTTGTAACACTTTGCATTATTTGGTTGGTGAGGCTAAACGCCTAATTAAGCCTACTCAACTTGCTTCTACCGTTAATTTTGTTTGTATCCGCCTAATCGATCACAATGTGGACCAGTATTTGAAAGTTAAATATACTCTGAAAATTATAGTTATTCTCTCAGCACTTGTGGTGTACACAATGTGACACACACTCGTTGCTACGTAACTTGATTTTGAATCATATTCTTTGCAGCATTTTTTTTTCTTTTATGATAAGAAATTATATAAAATTGGTTTTTGTTATCATAATTAAGCATATATAAAGCCGTGGGAAGAATTTTTTAACTTTAGATAAATTTTATTTTTGAATAATAATCTAACGTAATTTGCAAATTTTCATTTTCTCCAAACTTTTTGAATTGTAAAATTATGAATGAAAATTTTATAATTGATTTTCAACATCTAACTCTATTGTAATTTATTTAACCACTATCTAGCAACTTAGTTAATAAAATAGATCTAGAAAAGTAATTTTAAGAATTAATTTTAACATTTTTAATAATATTTTATAAACATTACATGAATTTAAAAAAGAAACAATCTTTCTGATAGAGTATTCACTTCTTTTGTTAGCATTTATTTCAAAACATTCAATCAATATCAACAACACTTTTAACACCTTTAACTCAAGTTAATTGGGAATTATTTTAAAACATTC